>CM063088.1:8837853-9145353 GCA_031876335.1 Hipposideros larvatus | reverse complement strand
ACAAATAAATTAGTAAAAAGCTCTTCTGAAAACAGCATCAACTTTAAACATTAAAAACTTGAACCACAGCCACAATAAAACAGCAGAGTTAGACATGAACCACATATTTTTACAGTACAAAAAGCACACCATAGACAACCAAGGTTACGATCAACACTTTGCTCACGTGAAGGATTGTCCCAAGGGGTTGCTCTAAGACAGCACCCTTGTAATTTTCTCTCTTTAGAGTCAAGAATCTTAGTTCTGCATTTTAAAAAAAAACATCTACCATTGCTGGGTGCTTTGCTTAGATTGCAGAGTAACTCTTACATTAAAATATAGGGGCTAGTTGCATTAAAAATGCTCTAAAGAGAAAAAATATCAATAATGATATTCTAATAGTGTTCAGTACCAAGAGAAACTCATTAACTATTGCATGTTTCCATGCTACTTTCCCCAAAACTGCAAGCAAAGTCGTTACCAAAATTCCTTCATCAAAATTAAAAAAAAAAGCAATTCTTAACCATTAAGAACAACAATGTTCCATGCAACAGTGACCCCAGTTTAGACAGAAGACCCCAGTATACATAGGTCAAACATGTAAGCAAGTTCAAGCCAGATTTCACCATTATCTTTAAGGTAAAATCGAATTTTATGCAACTAGCCATCTGTATATTTCCCCATCTCCATTTTGACTTTACTTAGGTTTACTCAAGTTTTCATTCTTCTATAAAGTTCATTTGTTTAAATATGGGCTTCTTGTGGGTCTTACATTTGGTGACTGGTTAGCAGTGTGCTGGCCATCTTTGGTTTATAAAGGATGTCTTAACCATGAACTATCAAAGGGGCTAAAATCAACTTCCTTTAAAATTCTAGTATTTTTCTTGTATTCAATCTTTTATCTATACTATATCACTGCACATGAATTAGAACCGCACATCACAAAATTGCACAGGGATTACAAATATTACATCCAGTCTGCATAAAATCGAATTCCACTACTGACCAGATCACAAAATGGCTGCACTCTCTAATCTAAAACTAATTTGCATATTGTACACATGTAGGACAATTTTTTTAACTTGAAGTCACAATAATGCATGCAAGTTTGCTTTTTTTAAACAAATTTTATAATTTGTTCATGCTACCTAGATTCAAGAGAGCTTTTTTTGAACATTTGCAATACCTCACCTCTTGTTAGTTAATAATTCTAGTGCATGCATATGGTGTATACAGGTAAGTAAACATGCATTTTTTTCACATTCTAAAACTATGGCAGTTTAGGCCATATTGTGCTGCCTGCATTTTATCTGCAATGCAGTGTGTCTCTAACGTTTTCAATCCCGTATTAATAGGTGGCATTTACACATAACACCTATATAGCAGCAAAGCTAATACAGCTTGTGATTAAAAATGTTTAAAAATAGCTAATAAATCAGATTATCTTGAGGTATTATTTCTTGCAAGTCAAAATGGAGAGCAAAAAAATCAACCCTAATTTTAGTTTATGTATACACTGAAAATAGCAACAATAAAAATAAGCATTTGTAGCAGACATCTTCCATCTTCACTATTAAGTATTTTGCTACCTTTGGTAATTCCCGGGGCAGATCTTGAAGTGAAAAACCCACGTTTAGAAATAAGTGCACGCTTCACCCACGACATAGCAGCAGACTGTTCGCCCCTATGCAACACATTCTTGTATCTAATTTTAGCTTTACATATAAAAATAACTTGGAGAAAATACAAAAAAACATTTTATTTTAACATGAAAATATCACAAAAATCAGTAAGCCTGAGATGTAGGGTTTTGGTGAAAAACAAGAGGCTTGTAGTGTTTTGGCTGCTGATAGAGATGCATGTATTGATAGCTGGGGTGATAGCAGAAGAATGCACTTATCTCTTCTGCCCGTCAGTGTCTCCAGACACAGTGAGCCACATGCACCCTTTCGTTCCTTGTTCCCGAGGCCGGGGCGCTTTTCTTAGTTCCAGCGAAAGTGGATCTGACGTGGGCGATCGGCACCTTCCTTTACCAATGGCTTATGGAACTCACGTCCTGCACGAGAGTGGATATTTGCCCAACAAAACTCACAGTAATACTGCAGGCAAGTGACATTGGCACAAAAAAAGGGAGCAAATTTTCCACCACAGCGTGCGCCCTGGCACTCATCACACATCTGGTCATCGAGCACATATGGCTTTACCTCTACCTAGAAAGAGAGGAAAACTGTCTCATTAAGTCTGCTTCAGAAATCATTTTAGTAATAGTTTAAAATGTTCCTAGTGTGTTCTAGGGAAAAGGACCAGCATTAAATGTTGAGAAAGTAGGCAGCTTGCCAGGAAAATAGCTTTACCATATAGTCGGTTAAGAAAATAAAATCATTCTGTTCTTGTGCTAATCATCTTCCTACATGATGTTTCATGTTCATAATTGACCATATGATTAAACGAATGCTTAGTTTGGTAATTTTATTATATTTTTGGTATTGTAATCTTCAGAAGGCTATAAACTGAATGGTATTTACTATATTTTCCAAAGACAAAAAATACTTTTAAAAACTATAAAAATCTAATTGACTAGGAAAACATTCCACTCTCGCCTTTCTTGAAGTAAGATCTTAAAAACACCTGTGTGCTAATATTTTCAGAGATAGGGATGACTATGAGTGAAAAAGTAAAGGGATGTCAAGCAGTCATGGAAGACAAACGGTTTTTACACCTTTTTCTTCATTCCAATACCACCCATGAGATGGCATGTCCCTAATAGCCACTAATTATGGCAGGTCTTCTCTTCTGCAGTGAAAGCTGTACCCTGCTTGCAAATAGCTGGTACAGAGCAAGAACTGAAGATAATGCTATTGAGGGCATGCCTATACCTCTGTGAATTTATAAAATATTAAGTCAAAGTTCCACTGTGGAGGCCTGACATGGTAGGAGACCTCGGACTCAAGTAAGGTGTGAACACTAAACCTCTTAACCTCAGTTTCCACATCTGTTAAATGAGGATAAAAGAACCTGCCTTACAGAGTGAAGATTGGATTATGCAAGTAAAAGCATTTAAGATAGTGCTTGGCACAAGGAAAAGAAATACTCTGTAAATTAGCATTAGCTACTATTAACTGAGATAGCCTTGCTTTCTTGCTTGTATTAACTTTATGAACAAAAAGGTTACTACTTTTGTCTGACTGAATGGTGTCCAGCAGCCTAAGATCTCAGCAGTCCCTGAGGAGCGCAGAGAAAAATTGAGTGTTTAAAGAGCTTGGTTTGAGATAAGGTAGCATTTGCCGGCAGTAGAAAATGACCCAACAATTTCTATTCTGAATGTATTCTACTGAAATACTTGCATGTGTGCAGAAACTGAACACATAAGTGTATTTTCTACAGCATTACTTGTAAAAGCAAAAACAAATTACAAACAACCTAAAAACTGATGAAAAGGACTGTAAAACAAACCTTTCATAGGAAGGTAGTGGAATTACAGTGTTGTTTATATTTATATTTCATTAATTAGGGTTAGGATAAACATATTTTATGTATATTGGACATTTTGCTTTTCTGAATTGTCTGTATCTTATGCATATTTTCTTGCTGGAGTTTTTTTTTTTTTATTGATTTATAAGTTCCCTTTGCCAGTTAAAGATTTTTAACCTTTTTTTCCATTGGCCTTTTATTTTTAAAACAATCTTTGATACAAATTCTAAAATTTTTATGCTCAATCTTTATCTTTCATCTTTTTCCCTTATGGATTTTATCTTGAGTGCCAGGCTACTATTTTTGATTCATTATCTTCATTATAACTATAATTAAAAAAGAACTTTACTATGATCACTGAATATATTAAGGTAGCATGAGAAGTACTGGATTTCATTTCGTCAGATGATAAATTCCAGGACTTAGTACACAGCAGAATATCTAACATAAAGTTGAAACTCTATAAATAGTTGAATAAATGTGGGATATTTACAAATGTTTTCTGTTTTTTCTTTCTCATGGTTATTTCTTGCCATGGATTTTAAGCAAACTGGAGACAGTTTCTGTACTGTTTACTTCATTTCCATAATACCTCATAAAATGCTAGGTGTAGGTACTCACAAGTTACTTTATGGAAAACTATTGAATAAAATTTTATAAATGCAATGATTTCAATTATTTGCATTTTTAAATTCTAGATATTATTTTATAAAGCTAATCTAACTGAAAATCATAGATTTCAAAGATGGAAAACTAGATTTCAAACTGATTTGTGATTTTAGAGTATAATTGAAATTTATTTCTGATTAATAATAATCTCTAACAACTGTTGCATGTGTGAAACAGTTTCATCAATTATTCACCTATTCTTATTTTCCATAATATCTTAGTAGCAGATAATTAAAAAAAAATAAACTCTCCTCTCACGTTGTGCCTTTCTAAGAAAGCATGTGTTTTTCTCAATTCACTTGCTCTGCATCGGAGTTGCTTTTTAAGAATAGCCTTCCCCAAATAACTGGTCCTTCACCATCATTTCAGAAACAAAGGTCTGAGGTTTGATGCGCATTGACCCTTCCCCTCTGCTTCTGCACATTAAACAACTACAATTATACAGTGTAACTAATTTCCTCAGAGACTCTATCACCTGTCTGCAAAAGGAGGGGCTGGCTAGATCAATGGTCCAAAGTGGCCACTCGTTAGAACCACCAGCAGAGTCCTGGCTGCATCCCAGACCCATTACAGCAGGAATCTCTGGGTGAGGCCCAGTTGTCAAGGTTTTTCTCAAGTTCCCAGGTGACTTTAATGTGCAGCCAAGTTTGAAAACCACTGAATTAGAGTTCTCTAAAGTTCAAACCAGTTCAAAAAATTTTCATACGTATGTCTGAATAAAAGCAGAGCCTCTTCTCTTACTTTTTTTTGCAATACTTTAAGTAGCAATGCAAACAAAAAAAGCCACTCTGCATGTATAAACTGAACCTATGCTGTACTTCTTTTCTATTGGGTTGTTGGAAAAGTCATGACGTATTTTTCCTATGTTTTTAGTTGCAAAAATGCGTCATGACTTTTCTGACAATCCAATAAATGGGATGGTTTGGTAGTGCAACTGAAGACACTTCTAGAGTCCATAGGCCTAGTCAATTAGCATTAATTTACCAGCTCCCCTGACCCCCAAACAGTCTCTTATCGTGCAAATGGCCTCAGGGAAGAAGGTTCAAGACACTGTTACACTGGGAAAATAACCCACTCAAGTTATATCTACTAATTTAGATATAAAAAAGTTAATTTACCTTACATTGTTAGTATATCTCATCTGTATTATAAATGTAAACATGATTATTTTAGAACATTGCTTAGGTTTACACAGGAATGATTCACAGATTTTAGTAAGAAATACACTTATAAACGAACAACTGAGTTTTGTTTACTCCTTTCCTCTAGTTTAGATTATAATCAGTACTGAGAATTATTCAATGGGATGGCTTTCAATTAGCATCCACAGGACTTCCTAGAAGTTCTTATTGTGATACAAGCAATGCTACTAAGAATGTTTTAAAATTTAGGACCATTATTTTGTATATTAGTTTATTTTTATATTTATTATTGTATTTTTATTTTAGATTTTATAACAAATGAAAAATAAGTAACATTAAATAGCACTTAGTACCAAGCTCTAAGTGCTTGCACATATGTGAATTCATTTAACCCTCAAAATAACTGTGAGGGAGATATTATTGTTTTCCATATTATAAGTGAAGAGAAAAGGCACAAAGAGGGTTCATTTGCCCAGCATTACAGAACAAATGGTGGGAATGGGACCCCAGGTAGTCTGACTCCAGAGTACAAGCTCTTAAAACAAACTGTGCCTCCATGATCGGAAAGATATTAAGGCCTTATTGGCTGATACAAAATTTTGACATGTCTTAAAATGACATTTATATTTTCTGTATTATACCTCAAGTTTAAAGTACATTAAAAAATTTTACATTTCAGAGGTATATTGATATAATATATATCTTTAAGAGTTAAGGGAATATAAAAACATTCAGTGTTTGACTTATAAACTCCACAGGGTAGTAAGCTTTGTATCAGCACCTTAGTATAGGACATGAGTGATTACTCAATATGCAACTTACACGTTTATCAATATCACCATGCTGAAGCTGAACAAACCGAGCACTAATGGCAGCAATATAGCTCTGTTGATTGGAGAAAGCAACTCGACCAGCACCTTTTGGATATTTTAGCTCAGGATCTGTATCAATTCCTGCATAACAAACTCCACCATATAGCCGGTCCATGATCATAGCAAGTTCCACTTCAGAAGGAAAAGAAGTTCACATCAAATATGAGACAACACAGTAAATCAACAACTTTTAAGTAGTTTTTTTTTAAAGTAAAAGTCAATAGAAGAAATAATTTCATGCTCTTTTTAAAATCCAGTCCTTTCACTTTTATACTAGATCCCAGTTGCTCTCACTACAGAAGAATTACTTTTGTAATTTTCTCAGCTTTCTGTACCATTAGTTTTTCTCTATATACTGGATCCTTCCCAAGAATACTGTAATTTGTCCCATCTTAACAACCACAACAAAAATCTCTTAACCCTGTTTCTCCCTTTCAGTAACTGCTGTATTTCTCTGTTCCCCTTTATAGCCAAATTGCTAAAAACTTTCTATACTCCTCAATCCCTCTCTTCCCTTTCCTTATTCCACCTTCAAAACCAGACTTTCACCCCAAAACTCCACTTCAGTTGTTCATGTCAAGGTCACCTTCCTCATTGACAATCCACCTGTAAGCAGCACTGAACACAGTTAATCTCTTCCTTCTCCTTGAAGTATTTTCGGCCTGGCTTCCGGGATACAGTATTCTAACTCTCCTACCGCACTGTAATTCCTTCCTACTCTTCCTTGTTAGTCCTCCTCAACTCCCTGACTTTTCACTGTATCCTAGGTTCCAGTCCTTGGACGTCTCTCTACACTGGCTTGGGTGACATCATCCTGTGTCATGGCTTTACATCCCATCTACTTGTTTTCAGCTCCTACATTCCTCCTGCCTGGGCCTCTCCCCTGGACAACGCACACTGATACTTCACAGACACTGTGACACTCAGTGTGTGTGCACTCCTGACCAGCCCCCATCCCATGAACCTGCCCCAGTGAGTTTGTACTGATTCAGCTAGAGCAACAGAAAAGACGAAGTTGCCAGGTCAGGACCCTGGCTTCATCCTTTTTATTTCCTTTTTCCCTATTGAACAGGCAGTTCTGTGTGCCTGATTTTCAAGACATATCTAGAATCCAATTACCCCACCAACATCATTCTAAACTACCATTATTTTTCATCTGGATCATGGCAACAGCCTTATCTATTCGCTTCCGATCCCCCCTAAGTTTATGTGCAAAACAGCAAGTGATTCTCTTAAAAAAATATACACATATATAGGTTTCCCCCACTATCTGAAAGTAGAGGGTTCCTATGAAAATTTTTGTAAAGGTTAGCAAAATTTAAAAGCAAAAATCCTCTTAAAATTTCTTTTAGTTCGGTACGACAGGCACTAATGTGTTTTGTGAAAGTGAAGCAGTGTCAAGTAAGGCAAGCTTTTGACAGGTGGCGATACCTGTACCAGATACTAAGGGCTTAACTAGAATTTCTACTTGGGAGCTCTGAACAGTGTCACAGACTTGCTTTCAAAACCAAGACCCAAATCTTCCCTCCAAACTGCTCCTTTTCTAGTGTTCCTCATTTTAGTAAAATGTATCACTATCTACTTAGTGCAGGGGTTCTCAACCTTCCTAATGCCGCGACCCCTTAATACAGTTCCTCATGTTGTGGTGACCCCCAACCATAAAATTATTTTTGTTGCTACTCTATAACTGTAATTTTGCTACTGTTATGAATCATAATGTAAATATCTTTTTGTTTTACGATGGTCTTAGGTGACCCCTGTAAAAGGGTCGTTCGACCCCCAAAGGGGTCGCGACCCACAGGTTGAGAACAGCTGACTTAGTGGGTTGAGAGTGAAAGCTGAGATTCAACCTTCGCATTTACCTTGTGACATCAGCTAACTTGGCTCTTTCCCCAATACCACCATTAATCCAAGCCACCACTATCTGTCTCCTGGACTGCAGTCATGGGCAACTAAATTGGTCTACAAATATCTACTTTCAACCTGGCTCTCCCCTTCATGAGTCATTAGCTAAACTGATCTTTCAAAAACGCAAATGTGATCATGTTTCTCCTTTGATTAAAAATGCTTCATTGGTTTCCCCTTGCTTTGATGATAAATACCAAATTAGCCTATTAGACCTGTATGACCTGACTCCTGTTTATTTTTTCAGTGTCTTCTTGTGCCTCTCCCCTCACTTCTTATATCCCTAATCAACCTCTCTGAGCTTCTTTCAGTCCCTCTAATGCAGTCTGCTTCCTTCCACAAAGTCCTTTGAATATGCTGTTTCCTTTACCTGAAAACTCCTCACAACTCTTCCTACTACCCAAACCTACTCTTTCTGTTCAATCCTTATATGTCAGCTCGAATACAAGTATCTTTAAAATATCAGACTGCATCACATTCCCTTGCCATATGCTCTTCTATTCCCTACAGGTTTTCTTTGTAGCAGTTACGTTCTGCAAGTATTTACATGTGTGAATAGTTTTTAACCTGCATCTCCTATCTAGAAGAGGATGTTCTCAGTGATGGCAGGCACTAATACACTTCACAGGATACACCGCTTATATAGTGGTCATTTATTGGGTTGTCAGAAAAGCCATGATGTATTTTTTCTATGTTTTTCGATGCAAAAACGCATCATGACTTTTCCAACAACCCAATACATCTATAATTGTGTTCCTCTATGACATCTTCAGGTAAATCTCTGGTTCCTGGTTACTGACGAACAGGAGTTTATCACTCATTTATCTAAAGTGCTATTAAAAAAAAATCCCATATTTCTCCTTCAAATATAAGAACAACCCACATAAAATAAACAGACCAAAAAAATTGAGAGTGACACTTAAGAAGTCAGAAGTACTTGAGTAGACTCTTCTTATAGAGTCTGTTTGGAGTTAGCTATTAATATGGATAGATGACTGTCCAATTCTCCAGTTACTTGATGGTTTCGAGCATGACTCTCAGCATTTGTCTCAGAATAATGTAGTTAGCAACTACTGAGGCATGAGGAGTCTTCCCCTGGCCTGCCCAATAGTGCCATGTACACAAGAGCTAGCAAATGTTTACTGAATTGATTAATTCATATTTAAATGATTTAACACACACACATAATTTGTCAACATTCTACTTACCAGCCCTTAGTGGCCTAGGAACACCTCCGACAAAAATTGTTTTTCGAGGATCCAGAGGCTGAGAACCATCCATCACAAAATCACTATCACTTAAATTCCAAGGACGGATCTGAACCTATAAAAAAAGGGCATTACTTTACTTGGTCTTATTCCCTTTATAGCTTATACTGTCTTGTGCTAGTTAATAGTGGTCCTTTTGTTGTTTAAATTTTTAGATAATTGGATTTGGAAACAAATTATTACTTTTTAATTTTTATCTAGGAAATATAAAGTATCCACATCTTAAACAACTGAACTCTCAATGTGGTGGTTTAATTTTTTCCCACTAACAATCATTTCAAAACAGTTTTTGGAAAACTTGCATTTGTAGTTTACAGTTCACACAGTAGTTACTTACTGGTTTATCCTTGATGGTAGGGCTAGAAACACATAGATAGAGCTTTCCATCTTCTTCAATACAAGCATCAATTAGTGCCTGAACTGAGCTCTCTTCTTGAAAGAGAAGGAATGCATAGCCTGCAACAGCCATGAACAATTAGGTAAATACATCAAGGTAAGTGATTTCACCCCAAATTTCATCACTGTTTATAAAATATAAGCTTTGAAAAAGAAAAAAAAACAATCAAATAGGACTAGAATTATTATATGCTCTATAGGAGAACACAATAGCCTATGGAACACACACAAAAACATATACTCAGTAAATTACCTACTTTATATACAGTACTTACTATCCAGTACTATGCTAAAAGCTTTATGTTAACTATTTTGATTCTCACAAGACTACGAAACGTTATCCATTTTATAGAGAAAACTGAGGTATCAAGTTGTTAATTACTTGTTCAAAGTCAGTCACATAAGCAAGTAACTGGTTGAGTAATTTTAAACTCAGGTCAGCCCCAAAGTCTCCCATGTTCTTTCTAGCAGTGATAGTGCCTTTTTAAAGAATCTGGAAGGATTAATCAGTTGAGCATATTAGGAGCTGAAGTTTCCTATAAATGCTCTTGGGGTAAGAAGATCTACAGCGTACTTTTAGACTACAGCACACTTGGAAAGGCCCAGGGATTTCTGTAAGTAGGGGGAAAATTCCACAGTCAACCTGACAACTTCCAAATGACACTAAGAAAACTACCGTATGGGGGCTGGAATGAAACGGGTTCCTTCAGTATAGGTCAGAACTTTTAAATCAAGTCTCTACTTGAACATTTTTTTCAGTCTGGAGATAATTTAGACTTGTAGATCCAAGCTCTTGCTTAAATACATGTACTGTTGGGAAATATGCCCTTCCTCCTTTCCTTGTTGAAAACCAATTGTCAATGTTGAATCAATCGTGCATCCAGCAGGCAGAGCAGACTTCATTATAAGAAGAATGCATCAAAATTTACATTCCAAGTTTACTATTATGTGATTATTCTTAGCAGCTGATAACTACAAATGACCTAAAAAATTCCTTTCCTTGACAAGATTTCTGTGCAAATAAGCATGAAGCCCTGTAATCTAGTCCTAATATGAAGAAGCCATCAAGGAGGCCATGCATATTTGTTCCATTAAACGATGGGAAGTGTGAGGTAATGTTTTACATAGAATTTAAAAAACACAGCTTACTGCCAACAATGCCTTTTTATTGCCACAAAGGTCTAATGTGACACAAAAGTACTTAATTTTAATAAAATTGCATTATTTTACTACATAGATAAGACATCAAGCCAGCCTACACAAATAGAAACTTCCAAAGGTAAAATTATGAAAGATTAGGAAACACATCTTAGAACCCTTTTTAACTGCTAGAAACAATTTAAATATGCTTGAAAAAATTAAAAAAAAAATAATGCTGGTTTTCTTTAAGTGAAGGCTTTAATTATGACACAAGCAAAGCATTTGAGAGCTATAACTGCTTTGTAATAATTGAGAGGATATAAGAGTAATTTACTAAAATAGTATTTTAAATTCAATATTTTAACTGTTGCTTAAGTTTTGTGATATTATTTTTGTTATAATTATTTTAATATTACTTAATTTTCAAGTAATACTTTAAATTTCATATTTTTAATATTGCTTATCTTAAGCAATATTAAGAAATAAATGTTTGTATCACAAAAATTAATTAAGGAACATGGCAGGTGAATTATGATCTAGTGAAGGCGAGCCATTAAATATTAAAATACTCTTTCCAAAAAGAAACCATCTAATAGTTCTTTAGACTTTATTAGAGCAAGCTAATACTCAGATGGGGTGAACTTCATTCACTGCAAAGCCAACATGCATACATGTGTGGCTCAGTACAAGGGCTCCAGTCAAAGCCTAAATGACAAGGCAGCTTCACCGACTGGATGCTTCTACACCAGTGTTTTCCAAACCATGAAAAATGATGAATTATAATGATGACAAAAACGCTTGAAAGAACAAGGTTTGGGAACACTGGTCTTTGGCAACGGCTACAATTAACTATAATTGTACCAAAAAACCTATGGTTTGCTGTGCTAATATTTTTGTTTGTTTTTTATGCTTTCTGTGTGAGAAGATAAACTATAACCACCACAAAAACCACAGTGACAATGACAATGGCAACAGTAGTCACAAAGATACAAGTATTCTGGTTCATCAAATTTGTACCAACCCGTCTTCCTGGGCTTATGGTCCACCATCCCCTTATATGATCAAGAGGCTCATGGTAAAACTGTCTGTCTCCACACAAACCAATTCTAATTCTTTTTAAAAATGATATTTCATTTTTCAGCAGGCCTAGTGGCGTGCTGGTTACGAGTTGGCTTGGGACACCAGCTCTGAGCGGCGGGGCCACTGGTTTGGATCCCACATGAGGGCCAGTGATGCTGCGCCCTCTACAGCTAAGATGGTGAACAACAGCTCGATCCTGGAGCTGGGCGGCTGTGAGTCGCCGTGGCGGAGGTAGGCTGCAGTCCCTGTTGCAGGTGGGCTGCCATAGGCTACCGTGGTGGGTAGGCCAGAGCAGCCGAGCGTGAGCTGCCAAGCAGCCAGCTGTGAGCAGCCGTCCAAGGAAGCCTGGCAACTGATCTGCCTCGCCCTGGGAAGAGCGCAATGATCGTGCCAACATGGGACCAGTGAAGCAGACGTCCTCCACAACAGACTGAAGAACAAAACGGATAGCAACTTGTCTGTTTCCCCTTCCCCAATTCCCCAACACTGTTCCCCTCCCCCCAACTCCCCAATTTAAAAAAAAAAAAATGTTGAACAGAGTTTCAGGCAGGAATTGAAATACCGTTCAACATTTTTTTTTTTTTAAATTGGGGAGTTGGGGGGACGGGAACAGTGCTGGGGAATTGGGGGAAGGGGAACAGACAAGTTGCTGTCGTTTTGTTCTTCAGTCTACTTGTGGAGGACGTTGCTTCACTGGTCCAAGTTGGCACCATCATTGCGCTCTTCCCGGGCGAGGCAGATCAGTCGCCGGCTTCTGGACGGCCGTTCACGCTGGCTGCTGGCCGCTCACGCTGGCTGCTGGCTACACACGGTAGCCCATGGCAGCCCACTGCCACAGGGGCTGCAGCCTACACCGCCACCGGCGACTCACAGCCGCCCAGCTCCAGGTTGAGCTATTGTTCAGCATCTTAGCTATGGAGGGCAGTGTCACTGGCCCTCATATGTGGGATCCGAACCGGGGCCCTCTGGCATCCCAAGCCAGTTCTTAACCATCGCACCACTCGGCCGGCCCAACAACTTTTTATCTATCTAAATTGCAGAGTATCTTTTAGATTTAATATTAAAACTTATCAGTGAAGCCTTTCCCCACCTACTTCAGGTCAAAGTAATTTCTCTATCCTACAGTTTTTACTGTTGTTTATATCAGGCATTAGACAATTATGAATCCATGATTACTCAGACTACAAAATGAGTAAAGACAGTCTTACACACTACTACAAGAAACTGACATTAATAAAACAATCGTGTATTTTTAAAGTTGTAAAAATGTCATACTGCAACTGTAATGAGTGCTATGAAAGAAAACAATGCTAGGATAGCCTGCATTTTGATTTGACCTCATTGGGTAGGTCCTATAAGTTTCCTGTGAGCAACTGATATTTAAGCTGGAATAAGTAAGGAGTATACAGATGCAGACACATGGGAAGAGCCTTCAGGCCAAGAGAACACCATACATAAAAGCCCTAAGGCAGGAGAGAGAAAGGTCTGTTTGTGGAACCAGAAGGGAACAAAAGCAATATTAGGAGAAGAAACTAGAGAGATGGGGAGGCCAGAAAGGCGAATGCACTTTTTGCCTTTACCTTAACTATAAAAGAACCCACTGAAGGCTTTTAGGCAGGAGAGCAAAGGAATAACACCGTCAGAGGAGTTCAAGACATTACTCGAGCTGTATTATGGGAGAGAAACTGGAGAGAGCCACAGATGTGGACAGATAGTCACATGCCTAAAGCAGTCCAGGCAAGGGATGACAGTAACTTATGTGGGAACATTAGAAACTAACAGGCATTTTTAATGAACACTCAATAAAATAAACTTTTATATAAAAGGACAGGATAGTAAAACTGTGGACAACAGGTTAAAACTAAACTAACAAATAAACATCTATATCTATATGGAGCTAATTTTCTCTCTAACCCAAGGATTTGGGACCTCCAAATCTGGGAAACTCCAAAAACATTTGAAAATTGAGTGTATATGAAGAGGGTTCCATAGCTTTTATCAGATTCTCATAGAGGTCTGGGATCCATAATCCATGCTCAAAAGACAGTCTCAATTCCACTGGCATAAGATCTAAAGTTATGAAAAATCACTGCATTAAATTTCTCTAAAAAATTATATGAACTAAATGGAGGTTATTTAATTTTCAATGATGAAAAGTGGAGATGGCTTGTATAATTCATCACCAGAAACCTTAGCTAGTTTTTGTATGCCAATAATTCTAACATGTTTCCTTTCCCAGAGCCAAAATCAAACCATTTAATAGGTCTACTGGAGTCTTTTCTAGGCTTAAAAACTCACTCAGCCATGAGAATACTACTGTGTTTTTTCTTTTCTAAAACTATATTTCAATCATATTCAAAGAAAAGTCCCCGTCTTTGAACTTCCCCCTTTCTTTACTCCGAGAATCTTCTTAGGAATTGCACTGGGATGACATACAGCTCTCTCCCCTTGTCGCTTCCTCTCCCCACTGACGGTGGCCTTGCCGTGCTCCAAAAAACGCTAGCCTAGCTTGTGACCCTTGTACTCTGCTGACCAGCCACAGCAGAATCCTAGCAATGAATGACTAGCACAACTAGGTATCTTCTTCACACTTTGTCGATATAATTGGGGGTTTGTTGACCAGTCACTTTCCCCTCTATCAAAACTCACCACAGAGTATATACTACTCTGTTGTGGTCTGCTATTATTTGGAACACTTAAGCAAATATTGACCTATTTAAACTAGTCATAGGTTTATATTTTAGTCTCATTTCATACAGATCATAATTTCACTGAGAGAAAGTTTTTTATGTCTACACTCAAATTACTTAGAATGATGCTTTAGACAGAAAAAAAATACTAAAACATTTGAGTCTTTGAAATCATAATCAAATCACAGAGAAAGCACAGCAAGTTCCTTATAATTCCTGACTGGCTTAAAGTGAAACTGGGATCGTTGTCAGGACCATTCTGCCTCACTCCATACATGTTTCCAGCCTCTACAGCTTACTCTATTAGATTTTATATAAAGATGTAGTCATATTCAATTTTAAAAGAAAACACTAAGTAATTGATATTGTCTCTTCTGCTCTCATATAACTGATTCCCCAGCAAATATTAACAATAAAAACCCTTACCTTTTGGTGGAAAATAGGACTTGCTTTCTGCCTTATGAGGCCAATCTACTACCAAAGGCCCAAATCTTCTGAAGCTAGCAGTTATTTCATCTTAAGAAAGTACAATAATATGGATTAGGAATTACCTTTAATGATTCATTCTAAAAAAATCCCATATTTTATAATATGCTTTAAAGATTTAGTATTTAAAAGTAACAAATAGCCTAAAATAGATTAGAATATAAACAGTTAAAATGTTTAATATCCTTATTAAAATAATACATAAAACTTAATAGCTATTTTAGTCAAAATAAATTCATTTTTAAGTAGCACACTGGCCAGAATGATCAATTCAGTGTGACCTTTGAAATTTTAAATAACATTGCATGGATACTAATGGATTTATAGTACACCAAACCATAAATATCACTGGCTTGAAAAACATGTCAGCATTATATTAAATTAAATAAAGAGATCCATTACTGCTTAATAATTAAAATCAAAGAAAAAAAAAAAAGGCCTGCTGAAATAAGATGTGAAAATCTATAATACTCAGAAAATATACTAGAGTCTGACACATGCCAGACCTGAAACACACATAGATCAAATCCCATGGTACTTTTCCATTTCATCAAATGGAAACCTTATTATACTATTACATAGAATTAGTTTGTGAACATTTCGTAACTTAAAAATCTTCTAAAATGTAGC
This sequence comes from Hipposideros larvatus, assembly GCA_031876335.1. Classification (NCBI taxonomy): domain Eukaryota; kingdom Metazoa; phylum Chordata; class Mammalia; order Chiroptera; family Hipposideridae; genus Hipposideros; species Hipposideros larvatus. Next base: position 9,129,625 of record CM063088.1, on the reverse strand, counting down.
AATATCATCTCCATTAGTTGTAAAAGAAAGTAGCAGGTTTCCCACAACCTCACAAATATTGGATAGTTTTAGTATTTTTAATCTTTATCTTGAATTACTCTTTTGTTTTTATTACACATGACCATTTTTACATACATTTATTAGCCTTGGTATAACCTGAATGTCCTGTTCATGTTTTGTTTCCATTATTCTTTTGGGTTTTATAGCCTCTTTCTTACCTGTTTGTAAGGGAATATTATCCTTAAGGAAATTAAACTTTTGACTGTCACACATTGCAGGTAGCGTGTCATGGTCGGTTACCTTTATTTCATTGTGTGTGACAAAAATTTAAACAGAGAAGGACATCTATTATAACTGAAAATCTCAAGAGGTAAAAAATCCCATACCCCTATTCTCATGTTTCATATATATATTTATGCCAAATCATTACCTTACCTTCATCAATATCTGGAGGAAGACCACCAACAAAAACTTTTCGAGAGAAGCGTTCAATTCGCTCTCCGTTTTGATGAGCTGAGTAACATGTGGGTGAATTTAAGACACCAACTTGATCATTATGACCATCATCCAGCAAACCATCATCTATTGGAAAGAGGGAAGAACGACCTAAAATACAAGAACAAATATAATTTGAATCTCAGGTCTTAGAAAATGATAAACTGAAGTCAAGCATAAAAATAGCAATGAAAAATTCAAAGGTTTAAAGAATGAAGGTGACATAGGCATAAAAAATTAAGGGAAATTTAGATAGTTCAAGGTTTTAATTAGTTGGATTCAAGAGAAAAGCGGTCTGAGGAATGACTTAGAAATAAACACAGGCATATGACAACAATTATATCACAACCAAACACTAGATCGCTTCAGTTTTTTATGGAAAGCAGCAAAAATCTGATGTATGGCATGGTTAGATTGGATGTGTAACAGGAGAAACCTCTTAGAAACTGGTGACAGAAAGGAAATGGTACAGACTAAATAGATGAGAGGACATAATAAAAAACGACTTGCAGACTAGGGTAAGGACAAAGGCAACAAGCAATACTTACATATAAGGTCTTGAATTAATTTATTACACATGTGCCAATTATATGAAAGGGTAGGCAGGACTTCTGCACATGTGCAAAACAGAAAAAGCCATTCCCTCTAGGACTTCAGTCCCCATCTGTGCTCACCCTTCAGGAGTGTAACCTTGCATAGGGCACATCCTGTATAATCCTCTGCTGCAATCCTGATGCTAGACTATGTGGGGATCACAAAATAAAATGATCTAATAAAATATAGTCTCCTTCCCTCAAGGAATATACATTTAGAAAAGATAAGATTTATACATATAACTATGGCACATATCCATAAGAAAGCTTCAAAGTGTTTCAAAAGAGGTATGCTGGAAGGGAGTAGTCCGGCTATTAAATGGGTACTTTCTTAAAACTGCAAGTGAAACTGAATATTTGTGGTAAAACGGGAACTAGGAGCAGTAGAGAGGATAGGTTATTTATAAGTAAAGATATTTGTAAGAATATGGTTTTGAGTAAATTTTTCAAGTGGAAGAAAAAAACATAAGAAAGAATAGGATAAAATAAATTTAAGAAATAGAGTAGTCAAGGTCGGCTGAGACATGTTGGAAAAAGGAGAATAAAAGCTAGAAAATCTCTCTGAGGCTAGTCAGAGTACTCAGCATTGAATGCCAAACTAAAAGGGTCATTTAGTAGGCGATGAAAATAAACAACTGGATACAGAGGTTCAAGCAAGATAGTAAGTTTTCTTGTGCTTTAGGAAGACTTATCTTAGCAAATATGGTTAAAGTAGGTAGAAATGAGATCATAAGTTCTTCAAAAAATCCAGGAAGGATGGATGGTAGGGGTGAAAGTAGATGGGAAACAAAACAGAGAAAAAGAATGGAAAGAAGAAACCAACGGAAGGTTTTATAACATGAATGGTAAGAATCATTAAATATAAGGGCAGGGAAGATCAGAAATGGTAGAAAAAAGGGAAATACATTTTAGTTAGATATGTCATGTTTCATATGCTAATAGGATGTTCAAAAGTAAATGTATGGAGGCTGCAAATGGAGTGGAAAAAGGAAATAAATCATATTTCCAAGGAAATAAAGGGAATCAACTCCAGCTAGGTGATAGTTTAAGGCTCTTTGTAACATCCTAATAAAAAAATTCAGAGAAAAAGAATAATTCCTTGGGAAATTTATAATGAAGAAATGGAACATTCAAGGTGATAAAGGAGTGGTAAGAAAAATAAAGAGGGAAATCAAAATATTGTGACAGAGTGCCAATGAAAAATGATATAATAAAAAAGAGCAATGAAGTAACAATGAGAGATGTTAAGATAATGATTTTTAAGAAATGACAATTGTGTTTGAGGACATGCATGATCTTTGAAGGTAGCAGTTTTAATAAACTTGGGCGGGAGTCACACTGCATGTAGAGGTTTGTAAAGTACAGAAATCAGAAGATGATTCTTTAGAAGTTTATTAGAGGACTTCCGGTAAGATGGCAGAATAGACAGACGCTGTGCCGAATGCCTCCCAGGATCACACTAAAATTACAAATAATTTATAAGATATTCAACCTCGTAAGTTCCTTGGACACTAGATGAGCAGAACCTCTAAACGAAGGACCTAAAGAGGAGGCCACGTCCAGTCTGGTGATCTAATACATTGAAGCAATCAGTGACAGCCAGAGTGAAGAAACAAAGAAACATGTCCCACATAAAAGATCAGAAGAAACCTCAAGAAATGGAACTAAATGAAACAGAGGTATCCAACCTTTCAGAGACAGAGTTTAGAACAATGATGATAAGAATATTTAAGGAACTTTGGGAGGACATAAAGAAGGATACAGAAATCATAAAAAACAACCAGGTAGAACTAAAGAATGCAAATAACTGAAATGAAGAACACACTCGAAGGAAACACCAGTAGATTAGAGGAAGCAGAGGATCGGATCAGTGATTTAGAAGACAAAATAGCAGAAATCACCCACTTGGAACAACAAAAAGAAAAAAGAATAACAAACAATGAAAATAGTTTAAGAGACATGTGGGACAACATCGAGCACAACAACATTCGCATCATAGGAATACCAGAAGGAGAAGAGAAGAAGCAAGGGATCGAGAATGTATTTGAAGAAATAATGACTGAGAACTTCCCTACCCTGGTGAAGGAAATCAACATACAAGCCCAGGAAGCACAGAGAGTTCCAAACAAGCTGAACCCAAACAGGTCCACACCAAGACACATCATAGTTAAAATGGCAAAGGTTAAAGACAAAGACAGGATCCTAAAAGCAGCAAAAGAGAGACAGCAGGTTACATACAAAGGAACTCCTATAAGACTAACAGCTGACTTTTCTACAGACTCTGCAGGCTAGAAGGGAGTGGCAGGAAATACTCACAGCGATGCAAAATAAAGGCCTACAACAAAGATTGCTTTACCCAGCATGGCTATCACTTAAAATTGGAGAGATAAAGAGCTTCTCAGAAAAGAATAAGCATAAGGAATTCATTACCACCAATCCAGCATTGCGGGGAAATGTTAAAAGGGCTTTTTTAAACAGAAGAAAGGGGAAAACAAGCAAACCCAGGGAAGATCAGAAATACAAATAACAAAATGGCAATGAATATGCACCTATCAATAATCACTATAAATGTGAATGGATTAAATGCTCCAATCAAAAGACGTAGAGTGGCTGAGTGGATAAGAAAACAGGACCCATGCATATGCTGTTTACAAGAGACTCATCTCTGATCAAAAGACACACACAGATTGAAAGTAAAGGGGAGGAATAAGATATTTCACGCAAATGGAAATGAGAAAAAAGCGGGAGTAGCAATACTTATTTCAGACAAAAGACTTTAAAATGAAGACTACAATAAAAGACAAAGAAGGACACTACATAATAATAAAAGGATCAATTCAACAGGAGTACATAACCCTAGTAAACATCTATGCACCCAACATAGGAGCTCCTAAATATATACAACAGATTTTGACAGACATAAAGACAGAGATTAATAGCAACACTATCGTAGGGGCCTTCCACACTTCGTTGTCACCAATGGACAGATCCTCCAGACAGAAAATCAACATGGAAACAGTGGCCTTAAATGGCACGTTAGACCAGCTGGATTTAATTGATATTTTTAGAGCATTTCACCCCAAAGCAACAGAATATACATTCTTTTCAAGTGCACATGGAACATTTTCCAAGATAGACCACATGTTAGGACACAAAACCAGTCTCAATAAATTTAAAAAGACTGAAATCGTATCAAGCATCTTCTCTGACCACAATGCTATAAAACTAGAAATCAATTATAAAAAGAAACCTGGAAAGCACATAAATACATGGAGGCTGAATAACATGCTACTAAATAGTGAGTGGGTCAAAACTGAGATCAAGGAAGAAATCAAAAGCTATCTCAAGACAAAGGACAATGAAAACACAACAACTCAAAAATCTATGGGATGCAGCAAAAGCGTCCTATGAGGAAAATTCATAGCAATGCAGGCCTATCTACAGAAACAAGAACAATCTCATATCAACAGACTATCTTTACACCTAAGGGAACTGGAGAAAGAACAGCAAAACAAGCCCAAAGGGAGTATAAGGAAGGAAACAATAAAGACCAGAGCAGAAATAAATGAAATAGAGACCAAAAAAACAATACAAAAGATCAATGAAACCAAGAGCTGTTTTTTTGAAAAGATAAACAAAATCGACAAACCCTTAGCCAGACTCACCAAGAAAAAGAGAGGACCCAAATTGATAAAATCAGAAATGAAAGAGGAGAAGTGACAACAGATGCCACAGAAATACAGGAAATTCTAAGAAAATACTACGAGCAACTATAAGCCAACAAATTTGACAATCTGGAAGAAATGCATAAATTTCTAGAAGTTTACAATCTACCAAGACTGAACCAAGAAGAAACAGAAACTCTGAACAGACTGATTACTACCAAAGAAATTGAGTTAGTAATCAACAAGCTTCCAACAAACAAAAGCCCTGAACCAGATGGCTTCACAGGTGAATTTTGCAAAACATTCAAAAAAGAATTAATACCTATTCTCCTCCAACTATTCCAAAAAATACAGAAGGAGGGAAGGCTCCCAAGCACACTTTATGAGGCTATTACTCTGATCCCCAAATCAGACAAAGATATTACAAAAAAAGAAAACTACAGGCCGATATCCGTAATGAACATAGATGCAAAAATCCTCAACAAAATACTAGCAAACCGAATTCAGCGTCACATTAAAAAGATCATACACCACGATCAAGTGGGATTCCTGGTATGCAAGGTTGGTTCACTATCCGCAAATCAATTAACGTAATACATCACATTAACAAAATGAAAAAGAAAAATCATATGATCATATCAATAGATGCAGAAAAAGCATTTGACAAAATCCAGCAACCATTTACGATAAAAACTCTTAGCAAAGTGGGAATAGTGGGATCACATCTCAACATAATAAAGGCCATATATGATAAGCCCACAGCAAACATCATACTCAATGGGGAAACGCTGAAAAAAGCTTTCCCCTTAAAATCAGGAACAAGACAAGGCTGTCCACTTTCACCTCTTCTATTCAACATAGTTCTGGAAGTTCTGGCCACAGCAATCAGACAAGAAAATGAAATAAAAGGCATCCAAATTGGAAAGGAGAAAGTAAAATTGTCATTATATGCAGATGATATGATACTATATATAGAGAATCCCAAAGACTCCACTAAAAAACTGTTAGAACTGATAAATGAATTTAGTAGGGTAGCAGGATACAAAATTAACATTCAGAAATCAGTTGCATTTGTATACACCAATAATAAACTATCAGAAGAAGAAATCAGGAAATGAATCCCATTTACAATTACTTCAAAAACAATAAAATACCTAGGAATAAATTTAACCAAAGAAGTAAAAGACCTGTACTCAGGAAATTATAAGACGTTGAATAGAGAAATCAAAGAAGATACAAATAAATGGAAATACATACCATGTTCATGGATAGGAAGAATTAATATAGTTAAAATGTCAATACTACCTAAGGCAATATATAGATTCAAGGCAATTCCTATCAAACTACCAAGAACATTTTTCTCAGAAATAGAACATACAATCCAAAAATTTATATGGAGCCATAAAAGACGCCGAATAGCCACAGCAATCTTGAGAAATAAGAACAAAGCGGGAGGTATCACGTTACCCAACATCAAATCATACTACAGGGCTACAGTAATCTAAACGGTATGGTACTGGCATAAAAACAGACACATAGATCAATGGAACAGAATAGAGAGCCCAGAAATAAACCATCCATATAATGGAAGCAAGAATTTACATTGGAGTAAAGATAGTCTATTTAATAAATGGTGCTGGGAAAATTGGACTGACACGTGCGAAAAAGTGAAAATGGACCACCTACTTACACCATATACAAGTACAAATTCAAAATGGATTAAAGACTTAAATGTAAGACCTAAAACCATAAAACTCCTAGAAGAAAAAATTGGGAGTAAATTTGCAGACATTACCTTGAGTAATATTTTTACTGAGATATCCCCTTGGGCAAGGGAAATAAAAGAACAAATTAACATATGGGATTACATCAAACTTAAAAGTTTTTTCACAGCAAAGGAAATCATCAATAAAACAAAAAGGCAGCCTACTGAATGGGAGAAAATATTTGCCAATGATATATCTGATAAGGGGTTAATATCCAAAATTTATAAAACACTCATTCAACTCAACACCAAGAACCAACAACCCAATTAAAAAATGGACAGAGGATATGAAGAGGCATTTCTCTAAGGAGGACAAACAGATGGCCAACAGGCATAAGAAAAAATGTTCAACCTCACTAATCATTAGGGAAATGCAAATAAAAACCACAATGAGATACCATTTCACTCCCGTCAGTCAGAATGGCTATCATCAATAAATCAACAAACAACAAGTGCTGGCGAGGCTGTGGAGAAAAGGGAACCCTGGTGCACTGTTGGTGGGACTGCAGATTGGTGCAGCCACTATGGAAATCAGTATGAAGGTATCTCAAAAAACTGGAAATGGAACTACCGTATGACCCAGCAATTCCACTCTTGGGTATCTATCCAGAGAAACCCAAGATGCTAATTCGAAAAAATATATGTACCCCTATGTTTATTGCAGCGCTATTCACAATAGCCAAGACTTGGAAACAACCGAAATGCCCATCGGTAGATGACTGGATTAAGAAACTGTGGTACATTTATACAATAGAGTATTACTCTGCTATAAAGAAGAATGAAATCGTATCATTTGGGACAATATGGATGGACCTAGAGACTATTATGTTAAGTGAAATAAGTCAGTTGGAGAAGACAAATACCATATGATTTCACTTACATGTGGAATCTAAAAAACTGAATGAACAAGCAAAGTAAACAGAAGTGGTCTCAGAGATATAGAGGAAAAACTGATGGCTGCTAGTTGGGAGGGGGTGGGGATGAAGGAGAAGGGGAAGGGATTAAACAGCATAAATACATAACTACAATATTGCCAAAGGGACATGAAAGACAGTTCGAGGAATATAATTAATAATGTTGTAAATATTTTGTAGGTGTCAGATGGTCACATGTCTTGCTAGGGAGACCACATCATGGATGGGGTAGAGGCTTGATCACTGCACTGTACACCTGAAGCTGATGATATTGTATGCCAACTATAATTGAATATATATATATATAGTCACGGGATATGGAGTATATAGTGTGGGAGTGGAGTCAAGGGAATTGTAATAGATATGTATGATATTGCGGGGGGAAGTGGGGCGGCGGATTGGGGGAGGGGGTTGTCCCCTCGAGGGGTAAAAAGTATAACTATCACACTGTGTTTTACAGCTGAAACTAATTCTAAAAAATGTGTATTTCACAATAAAAATAATTTTAAAAAACGTTTACTAGAGAAGGAAAAATAGAAAACAAGAACGCAGACAGGTTGTTTTTCCTTTGAGATGGAGTGAAGGATATTTTTTGGGATGCGAGGACAATTGTATAATCTATGGCATATACCTTAACATATACAAGTATACAATTCAATATACAATATCATTAATATGTTATCGTATTAAAATATAAGACATCATGATGGAAGTGATATAAACAAAGACAATCTGAATGTGACGGCCTGCACAGAACTGGGGTTGGGGTGAGAAGGAGGGGGGGTGCATCTCTGAACTACAGCTAGTTGGGTGTTGGAAATAAGAATTTGAAGTTTATAAGACACAAAAACAAGGAGAAAGATCACACTGAGTACAGAAATAGGAATTATTCTAGATTTAAATTCAGTTTCCATAAATTGTTCTGAAAGATACTCATGTTTATTGAGTAACTTTGTAAACGTTAAATTTAACTTTCCCAAGACCTTTCCTATCAGCAATAGGGACTAATGAAAAACAAAAGTCAATATTTCTTGTGGTCAAAGGAAAAGAAAGTTCTTCAACATGAAGCTATTTTACGTAACAAAATGAACCTCATCAAGATCCATTAAAAACAATATTGTGAATAACTGGTTCAACTTTCTAAGGTTAGACTAAGTAAATAACTCTACCTTTAAAAAGAATAAGATGAGTAAACACATGCTTACTAACCAATTTTTGATAAAAAATTACAGATACAAATTTTATACTTATTTCAGACATGCCAATACTTTGGAAATCATTTAACTTTAAAGTGTCCTAGTATACATACAAATTTAGCAATCCCATAAATACAATAAAAAAGTATCTCTAACAGATTTTTTCATAAAGTATGGATCATAAATATTTAGGGTTTGTGGATGCAATGACCAAGGAAATCACTATATAAGCAATGTCAGATAGAGAGGTGGCTCAAAAATGACAAACTTTTATGTTAACTACAATATTGTAAGTATATTTATATTATAACTGCATTGACTATTATTCTATATTATTAACTACAATAATGTTCTAACTGTAATAAATACTACAGCTAGTAAAATAACTAGCAAAAATCTATAATCTATATGTCTATAATCTACTAACCAAAGTATGGCTGAACAAAGGATGTAATAAAAAGGCTAACACATATCACACACTAACCATACTAACAAGAATCTTCAGTGCTGGAAAATAATGACCACTTTCTTTCTAAAAGCCATAAAAGCTATAGAGTTAAATTAAAAGAGAAGTTAACAACAAACACCAATAACAAAAATACTACTTTTTACCTTGGCAATTATCCCTTCCTATAACCCAAATTAATATGCTTATAAAAGGAGAACCACTAAATAATTATGTCTTCCATGTACAGTATACTTCACACATACTTTCTAAGAATTACACACATATATTTAGTGAATAAAAATGACTGGCAATAAAGGTAAAATTATATGTGCTGAAAGAAGTAGACTTTGATTATAAACTGATTTGGACTAAAATATTTACAATAGTTTTAATTCAAATTTAAATTACCTTTACCCTTTTTTGCTCTGAAACTAGGATATATTTTTGGATTGTTATACCCCAAAAGAATGAAATTGAATAACAATGAAAACACAATATAAAATCTGTGGGATGTAGAAAAGCTACATATTTAGAGAAAAATTTCCATACTTAGAGGAAAATTTATAGTTTTAAATGTATATTATAAAGCAAGAAATGCTTAAAATAAATAATCCTAGTTCTGTGATAAAAAGACAGAAAAAGTAGCAAATTAAATACAAAGAGAGTAGGATAAAGAATAAAGGAAATAAAAAATGAAAACCAATGACATATAAAACAGAAACTAACATGAAAGAAAATCAATAAAGCCAAAAGATAACCCTTTGAAAACTTATAAAATTGATAGATCTCGAAGAGAAGTTCATCAAGAAAGAAAGAAAACTTAAATTACCAACACTAGGTATGAAAAAGGGGACATCAATCAACACAGAATCTATGAACATTAAAAGGCAAAAAATGGAAATATAATAAACAACTTTATAATAATAAATTCAAAACTAAGGAAATAAATTCCTTGAAAAAAGTAACCTTTGAAATTGGCATAAGAAAAAATATATATAATATACAGAACTAAATAAATACAAAAATGAATAAATAAATACAGGACTGAATAGTTCTATAAAATTGCTGTTCTTTGTTCTTTAAATTCTGGTTCATTTTCCAGTAAAGCCATCTAGGCCTGGAGTTTTCTTTGTGGGAAGTTTTGTTTTTAAGTTAGAGATTTTATTTCTTTAACAAATGTAGAACTATTCACACACATGCATGTGTATAAACATACCTACAAACACACAAATGAAAGGCAAATCCAAGTTTTGTTATAGCAAAAGGTACAAATAGAAAATATAAGAATTAATATAATGTAATATGAGATTAGTTATAACCAAGATTACAGTGGGATTGTGACTGTGGTGGTTATGCTAATATGCCCAAACATTAGTAATTATACTTGACTTCAGATTTTAACCTAATTCTGGAAACTCAGGATAAAGACATATCCTAACATATCAATGGGAGCAGGCAGGAGAGAAAATGAAAACGTTTACATAAAATTAGTCAATTTACAGCTTGAAGCTAAGCATGGTTCTTTGATCTCACATGGTTCTTTGATCTTATTGTATTATTCTGTATTTTCATTTACTGAATATTATTTTAAAAATAAAAACACAAACTATATTAATTAAGCATGAATATGAATATTCTTCCCATCTTCTAAGACAGAGCAGCCTCTCTGTTGGGGTAGATAACCCACCAAAGTGATGGCATGATTTTTATTTAATATACAAGGATAAAAAAAGTTTCAAAACAAAAGAAGTAAGTCCAGGACTGAGCTCTCTTGAACATCACCTGTTTAATCAGAATCACTGACTGATCAGACGTATTTTTCCAAAAAACTTAGAATGGAGCTATAAGTACACTTATCACTTGAAAATATTCTGACCCAATAATAGGTTTGTCCTTCCCTCATACAGAATGAATAAGTAAACTTAAAAAATCAATTATAACCTAGTACCCTACATGTATCTGTAAATTAATTTCTAGACATAATATATTTGCCTTAAAATAAAGTTCACTACAATTTCGTTTCTTTTAAAAATTGGTATAGGTATAGAGCAAGCAGAGTCAATCTTTTCGAGGAGGAGGGGTCAGTACATTTTTTCTGTAGAGGGCCAGACAGTACACATTTTAGACTCTGCAGGCCATACATTCTGTTGCAACCACTCACCTTTGCGATCATTGTAGTCCCAAGGCCAGCAGGCAAAAAGTAAACGAATGTGTTCCAATAAAACTTTGTTTACAAAAACGGAAGGCTTGGCCTGTGGGTCATAGTTTGCTGAACAATGTCTTTTTTTTTTTTCATGCTTTGGAGATTTTGCCCATTCTCTGACATTTATCAAAAGTATTTATCAAAGATGAAGGATTTCAGCCTTTATTTCATCACAAAAGGATTTGGTAGTGGTGACAATATGCGGTATACACTTACCCTGGCTACTTCACAAGATTGTTTACAAATCAAATGAATTCAAATTAAATCTAATCAAATCAGAAAATCCTGGATCAACTTTAAAGCAATACATTGGTATGCTATATTACAAATTCCTTAATTATTATAGCACATAAATCTGAATAACTAAACAGTATGAATAAATCCAAGCTCTCTAGTTGAACTTCCATACTTTTACTCCCTTTAAAATTATTTCTCCTATCTTATTCCATTTGTAATCTATTAACTCAAGCTTTGGGTTTACCCACTAGATACAGATTGCTTTGTGGTTCGTATCATTAATTAAAAAAGATTCTTTATTTCTACTATTTAAAATACTCTACACATTTTTATTCCTTCTGGAGCACAGCAACCCTTTAATACTTTATTAAAGGGACAGATTACAATACAGAAACATCTTAAATTGAGAGAGAGAGCTTAAGGTATACTTCACTTCTCCCTTTACTCCAACCCCAGACTGATATTTCACTCTCAGAATGGAATGGAAGACATTAAACAGACAATAAATACAAAAAGATAGTTTTCAATATATTCAAGTCAGCTCTCCATGTGAGAGTCTTCGCCTTTCTAATCCTGTCCCCTAGGCAGCTCTGAAGCAGACGAACTATTTATGGCTAGAAAAATATGTAGGAGTAGGAGCAGGTTCTGACTGAAAAGCAGGGAAAGAAATCTTTGCTCTTTTTTAATTGCTTCCAGTGTAAGTCAGTGATTTTGTGCCTGGGTTTAAAGGTGAGTCAGGTAGCAAGTAAGAATCAAAAATAGTTCTTCCTGAACTGGACGACAAACTCAAAAAGTCCTGTGAAAATTGCACTATTTGCCCACCAGTGTTGGTAAAGAGCCATCTCTTATTTTTGGCAAAAATTATACCAACTCAGTGTGACACATCCCAAATGAACAACAAATTTGAATATGAGGGGTTTCTTTTGCTTTTAGAAAAGGAAAATGACTAAATAAATGAGTAAATGCAGTTCCTTTGATGGACCACATCTAAAGCATGAAGCCTGTAGAAGCGGTCCCCTTGGTGGTTAAAAGGTACCAGTCTGATCTCTTCTCAGTTGCTAGGAATCATCTTTAGAATGTAATTTAGCTTCAGTTTTCTAAATCTGGAGCTTCTATAGCTCTAATTTTTTTTTTTTTAGTTAGAAAACTAAAGAATCAAATTCAGTCAAACGTTTGAAGAAACCAGATTCCAAAAATGAAGTTAAATTCAGACAACATAAAATACAAAACTGGAAATATTATTTAAAAATATAAAATACTAGTTTCTGTCATCAGTGGTGGTAAATGCTTTTGCTTGTTTGTTTTCAAAGTACATGCACTCATGATTAGATAAAAAGAAATTGAAGCACTTGCACACATATATAAAATTTATCAAAGGGCACTATTATTATTGTCTGTCCTCCATGGCTCAAGGGAGATTTCAGGGGTCAAGGAAAATTCTTTCTATTTAAGTTTGGCACTTATAACAACTATATAAATATCATGATTATTGTTCACTTAGAAAATAATCTAGTAGTATAAAGTTACTTTTGCTTCTTCTCATCCCATCTACTTTTCTCCCTCTCAAATTCTGCACATGAAAAAATGGCAGAGTTTAAGCCACAGAAAATGTCAGCTGCTTTCCTAGGGAGCTTAATAGTCCAGCATCACACAGTCCTAGCTTTTTCCTTAAGATAATAAGAACCCTGAGGGGAAGACTGTTGTGAGGGAGAGGGTAACTGTGTGTGCGTGTTGGAGAGGGGGGGAGTGGGGGAAAAGGGTTATATTCTTAGAAGATAGAGAAATATTAGCAACATGATTTCTATATATCAGTGTTAGCAATAATCTATTTGGTATTTGTTATTTCAACTGGGTAAAACATAAAATTAATAAACTAGTTGTAAATTATATACCATAGATAAGACACTTATAGATTAAGAGAGCTGAAAATCATATTGCATGTCACCTTCTCTAGTATTTATTAAACATATTTCTTAAGCAAACTATAAATGACAGCTTTATTTTAAAAGGTATAAAAATAACTTTTAAAAAATAGTTAAAATCTGGACAGTTTAAAAAGGGTTTTATTAACCATATTAGTATGAAAATGTGCTTTAGAAGTTAAGAGATTTAGGATTGAAAACTGACAAGTGCTCAAATCAAAACACAATTCTTCTGTGAGTTTTCAGACATTGCATAGAAAATCTGGGATAATTACAACACTGATCAGCAAAACCCAATTAGAAACAGTTATACCATAGCAAACAAAAATGAATTACCTCGTCTTCGCCCATAACTCCTTGCTGCATGTAAACAAAGGACAAATTGTAAAACATCAGAACTAAAAATAAGCCCACATATACAAATATTTGTGATATGAAAAGCTATGTGGGCATCTGAAAATTAGTGCTACTTTGTTTTCAGAGATATGACAATGTTACCATAAAACATCTGCATGATGTTTTATCATTTATAAAGCACTTTAATTACAGATATCATCTGAATTACATAAAAACAAATTAACAGGAAATATACAATTTATTCTCATGTTGAAATTCATGAACAAATATTTCTTTCATCAGATCAGGGTAGGAATATATAACAGTTTACAGTTAAATAGCATCACAAATAACTTTTCCAATGAATGGGAATAACTTGAATTAAATCCTTATTTTTCTACTTATTATAAAGAGTGATACAGCATATATAGTCCAACAAATAGCTATTCAGATCTAATTCACATTATACTAAGCCCTGCATGAAAAAAGTACCGGACGACAAAGTAAAAAATTCAGTCCATATTCAAACTTGCTTAGTTGAAGAAATGATTAATGATGTACTCTAGCTAATAATGCTTTCTATTATTTTAGTACATTTTATAACAGCTATCTAAGTGCTTATGTCTCTACCTCTGGGGTAAGAGGGACTCAAATACAAATCATTATTAATACCATAATAGTACATGTTAAATACTATAGAAATAGAAAGGCATTTTAATCAATGTTACTAGCAATTTACATAACTCTTTATGAAGAAAAAAAAATACTGCAATTTATTTTTCATAAGAAACTACCATTTGGATAAAATTCACAACTTGTTTTTAAATAACTCCTCCGCCCAAATCTGAGTATATGGTGAGCACTTTTACCCTGGCATTAATATATAAAACCAAAGCAGTAAACCAAAATATGACTGTTAAAATTCAGATCTTATTTCATGTTCATAGGGTTTTAGGGCTGGGAAGAAAATGATATTGAATAAATCTCAAATCCAAATAGATATTAAAAGTCAGAAATGTCTCCCCAAAAGTATATAAAACTTGAAGATCAAAATAAAATATTTCACATCATTAAATACATTCTATAATTGAAGTTTTAAAAAATATATTTTAAATTTTATGCTAAGTCTTTAATATAAATGTGTCTACAAGGTGAGAATGCAGCATTAATTCCCCTATAATATAAAGGGGGATAAACAAACTGGTCAACTTTTAGTCATTAACACTTCAAGAAATAAGTCAATAAGTATAAGGCCTACATCAGAGTCTTTATACAAAATAACTTCATTTGCAACTATGCCATTCTACTGTTTTTATTTAGCTATAAAATCTACAGCAGACTTAACCTGTTCACGAACGCCAATCACCTCAAGGCTCTGGAGCAGCGGTTCTCAACCTTTCACGGGGGTCGTCTAAGACCATCGGGAAAACACATATTTTCGTATTTTCTATGGTCTTAGGAACCGAGACACCGCTCTTCTATCTGTCTCCAGGACCACATGCAGATACGCCTACATATGAGTACCTGGAGACCCCTGTGAATGAACGACCCACAGGTTGAGAACCGCTGCTCTAGAGACTTATGTGACCTGCATAGCTTACCTGAATGTATATACATAAATGGTTTATATATATTTACATATATACACCTTGTGTGTGTGTGTGTGTGTGTGTGTGTGTGTGTGTGTGTGTGTGTGTTTGTAATTTACATAGAGCTTACCTGACCTATGTATTAGTTTAGGGTGAGGGTAGGGGTGGAACTGTCATTAAGAATTTTGTTGTCTAGGTCTTCTAAGACTTATAAAGGCCTTAAAAAAAACAGAGTCTCAAAGAGATGGGACATCAGCTGTGGAAAATCAGAACAATAAAATAGGAATGTTAATATAGCTATCAAGAACATGCTATAGAAGAGCAAATTCCTTGAAGTCTTTAAAGTTGTGTTAGCCTGGAAATGGTCACTAGGCCCCCAAACACTTCACAGTACAAGTCTCATGAGTTGGGCTCCTGCTTATGCCTAGGCATGGTCTAATAATATTAATTCAGTATAAATTTGCTTTGGGGCATCTCATTCATGGCTGTAGAGGCTCAAACATTTATAAAGCAAATTAAACTATTCTCATTAAAAGACAAATTATGAATTATGATGAAGTCATAATGTGGTATATAATTCTTGACTTACTGAGAAAATTAATGTTATCATAGCCAGTTTATGTTCTTAGCTGTTAGGTTCTTAGCTGAGGCTACTCAAAACTAAAACCATGAAAATAAATATGAATGTTCACAGCATCATAAATTTCATCTCATTCCTAGGCTTGAACACAATTATTCAGAGAATTTCTCCAACTGTCTCATACCTGAGGGATTTTAGAATCATATAAAGAGATATTTCACTTATTTTTTGGACAACTCTCAGATTCCAAGTCTCTCCATCACAAAAATAGAACTGACTGCAGATGAAGCTAAACCAAGTGAAACATTTCCTATTCCGAGTAGTATATCATATACTACTTATATACATAACTTTTCTTTTTCTTTCTTTTTTTTTTAATGAAGATAATAAGAAGGTTGTGAGAAACGGCTGAAGACCTTTCCTATACAAGTGGCTTTACAATTTGGTCCTGGGGTACTAATATTATTACTAGGTTCTAACCCATAGCTGCAAAAAAGAAATAGAGTAATTATAATATTGCCCTTAGGGTCTTTGTATTGGCTCTTACTGCAGCTGGAGGGACAGATAAACATACCAAGTCAGCTGGAAATACTTATAGGTTAAAGTTCTCTTGGTGTGAAACCAAATAAATTTTTATTTCTTACTCTAAAAACTTGAGCCAGGGCCAGCCAAGTGGCTCGGTGGTTAAGAGTTGCCTTGGGAGTGAGAGTTCTGAGCAGCAGGGCCGCCGATTCGGATCCCACATGGGCCAGTGACACTGTGCCCTCTTACAGCTAAGATGGTGAACAATAGCTCGACCTGGAGCTGGGTTGCTGGGAGTCGCCGGTGATGGCGTAGGCTGCAGTGAAGCTGCAGTGGGCTGCGATAAGCTACCGTGTGTGGCTGGCAGCCAGTGTGAGCAGCCGGCAGCCAGTGAAGCTGTCGTGAGGCACCATGAGAGGCTGTCCAATGGCCGGCGAGCAACTGCCTCGCCCGGGAAGAGAGCAATGATACAATACCAACATGGGCCAGTGAAGTGACGTCCTGCACAACTAGACTGAAGAACAAAAGGACAGCAACTTGTCTGTTCCCCTTCCCCGATTCACCAATGCTGTTCCCTCAAATTCCCCAATAAAATCTTAAAAAAATCCCCAAAATACTTGAGCCAAAAGCCAAGAGAGAAATATACCCATTCCCTTACCCCATCATAATCCTTTTCAAAATCCAAAATATATCTGTTATATACTCCCCTCACTTACATCAGCATAAAAAAAGAACTGACAATATACTCAAGTTTCCTATTTTCATGGCTTAATATAGCATACTAAGAATACCTACCTTCAGAAATAAAATCGCATTTCTGAGTAAATTTTCTCAATTAAAAGATACACATAACTACTTTCTTCCCCAAAGTATACCAACCTCTTGATTACAAACATGGCTGTATGTGGTTAATAACTGCAAATTTAAATTTCAAACTAGCTTGCTAATACCATCCCCCCATACTTCTGCTCTGTCTGTTCTCCTTTTGAAAAACCATATGTATTAATAAAAACGTAATAAGCTATATGCATATTCCTCAGGAAAGTGTAAAGGGGAGTACAACATAATCCAAATAGAAATGAATACTTGAATGATACATCATTTTGTATTGCTGCTCACTACTGTGAAAAACAGAGGGTCTTTTTATTTTGTTTTGTATTGTTTTTAACTACTACTAATAAAAAGTGTAAGATGTATATACTTAGAAATATAAACATTCAAGCTGTCATTCTAACTTCAGATAGTACCTTTCATTTTCAGACAATTTACCCATTCCTATATAATGTGACTTTCCTAAAGAGCTTCTCAATGTTAAAATTGTACGCTTCTACAATATCTGAATTACTGGGTTGTTTGTCGGAAAAGTCATGACGTATTTTTTGTTTTTCGTTGCAAAAATGCGTCATGACTTTTCCGACAACCCAATATAATTTGAAACAGTGGCAGTCTCCACCAGTCAATTCAACTTCATTTCCATGTGATTTGAGGAATCTGATCTGTTCAGAAGTAGGAGCTGCTTGCAGTTATATTTCCATGGCATTTTTTATTTAAATTTTTAAAATCTATACAACTTCATGAGACGTGGGTGTGGGATTATACCTCTTTTTCTATACTGAGTTAAAAGAGGGTCAGAGTTAAAGATTTGCCAGAAGTACTTCATAGTTTTACCTAATAGTTTGACCACCTTCCTGACCTTTATGCCATTCTGTTTATCCTTTACTTAAAAGAATATTTAAAAGTTTAACCAGAACTCTAACTAGGAAGATAGGGTCATAAAACCTTTACAATGTTTGTCTTATCTGTATAACAATTAATATTTATATATTTCTTTTCATTCAATGGACTGTAACATCACAGATTTCTGCCAGTTCTGTATTTTCTAAGGAATGACCTTAAATAGTAATAGTCATACATTGACTTTAACGTGTATTTGTGCACCATCGAAAGTCATCTTGAGTAACAACACAGGGCAAGCACGCCATACTTTAAGAAACTGCTTTTATGGATCCCAAATTTGTCCCTATACAGCTTCCTTCACAAAGTTTTGGTTAGGCTCTCCCTGCAATAACATAAAACAAGCCTTCTTTGTTCACTATATATCAGTTAGGTCTACTCTAATTTTATTTTAGCCAAAGTAAACAGCTCCAACTCCATCTATTCACAGGACACAATTTTTACTCTTTCAAAGCCGTTTTTGGCACTGCTCATCATCACCCACTGCCACAGATAACTTTTACTTTCAGGAACTGTTCTAAACACATATTTTACATGAATGAATCATTCACGTCTCACAACAATTCCCCTGAGGCAGACAGCATGCTCTCTCTCTTTTAGAGGTAAAAAATCTGAGTCAAAGTGAAGTTAGGTAAGCTGCCCAAGGTCACACAGCTAGAAATAGCAAACAAGTTTAAACTCAAAAGATAATCTGGCTCCAGAGTCTGCAGTACCAACTACTATGTACTACTGTTAAGCCACCAAAAAAAACACTAATGTATATTTTATTACCAAATATTGATTTTTCACAGTCAATAATAATAGTTATGATTATTGGTTAAGCAATACAATTTATTTAATCAACTTCCTAATAGTGAGTTAAATCTGTGACATGCTAAAAATGTAAAGATTTCAAAAGCAGGCCTATGTATGCAGATGCTACAACTTCTTTAATCAGTTGAAAATATTTAAGAATAATTGAGTATAGGCACAGGCTTGCTATTAACATCACTTAACTCCCATATTTCTCAGGGAGAAAATACACTAAGAATACAGTTGAATTACAACAGTTAAAAAGTAGCTTTAAAAATATTTCCCCTTACGTTTTAGTGCCTTTTGCCTACATCTCACTTCAATAACCTTGATGTCTACAAAAAAATCGTTTAAATATTTCATATTCAAATACATCTTTGTCCTATAAATATAAGCAATTTTCTGATTCTTGCTTGCTCTTTTAACCAATGATCTCAAATGAGCAAAAAAAATTTTTTCTCTTTGGATCAAACTGTCTCTGCTGACTTAAACATATTTGAATGTCCTAGTTTCATTATCTTTTATCCTCCCAGTCCCTTACCAGAGAAGGTTCAGAATTTCCAGTATGGTTTAGTATACTGAGAATGCATCACGGCCCTGAAAGGGCAGAATGTGAAGAGGGTTCACATAATAAAAAAGCAGATTTGTCCACAAGATGCAACTCTTTCCTGAAATAAAATATGTTTGTATCTACTATGTAATAAAACACTTTCAATATAATATGTGGATTATTTATAAGGGACTTAAGCAACTGATGAAATCAATTAGTTTAATAACGTTTAGTTGCAGAAGTTGTAAAAAACAGTGCAGCTACTAAGCTCTGTGCTCACATGTAACTGACATAGCCTATTGTGATTACAATATACTTCTGAATTATCCTAGATTAATATGCATTTAGCAATCTAAGAATGTCTGTGAATGATCTAACAGATTATCTCAGAGACTTTCCTTCATATGGATTTTAACTGGATATGTGAAACACTGGCAAATTCAAAATTTTCAACTGAATTGCTTTTCATAGAATTTAAAATAGAAATGTGAATGATCCTTATTTACCACAAAGAATGTTTCAAAAGGAAAGTATTTAAGGAAGAATCAATATATAAATAATTTAATGTTACCTAAACCTATCATCATTTTATAATTCAAGCCACAAGAATAATAAAAATTATTATCTATTTTCAGTTTTGCAAACAACTTCAACAATATAATTTTTAGTCATAGATTTAGAGTTCAGAGGCCAGTTACTCAAATGATACGTTTTTTTTAATTCTGTGGTAGAAAAAATGTTGAATGAAGTCCTGGAATATGATTTCTAGTAACTTTTTGGTTAAAGTCTATGTAAATATCGTGATTCACTGAATTCATAAACTTGGCCTACTGGACTGTTGTGAGGTCTAGCCTGGACGTGGTTTCAGCCTAGAGTGCACAGTCTGGCCCCAGTGTTAATACCTTGACAATTCTCTCTCTAACCATCCTTAATGATCTTCACTAATAGATAACCCAATGCTTAGACTAGGCTGCCATGTGGTAGGCACTCAATACTTAACGGTCAAACTCTGAATGAACCAATGACCTCATTTGCAAGGTGATACTTTGCTTTTTCATTCCAAAATCCTATCCACGTAACAATCTTCTAGGTAGCCTGGACTTTATTACCACCTTTCTGTTTCTACAATGTTTACTTAATATTAGTTCACAGGGTGTAGTTTTACATTGGTCTTTTTTTCAGCCTTTGTCCCCCAACTTCATTGTCATCTTTTTTCCAACAAAGCTCTCATTGAAATAGAAGAGTCAAGTCATTCTAATGATACAATTACATATTTTAAAGTACATACTATCTCTAGTATTACTTCTTCCTACTTCCCGCTCATCACCCACCTTCTGATTTAAAAATACCTTTGTGAGGGATATTTTAATCCTCCATGTCTGCTCCCACAGTCATGGATATGTTAAGTGCTGTGACTCTCTGAATACAATGTTTACCCAACAGAAAGAATGTTTTAATGAAAAGTTTATTTACTCTTTTTCTAACTCTGTGAACTTCACGTTGTAAACTTTCTAGTTACAATAAATTAAGTTACTGTGACCACGGTATTTGCAGAATCACCAGTATATTACTTAGTTGAACATAAATAGGCACAAGTGCTAAATTAAGTTAATACATTTTATACACTTTGCAAACATTACCTCATTTAGTTCTCATAATAAGCATTGAGATTGTATTGCCATTTAACAAATGGGAAGCTAAAGCTCACAGAGGTTACTTGACCAAGGTCATACCCATAAACTGGGAAGCCAATATTCAAACTCAGGACTGTCTCCAAAGTCTATGATCATTGAAGTAAACACTTCAACTACTTTGCCAGCCAAAATACACTCAAACTCCCAATTCTGCCTTCTTTACAGTTAGAGCTGTAGCTTTATTTTTATTCTTATAAAATGACTACCATGTATATGGGGAAGGTTTAGATAATGTATTCTATCACCTTTATTTATATAAACCAATTGGAAAAATAAAATGTTTTATACAACTTACCATTTAACATCAACAGATTGTCAGTTCCTGGATGTGGATAGCTCAATCGACCTTTAAAAAGACAGGAAAATAAAGTTTGAAGATTATTATGCTATTCAAAAATTGAAAAAAGGGAAGGGGCATAAGGAGGAAATTATTGAGCATAGTATATTTCTTAAGAACTAAAAAGGTAATGTTTAACTCAGTATATTAATTAAGTATATTAACTAAAATTATCTTTGAAAATTGAAAACAAAAATCAGTTAACTCTAGTTCCTAGATCATAACAGCACAATGTGATTTGGGAGCCATACCTATAGAATAAACCCTATTTGCCTCGAAACGTACAAACAACTTAGGTATTCTAGTCTTTAAAACTTAACATAGGATGTTCAAATTAATATTTTCAAAGTTGTTCGTAATTTTCTCTACAGATCTCTTTTTCCAAAATTAAATTTAAAGGAAAGGAACGTCTATCCCTAAATAAAAAAGCAACCAAAATCTTTTTAAAAAGCAGCAAAAACTCATCATGACTTGCGGTTTTAATTTGATATCATTTTATATAATTGTATTTAAATAAAGAAGTTTAATGAAAACACCTTAAATGTATTATTAAAAGTATTATTGGAAATTTAACTTGTTCAAAGTTTATAAATGATATGAAATAAAAATATAAAAAATGAAAATGTTAAAGCTTAAGAACACAGTAGCATAAGTATTTCCTTTGAGTCATTCTTCATTTAAGAATTTAGCATGTACTAATTGCAGATAGGACAACAGTACTTTGCACTGCTGTGGAAAAGGAAAAAAAGGTATGCCTGAACATATAATGGTTTATCCAGCATTTTTATACTGTAACATTTATTTGACTAAATGCCAACAGCAAGGCTAATCATTGTTTTTAGTCTATTAAAATACAAGATTTTTCTCTAATGCCTGGCTTTCTGATAGACTATTTGAAAGGTACATTAAAATCCATTTAGAAATCTAAACATTAAATGTCTGTGAGATTCCATTTTAGCAACTTTCAGCACAGTCCCTTTAAAAAGACACTGAATAGCATATAATGTATTGCCATCAGAAAGGTGACCAATAAATACCTGAATGGCTTTGACAATGATTAGTAAGGAGTACAGACTAGCTGCATCTTCCTTTACTACCTCTGCAAGCACTCTACACTTCTAGGGCCCTTTATTATATTCAAATATCCCATACAAGATGGACATTGTTTGTTAGGTTTTGATTTAATTATGAAGTTAAAGAATTTGATCATTTACCAATGTAAGAGCGAGTGGCAAAGATAATCCAATGTTGACATTTACACACACACACACACTTCATTGGAGTTCATAGCACATTTTCTTTTTACACTCCAGAGTTAAAATAAATGTTACTGTCCTTCAAAGGACAATTTACCACTTCTTATTTACTCCTGAGTTTCATGCAGTATGACATTAGTTAACTAAATGAGCTCTTAAATAAAGTTGTCATAATCTAAAATCTTAGAAATTGTGGTGTCTTAGTATGGAGTGAGAAATAGGAGAACATGCACAGAAATGTACAAGATACAAAGGTTAGGAAGCAGAGCTGTCCTAAACTGGATTTCAATAGCATAGATCATTACTGTGTCTGAAGTTAGCGTAGCTTATTTTGGAAATATGCCTATTTTTAAACATCTTGTTGCAGATGACCACATTTACAGAATAATATAAGGCCAATAAAAGAATTACTGTTATTTCTGACTTGAGATTGAAAATAAAAACTCCTGTGAAAGTGGCAACCTGTGATGCTGTTCAGTATAACAAGTTCATTAATTTCTGCATGCTGACAGTGTGTGGGAGGCTGAGAATATGAGTGAGAGAGACAGTCTCTGCTTATGATGTTGTAGTGCAGACACGAATATACAATTCCAATATAACCTGCCAAGTATGGAAAGAATTATGTACATTGTGCTATATCAAAACCACAAAGGAGTAGTTAACCAAGTCCAGGGATTCAAGCAAGACTTCCTAGGAAAGTAAACTGAGCAAAACCCTAATGCCTTCCCCTATTTCAAAAAACACTCAGCTTTCAATTGCCATGTAATTATCCTCTAACAGATTCATTGTTCACTTTATTTATCCCAAGGCACAGGTAACAAAATACTTTATTGCTAATCGTTTTTTGACTTCTTGGCTCTGAAGGGACTTAAAAGGCATACCACATGTGAAAGTTCAAAAGACAGATGCCTATTTGCAAATGGATATATATTTGTACATATATACACAAAAGTACAAAGTATGTTCTAAAATATAGATCTCCAAACTGGAAAATCTCTCAATATAGCTAATAAAATACTCCAAAACGAAATAAACAAATTTAGACTATTTTAAAATTACCCAACTACTTTCCCTCTACTACAGTGAAACTATCAATGCATCTTTACAAGTTAACTTTTACAGTTATAGTTTACTTAGGATAGTATTAAGACTACTCTCACTAAGGACCCGCCAATTGATAACAACTAACATTTGAGGGCTCACTATGTGCCAGAAACTTTTCTAAGTTCTTTATAACCAATTATTTAATCCTCACAACAATCCTATGAGTTAGGTACTATCATATCAGCTTCCCATTTGAAGATGAAGACACTGTGCCACAAAAGGTGAAAAACCTTGCCCAAGGTTATAGCACTGACAGATTGCTATGACAGGACTTGGACCCAGGCAGTTTGGCTCCACACTCTTAATGTCTATCTGACAACGACTTCCCCATTGGTAACATAATACAGAGAAAGGTGTGTATGTCTAGTTATAGGGCAAATTCAGCCATTAAAAAACGTAAGAGAATTATTCTATTGTATATTAGATAACATACAGGAAAAAATACATTGCTGTGAAATCAATTTCTCCTTATTGTCCAAAAGGCCTGTGATGCAGAGACTTGTAGTTGTACAATAACACCTGTTTTCCTGTTAACAACAGAACTCCCAAATGCTAGATAGGCACAGGGCTGTACAGAGTAAAAAAACTAAATTTCTTAGCCTCCCTTGTAGTTGTACATGTGTGTGCCCAAGTGCGTAATGTCTGGCCAACGAAATGTAAAGCAAAATTGGTATGTACAGTTTCGGGAAGTATCCTTTAAAAGGGAAGATCTTCTTTACCTTTTTCCTGCTTGCTGGAATTCAGATGAGATGGCTATACTGAAGCAGCTATATTATGATCATGAGGCAGAAGTTAGGTGCTAAGGATAGCAAAATAACACAGGAGCCTAGATTCATGAAAATTCCCATAACACTTCTAGGAGTGCTATGTTTATATAAGAGAAGTAAACTTCTATTTCGTTTAAGAGGCTTTAGAGTTTTTTGTTGTCCCAGAAGAATCTAATCTTACAAATAGTCCTTTAGTAATAAATTTGTGCAATTTTCTCATGCATTATTATGAAAATATCATAAAGTATAATATGATGGTTTTAATATATCTATAAATAATGAGTATACATTACCTCTTGGCACATCTTTTACATTAAAATATTATGAAATTTAGAACAAGTAATTTTGATAAAACATATTTATTCTTAAGTGTCAGCAAATAATCTACAGTATCTTAAAATTATCTTATTAGTCTATTATAGTTTTAACAGTGATTTGTACAATAGACAATTCATGTTAGCCATTTTTCGATATATATTTGAGCAACAAAACACACTAAGAAATATCACAACTACATACAACTTATCACTTATATAGACAAATTACCAGTTACTAAAATTTTAACAAAGATATGTAATAAATTAAGCCAACTTTAAAGACTATTCACACACACGTACCTGAATTAGTTCTTTCTCCAAAATAATTACTTACTACCAATAAAAAGAACTTACAAAATAGTGATGATAAAAATTACACTTATGTCATTTTTCCTTGGATTTAAACCTACTTTTAAACTGGAAATGTGAAATTAGAAAGAAGTCTCTAGTAACAAGAAAATATCCATTTGATGAAGTAGCACCCATTTCTCTTTCTGGATATCATGCTTCCTTGGTTCTCCTCTACCACCAACCACTCCTTAACTCTCCTTTGCTGTATCCTCTTCCTCTTCTGAACCTTTAAATGTTTAAGCACCAATATTTAATACTTGGATTTGATTTCTTTTTCTACATGGCCTCCCTAGGTGATATTATCTACCACCAGAACTGCATACATCATCTCTAAGCAGATGAGTCCCCATTTATATCTCTAACTGGAACCTGTCTACCTCAAACCCACACTTCTCCAGATCAGTACATAGCACTGTCTTCCATTTGGATGCTCATCCCAAAACTCTGGGTTAATATTACCCCTCACTGTCTAATCTGTGCACGAATCTGTCATCAAATCTTGCCTACTCTATTAACACAGACCCAAACTGGAGTGCTCTTCACCAGCTCCTTCACTGTTTCCCTAGCCCGAGCCATCCCCACTTCTTCACAGGCTACTCGAATTACCTAACAGTCTAGTGTCCATCCAGCAGCCTGTGTGATCACTTTAAAACCTAGGTCAGCTCAGGTTGCTCTATTGCTCAAAACCCTCATATACTTGGAATATAACAAATATCTGGCCCTTCATCCTCTACCATTCAACCTCTTTGCTATTCCTCAACCATGCAAGTCATATTCTCATTTCAGGATCTGTATATTTCTTCTTCTTTCTGCACAAAATGCATTTGCCCAGATATGACCAAAACTTGCAACTTTCACTTCATTCAGGTCATTAAGAGATGCCATCACAGGCCACACTGTCTAAAACAGCAGCTTCTTTCTTTCTCTCTCTGACACTTTTTTTCTTCATAGCACTGCTTCTTCTTGTGCTTATCCTTCATTAAAACAGGAGATCCATAAAGGCAGGTCTTTCTCTTTTTTTGTTCTCAACTATATCTCTAGCAGCTAAAGCAGAGCCTAGTGCATAACAGGCTCTAAAATATTTATTAATGGATGAATGAAATATCTCATTCCATTAGGTGAACTGTGAACTCAATCAAAAGCACGGTAACTAAATATGTGTTTTATGTAGGACACAGGAAGGCTATTCTCTAAGTGGAAAAATTACAGAACAAGTTTTTATCAGTTCATTCTAAATGCCTTATGTATGGAGAAAAGAGGAAGACAAGTCCTGCTTTTTGCCCTTTACCAAGATAAATTTTCCTCTTTTCTGTAACTATTTTATTTTACTTAATGAATATATCCAAAAAATGATTTCCAAAGACCCAACATTCACAGTTAATGATACCATGATACCAACCCATTCCTCATTAGTGATGAGAATACGCTAGACAACAATATCACATGTTCTGTCAACTCTTTTTAATAGAAAAAAAGCACCATTTACCGGTAAATCACATATTAGAATCATAAAGAACCTGGGTTAGAATTAACATTAGACCAATTAATAAGAAAGGTAGTATGGTGCAGTGGTTAACAGCTCAAACTCAAGAGCTACTAAGTTTCACCACTTACTAGCACTGAAACTTGGGCGATTATTGTTAATAAGCCACCACAAGCACCCAGCTGGATATCTACCTCTTAGTTAAGAGAATTTAAATTAACATACATGTAGAGTTATTAGAACAGTGCTTGTCATATATCAAGTGCTCATAGATGATATGTATGTTATATATATAGTGTGTGTATACATATATATATATGTATATATATATACACATCACACACATATATACACACCCTTAAAGGAAAGATCAATATTTCCTTCTTATGTGCTTTAAATAAAGCATTGCTCCCACTGGCTTGGTAGGCTTTCCTAATATTTTTTTTAAATCTACATTTCACCTTTATTTCCAAATCCAGTTAGAAAAGAAAAAAAAAAGGGTTCATAGGAAGTCTGGTAAAATCCACTTAGAATGTGGTCCTTACCAACCTTGAAAAACTCCAATCTCTGTTCAGATCCAAGGGGCAGGACAGTCATTCCTGACCTCACTCCCAAATCTCAATGCATGCCTCATAAAAGCCTAAGAATAAGATCATACAAACGTAGAAAAGACCCTTAGATCCAAAGTACCAGATCTTAAGAGAGCAATAGCATCATACCTTACCTATGTATACTGAATAAAAGCCATCAATCTACTTTAGTTTCCAGGAAAATTAATCTAATTAACTCACTCTTAAACCAGGATCCCATCATAAAATTTTCACCTAATAATTATTTACAAATTTTAAAATTTTAATCCAATCTATAATAAGAAACATACTAAGAAACATCAAGGAACACAGAATATGAAAAAGTTTGATTCAAGTAAATAAAGCATAATTGCAAATCAAAGGCAATAAGAACAAAAGACTAAAAGTAAGTCATTAATTATCTAGTAAGATAACATATTATCATAATATTACAAAACTGGCACTAATGGAGATATATTCAATTAACATTAAAATAAAGTTGAAATATGGTTGCAAAACTTTAAATTGTAAAAGAGTTTTAAATGAAAATAATATTAAGAATGACAAATGGGCAAACATTGCCAGTGGCAGTGTAAACTGGCATGAAACTTAAAAATAAGTTGACAATATATGTCCAGAGCCTCAAAAACAATTGTATTAAGTCTACTTTGTGGAAATAAGCACAAAAAAGCTCACCAAATTTTATTGTAAAATTTGAAATACCTAAATATCCAACTATACAACTATAGGGAAATGGTTACATAAACTATTTTACATGCATGTAAATAATTTTTAAAAGCTATAAATAAATTTGAAAAATATGAATATTTTTAGAAAAATGTTTATTCAACCAATAATTTACTGAACATCTCTTACTTGCTTGACACTTTGACAGATGTAGATCTAGATAAAGCAAAAATAAGTGGTCACAGTATCTTGTGAAAGACATACACATTGGGAAAAAAACTACTGAACGTAAAATAAATGAGAATGGTGCTCTGATTAGAAAGGACTTTGATTCTTTAACAATCTTTAACAAAGTAATCTATTATTGACTAGAAATGTTAGGGGAGGCTTCACCAAGGACATTAGACTAGGGATTATAGAAACTTCCAATTGAAAGTGGAGGACTGAATATATGTGTTCATCACTGTTGCTTTTTGAAACTCCTAAAATGACAGTGCAGAAGTTTTAAGCAGGCACAACCCCATTAGGACAAAGAGATTTGGATAGGCTCGCAGAAGAAACATGTTCAACACATTTTGGGAAGTTGGGAACATGGTTGAATGGTTGAGTGGTAACTGACTTCGTGGACCAGAAATCACTGAAAACACTGAAACCTAAACCCGGGAAGACTATCAAGAAATAAGCCATTTGGCGGTTCGAGTCCAGCCCGAGCTGAGCAGCCGCTGAGCTGCCAACAGGTAGCAGGATGGCTCAGCTAAAAAAAGAAAAAAAAAAAAAAGAAATAAGCCATTTGCTGTAGTGGATACATGCAGAGGTTCAGAAGATGCTCTGAATGTCACTGAGAGTAGATGTGGGGAGGAACCGAAAACAGGAAAAGGCTGATGACTGCTTGTTAGCTTTTACATGAACCAAAGAGACACACAGCCTCTTCCTTGGTTCTTCTAAGTATGTTAGCAGCCAGGCCTATAGCTCCTAGGCAGAAGGATGGAAAATACATATCCAGGCCCATTTCTCAGACCAAAAGAAAAGACCGAGATACAGACATTGTGAGAGTTCCACCTGACAGGCTTACAGCAATGCTCATTATAAGCCCCAACTACATGCATAGAGCTTCCAATTCCATTTCTGTCTTTTCTTTAAAAATGGACAGCAAAAGGATTGTAAGATGTTTGATGAAAGCCTCCAGCAAGAGAAAAAAAACAAAACCAAACAAATAGAAAAGAGGAACTTAGAAGACACATAGACAATACAAGGAATTGAAAAAATAATCTTCCAACAATATCATATAGTGTTTAAAGATAGTCCAGTGAAATAAGACTGAAGAAGAATAGAAAAGTTGAGAAATATTTTTAAAGGGGGTCTTAAAAGTTCTTCAGATAAATTTTTTTAACTAAGAAAAACTGATAGGTTAAAAAATAAGAGATGAGAAAATTTCCACAAAAGCAAAACAACGAAAGATAAAGTAATAGAAAACAGAAAAGTTGATGATGAGAATAGGTTTAATATTTAAAGAAAAGAAATTCCAGAAAGAGGTAATATAAAAAATAGAAGGGAAGAAATTATCAAAGAAATACCCAAATTTCCAAGAACCAAAGGAAATTAATATCTGAATTAAAAGGACTCAATGAATGTGCAGCAGAGGAATAAAAAAATAGAAGCAAGACAGGCTAGAAGAGCCCCAGACATACACCAAAAGACCCATATTTCATTTATCTAAAATTTCAGAACCACAGACATTAAAATAAAGTAAAAGCTTTCAGAAAGAAAAGCAAAAAATTCAAAAACACAAAACAAAGCAATCAATTATACAAATGAACAAGTTTCAGAATGTTATTGAACGTAATGAAGCAATGCTTTCAATATTCTAAATTATAATATATTATTCCACACCAAGACTGGTGTGTAATATCATCTTATAAAGGTAAAATAAACATGTTTTCATACATACAGGGTCTCAACATTTTTATCCCTTCTGAAGGAGGGTACTGTAAGACAGGACCTATAAAACGAAGGCCTAAACCATTCAGAAAGGACATGGAGCTCAGCACATGAATTCTATAGGAATTCACAGGATTAGGGAAGTCCCAAAATGAGTTATTGAGGGCTACAAAAAAGATGCCTCCAATGGAAGGAAAAACATCAATCTAGATGATTATTTGATGGTTTTAAATGTATAGAGAAGCTTTAGAGCTCTATTAATAAATTTTGGGATGAATTAGTGACAAGTACTTAGAAAAAAAAACAAAGCAAACAAACCCAAAGAGACAATGATTAATTCCAGGAAAAACACTTACATGAAAAAGAAAACATGGGCCGGCTGAGTGGCGCGATGGTTAAGAACTGGCTTGGGACGCCAGAGGGCCCCGGTTCGGATCCCACATATGAGGGCCAGTGACACTGCCCTCCACAGCTAAGATGCTGAACAACAGCTCAACCTGGAGCTGGGCTGCTGAGAGTTGCCAGCGATGGCGTAGGCTGCAGCCCCTGTGGCAGTGGGTTGCTATGGGCTACCGTGTGTAGCCAGCAGCCAGCGTGAGCGGCCAGCAGCCAGAGTGAGCGGCCAGCAGCCGCAGTGAGCGGCCGTCCAGAAGCCGGCGACTGATCTGCCTCAACCGGGAAGAGCGCAATGATGGTGCCAACTTGGGCCAGTGAAGCAACGACCTCCACAACTAGACTGAAGAACAAAAGGACAGCAACTTGTCTGTTTCCCTTCCCCCAATTCCCCAGCACTGTTCCTATCCCCCCAATTCCCCAATAAAAATCTTTAAAAAAAATAAAAAAGAAAACATCATAGTATAAAACATACATGGTTCATCTATGAATATTATTTGCATTATCATAGTAATATAACCCCCCCTAATTTAAACAAAAGTGATCTTATAATCAATTTCAGAGGACAGAGCAGGGAAAGTATTGGGAGATGAGTAAGCCAAAGTAGACAATCAACAGATACTACCTAAAATGTAGGAACTTTAAGCGTAAGCATATTACTTAGCAATGGCATGAAAAATCGGTAAAAAAAAAAAAAAAGAGAGAAAGTTCCAAGGGACTACCTCTTAAGAACAGGAGTCAGAATTAGAGAAAAATGAGGGACAGAACATGTTTTTTTGTTGTATAAGCCATATGGCACTATTTGACTTTTTAACCTATGTACACACATATTTTAACTCATTTTATTAAAGTTAATCAGGTTGGTGGATGGTAAGGTTTTGAATACTGCAAATATCTTACTATATATCATATACATACATGAAAGATTAGAAAAATTATACATCAAAATATCAAACATGGTTATTTTAGTTTGTGGAACTGTGGAACTACTGATGATTTTAAAACTTTTTTCTTCTAGTTTTTCCAGATTTCCTTTAATGAATAAATACTACTTTTTGTAATAAGGAAAAAAACAATTTTAAAGGATAAAATAAAGTCCTCTACTCTGGAGGAAAAATGTTTATTAGAAATTTTCAGATACTCTTCACGTACTATATAAGCAGCTAAAATTTAGAGGTCTAATTATCCCATGTACTTGCTTTTATCACTATATTAAAAATATTATTTTTATTGTTTTATTTTCAAATTTAAAATAATTTATAAGCCCATATTTAAACTCCTAAGAAAGATGCTCTGTGGTGAATAACAAGCTTTTAATAAACACAGAGATGCTCTAAATAAATAGATGTGATTTTAAGAAAATTCACTTTAATTTCTCTCTGATGTTTTTCAGTTTTTAAACAAAAAAAAACTGTAGTCTGTGGTAACTCACATCATTGAAACATTCAGCAATGCTTGGAAGAAATAACTATGTTCTCAAATTTAGTAATACTGTTGCTAATGAAGACAACTACCTAAAGAGAAATAAAAATAAATATAACTTAAAAGCCTCTATCCCTGATACCATATTTTAAATAAGTTTTCTAAAAAAAGAACTTTTACAAGCACATTTTCATAATTTTTTTTCAATCTGTAGATATTCTCACTGATGACAAAAGTGAAACTCTTATAAACTGTACTTTCCTTAATATGAACTAAACGCTGAGAAGTTGGAGGGTAAAATACAAAGGTATCAGGTATATCACAACAGGGGAAATAATATGTAAATTCTATTCTCTCACTTTAAAAATGAAAGGAATCATTTTTTTAAAAAACTGAAAGCACACACAGCAATCTCTCCTTAATTATCTTTTTTGAAGACATTCTAATGTACATGCTTTTCCCCTATACTTTTTCTTAGCACTTGTGAAAATTTCAGGAAAAAAACTTCAGGAAACATAAGAGGATGAAAAGTAAAATCAGTTCTGAGAAATATGCCACATCCCTCCCTCTGTCAGTGAGGGCAGTGTAAGAGGCATGCAGTAACTGCTTTGATACGTTTATTATCAGTATTAGGTTTATTTTGCACTTTGCTGTATTTTAATACATGCCATTAATATTTTTACAATTTTTCATGGATCTCTTTGATCTTTTCTCCTATACCAGATTTTCTCCAACAACCTGCAATGCACAATCTCTAAGAGTGGGGCCCTGAACCCTAAATGTTAATTAATTTAAACATGCTCTCAGAGTTTGAGAACCTCTGTCCAGCTCAAAAGTTCTAAAGGTCTAAAATGCAAGTTCTCACACCAGAGGCTTTCAGAAATTTATACAAGTTATTTTGTGACTACGTATTCAATTTTATATTCAGGCCGGGTGAAGAAAAGTAGAGGAAAAAGAAAAGTGGAAGGAAAGAGGCCAGACTTTGGCACTACCATAACCACTTAGCACCTTAAGAAGTAATTTTGTATTTTCTCAGGGGTTATTTTCCTTAAATTAAGCAGAGATTCTTACATCAGGAGCCTTAGAAAATAGGAGTTTAGCAGTCAAGTAATAAAAATGAAGCTAGATACACTGAACACATAGTTAATAAAAAGTTTTAAAGGCATCCACTTCTAAACATTTGTTGGCATAAAACCATGCTCTAAATCCTTTGTTCCTGAATTCCCTTTAACTGCTCAGGGAACATTGGTAATGGCATTGTGACTTGCTGAGACAGATCCTCCCAAGAACTGTTATATAAACTGCATTTCTTCCAACAGTGTTCAAATCAACTTTTATGAGCCGAAATTAAATTTTTTTGTTTGCCCTTATACTGTGGGGAGGGGTAAGCAATTTTTTGTAAAAATGCTTACACAGTTAAGACCTTTTTGAAAATTGCTGAGGGCAGGGAGAAAAGAGAGCTTAATAATCACTGTCTTGTTCTTTTGTTTAAAGCAGAATGAACTGACCCACATGTACATAAAAGATCACAGATTATTTAATATAGGTATGCAAAAACAAAACTGCAAAATTACACAGCTGTACTTGGCAAAGCATGATTTACGTGAACCATGAAAAGAATCCATATTTGTTTCTGTGAAAAGGAAAATATTTACCAAGAATCAAGACAGTCATCAGTAAAGGGGATGTTAATGGTGAGAAACCAGAGCAGGATAAATAAAACAGACTGGTCAGCGCCACTCATACTAAGGAGAGAGCATAAGGCAGTATGATCACGTTCGCAACCCAGAGCAGAAAAGCACACACTGCACAGGGCTGGCTGAGCACGTGTTACACCCAATCAGTGCCGGGCAGCTAAACAAGCTCTGCCAGGACTAGCCAGCTTTCATTTCCTGAAGTGTGACAAGCTCTTCCAAACATCTTGGTCCCTTTGTCTAGTTGACACTTTCCCCCAATATTTTTTCATGTTTGTGCTAAAGCTTTAGGTCTTGGCTTTCTTTACTCCACATCTAAATTAGGTGCCCCTTCTCCCCACTTATTACCTTCCTAAGCACCTTATAATCTCCCTGCATAGTATTTCTGGCACTCTGTAGTTACATGTATATAGCATATATTTTACATATAACTATAAGGTCTCTCTTTCCCCAATAGCCTATACACTCAACGAGAACAGAGACTATGCATCACAGTGTATACAGCCAGGGTCTTGGACACTGCCCGGCACAAAAGCAGGCGCACTTGGTGGAATGAAGTGCACTCAGAGTTCGATCTTGGGTTCCCATTGCTTCTACAGAGCCCCAAGACATGACCCTTCCCACCTTCTACGATAAACCATAAAAACCTTAACATTAAACAATGGAGGTTCCCTATTGATGTGTAAATATCACAGGGGAGTGAGAAAACAAACAAGCTGTAGTGAAGTATTCTGGGTTTAAGTGGGGATGGGAGGGTCCTTCTGTTAGTATAATCAGTCCGTTTTCACCCAGGCCAGTAACCTGTCACTGACTTTCTTTGGATTTCGGAGATCTGCTTGATTGCTAGTCTTTCTATTGACATTAACTCTTACCTTCAGTAGTTTCTCTTTTTCTTTAGGAAAGTATTTAGAACTGAATGCAAACTTATAGTTTCTGTCTTCCATCTGCATGGAAGCCAGCCTCCATGATGGCCTCCTAGTATTCACATCTCTTAAGCAGCAGAGCCTCTGCCAATTGAGCAGGGCTGACCTACATATGTAGCTAGTAGGATGTCATGGGATGATGGTGTCTGACTTCTGAAGCTAGGTCACAGAGGACACTGGGGCATTCATTCACCTTGAACCTTATCATTCACCCTGGGGGGATCCAGCAACAACACTACGAGGACACTCCAGCAGCCCTGGGAGAGGTCCATGTCATGATGACTGAGCTCTCCTGTCTATGGTCTGCACTAACTTGCCAACCTCATGTGTGAGCCATCTTGGCAAAGGATCCTCCAGCCGGAGTCAAGCCTTTAGATGAGTGCAGCACTGGCCAACGTCTGGACTGCTACCTCATGAGATCCTCAGCCAGAACCAATCAGCTAAACTGCTCCTAAATTCTAACCCACAGAAATCATGTGAGATAATAAATGTTGTTCTAAGCTGTTAAATTTAAGGCTTATTTGTTATGCAGCAATAGATAACTAATATAAATCTCTCATCACTCAAGTTCACAAAGAAAATTTTCTAGAAACTTCCACCATTACTATAAAGGAAAACAAGACATTGATTAAAAAATTTTATTCTACAACCCCTTTCTTTTTTTCATTAGATCCCATAAGGAAGACAAAGCAAATGCCTGGTTATTTGAAAACATTTAAAAAGTATAAAGTAAGATTCACTGATATGTGGTATATAAAACTAAAAACAACAAAGGAATAAGACAAACAAATGAAGAAACAAAAACCATTCATAGACACAGACAATAGTTTAGTGGTTACCAGAGGATAAGGGGGAAGGGTAAGGTAGATGAGGGTAAAGGGGGTCAAATATATGGTGATGGAAGGAGAACTGACTCTGGGCGGTGAACACACAATGTGATATATAGATGATGTGTTATAGAATTGTACATAGGTACACCTGAAACCTATGTAACTTTACTAACCATTGTCACCCCAATAAACTTTAATTTAAAAAAAAAAAGATTCATGCTATTTTTTGGAAAAAAGAATTTCCTTGTATTAAATAAAAGAGAATTTTCTGAAAGAAATGTACAGATGAGGTAGAAGAGATGAGACAGAGGAGTGAAGTGCAGCCCTTAAGATCAGGAATGGAAAGATGGGAAAACAAATTCAGGAAGTGATTTATTCCACTTGTCACAAACTTGCTTTAGTATTGTAGATTCTACTGAGGTCCAGCCCAAAGAAGACATGAAATGACCGGATTATGGAGAGGGAGGAATATAATATGATACCAGAACGCAGTGGAGTTTGCACTAATAAGAAACAAGAAAAAACATTTTAAATGGCAGCACTTGGGTAACAAGATTATTTTAAATAGGTATATGATGGCAATTTGTAGAAGTACGAGTCTTACTTCTTTATTCTATATAAAGGTTTTCAAATGCTTTTTCTTTTCTTTTTTTTTTGTTTTTATTCCATGCCATAATAAATGTAGAAAATAAAATACCCCAATTAGAAACACAAATGTCACCATAATTGCTAAAGATTGTGGTGAGCACATTTATCCCTTCCTACAGCCAAAGATAGTTTTTCTAGTAAAAGAATTTTGAATTTGCTTGAGATTTTTTTAATTATTAAATTTCTCTTAGCCTTATGCTGCTTCCACTTTCTTTTTCAAAGTCTTCTTTCTAGGTTTCCCTCCACTTTTATTACAACACAGGCTAGAACAGAAGAAAAATGGAGAAGATTATTAGTGCAGCAGAGAATGTTTTCTCCGAACATTTTCAAAAGGCCTTTTTAAAGAAGATGGAGAAACAACAATGAAAACCTTTTTATTATCCACTGGTAATTGTTAATGTTGACTTTATCTTGTGTTAGGATTTCTAAGAGTTTTCTTTCCAGATAAAAGTTAAG
Organism: Hipposideros larvatus; assembly: GCA_031876335.1. Classification (NCBI taxonomy): domain Eukaryota; kingdom Metazoa; phylum Chordata; class Mammalia; order Chiroptera; family Hipposideridae; genus Hipposideros; species Hipposideros larvatus. The sequence goes on along the minus strand of CM063088.1, from coordinate 9,093,215 downwards.
GAAATAGAAATTCTTTGTAATCATAAACTACTGGATTTTATTTTTAAACAGAAGATCCAAAACAAATACTACTGGAACTGTTAACATATCAGTGAAAAACAACAAGTCCCCAACACTAAACAAACACTCATAAAACTAGGCTAGATTTTGGTTAGAAGCAAAAAATCCGCCCCCCCCCCAAAAATATAACTGTCTATATTAGTTTATCCTCATAAACTAATTATGAGGAATTACCATTATCACATGTTGTCAACAATCACTAATGATTCCTTGACTTTCTCAAACACCTTACAAATAAAGAAATTAGATTAAACAAGAAACTCCTTTATAAGCAAAATCCAGAAATGGAATAAAAATGTTTAGATATCTGATTGGTACTGCCACATCAGCCCTGAGCTACCACCTTGCTGCCAACGCCAAAGTTCTGCCAAAGTTCTAGAGCTTTTAAGCTAAAATTTGTAAGGGAATTGTCACTTGGCTTTATAGAATTAAAAACATAGAAAGATTACAAAGTAACTCATAGTTTTGATTGAATGAGAGATTCTGAGCCAAACTAACCAGTTAATCTGCTCCTGAATTCCTGACTCTCAGAAACTGTGAGGTAATAAATGCTTATTGTTGCCTTCAACTGCTAAATTTTGGGATAATTTATTATGCAGCAATAGATAACTAATATTTCTCATCATTCAAGCTCACGCAGTTTGCTAGATTTCCACCATTAATATAAAGGCAATGAGATATTGTATAAAGAAATGTAAAATAATTACTAACAAATGAAAACAAATGTTAATGGAATTTCTTCAGATACAGTTAATAAGGTTCATACTGTAAGATCAGTGGGGATGATTCTTTTTCCTAATTTGCCCCAACTTCTATGAAGACAGAGAAGCTACTATAAAACATCCTTTCAAAACATTATGATATGAAGCAGAAGAAAAATAAGGAAGGACATTAACCGAGGATAATTCTAGGTTGAAATCACTGCAAACTGTGAATGAAAGTATATTAAGGAATTAAAAAAAATATTTCTGTATTTGATGGAATTCTAGAAAAGTGATTATACTACACACTTTCAGACCCACTTTTAGATCCATTCTTTACCCTCTAATGAACTTCAGAGTGTCTCTTAACAGTAGCTTTTCTTAAAAAACAAATCCAGAGAGGGTTTACATTTCTCTCTATATAAATCAGCATAAATCTAAATAAGCTACAAAAGGATGACATTTCACAAAAACAAAGGTACTTATTAATAAACTTATAACAGATTTTTATAAGTGACATAGGTGCTACTTCATCCTCATTTTTATATAAGCGGTAAAATAAGCAGACAAATTAATGGATGATATAAGAATTCTCTTTGTTTTTAAAGTCACCTACCCTTAAGCGGATCATGCTCTGCTCTCATAATATCAATAAGGGAATTTTCCAAAGAGTGCATATTCAAACTGTCATACATCCTACTTCGATCCTAGAAGAGAAGAAAAAAAAAAAAAACAGACTCAATATAATCTATGTAATTCTTTCCGAAAAGTGATGATAAATATACTATCTTAATCTTCTTACATAAAATAGGTATCTGATCAACATAACATTACTAATCAGTTTGCATCCCAAGACAATACCAATAACTAAGGATCTCATAAACAATAATGTTTCCCATATTGAAGGACAATATATTTAATACATTTATCTCCAAAATCATATATCAAAAGCAAATCATATAGCAAAAGCAATCTTATTTCATTGGTAGTATTAATGCAATACAGTAAAATTTTTATTGTTATCATTCTCAACTACAAATATTTTTGAAATGTAAAACACACAGAAGCATTTTTAGTTGTTTAACTTCTAAGCTTTTCTCATATATCTAGGAATACTGGCACTTGAAAAATAAGTATTTTTGGGGAAAGGACTTAATTCCATAATTGCACCATACTTTAAACATCTATCAAACATTATATGTTATTTGACTTAGCCAGAATTTCGTGATAATGAATGCATACGCATAGAATACCGTAAAAATCAAAAGCATGGAATACTAATATCAAAATAAAGACTAACACCTAGAATATTTATCTTTAAAAATCTTGCTCTTCGCAGTCCTCACATAACAGTGTTTGCATTTCTAAACCCTCCCTCTCCTCCACCTCTCTGCCAACAAGGTAGATGGGTGAGCAAAAGCATTCCCATTTCACCTATCTCATTCAGTCTCAGAACAAAATCTTTTGTGTCATTAGAAGTCTCATTTGCTGAGTGTTAAATCCCTCAACTTGCTTATTACATTCTCTAACATTCATGAATTTATATTGTATTCTGCTAAACATACAATCAATGTACTTGAACAAACCTATTGTATATAGGGAACTAGCATAGCAAGCTCTGGCCTATGCACCCCAAATCACCAGGGAGATTTTTACCAAAATATGTCAATGCTAGCCCCCACTCATTTAAATCTGTGTGTGTGTGCGCGCGTGTGTGTGTGTGTGCATGTGCATGCATGCACACTTGTGCAAGTGTATGCATATGTGGGGGAGGCAGGGCAGGACATTTTTAACTCTCAAAATATGATTAACACAGAAAAAGAAAAAAAGAAGAATCCGAAAAGTGGGAAAAGAAAGTCTCCACAGGAATCAGATTTGGCACTTCTTAACCTGGGTTCATGGGCTTCCAGAAGGATCATGAAATCTCTGAGATTATATACAACATTCTGTATGTGCATGTACACATCATTTTTTTTCTTGAAGAAAGGTTTATGGGTTTCATGCACATACAATCCAGAGTAGGCTCAGAACAAGTCTTTTAAAAAGCTAAAGAAAAACATAAGAAGCTTCCTGAGAACATGTTGTTTTATTTACTCTACTTTGATGTTTAAATTAGGGTTGTGAGCTTTTTAAAGCTACGGGGGCCAGAATCAGTATTGTAGACTAAACAAGTTGCTGTCAAGGAATTTAAGTGTGAAAAGTAACACTGAATGATGGAACGAATGCTAGACTAGAGGGCTCTTATTCTAGCTTTATCACCAATCTAGTATATGGGTATACCCTGTAGTTATTTTTACTTAAAGGCTCCTGAGGTAGAATGCACCCTTCAGTAACAGAGGTTCACTGGAACAGTGACCTTGATTGGTGAGGGAGGCACAGAAAATCACTGAGCTGTAGCAGTGGCTCTCAAACAGGAGCATGCTTCAGAATCATCAGGAAAGCTTGTTAAACACAGGTTGCTGGGACTCATCAACAGTCTGACTCAATAGGTTGGGAGTAAACCCTGAGAATTCGTTATTCCAACAAGTTCCCAGGTGATACTGAGGTTGCTGGTCCAGAGACCATAATTTAAGAAGCACTGATCTTAAGTTACTAAATCTCTTTAGACTCCGTTTTCTCTTCTAGAACATAAAATAACCATGTCAGACTAAATGATGCCTAAAATCCACTTAAAAAAATAGAAAAGCAAAGACTCAAAGTACTATATAATAACATAAAACTGGAATAGATAAGAGCATGGTCCCTGGGCAAAAATGACATAGAATTTTGTTAATCTATGCAAATATTTCAATCTTCTGTGTTTACACTATAATTGGTGCAAAGTATTTTTTTTTTATTTTCCTGCCTCTCCCACTAAATTTCTAAGTTAATAAGGGGTGGAGACCTTCTAATTATGGAATATAGCTAGCTCTCAAATATTAAATGCATAGTACTTTCTACCATAAAAATTATGCATTGAGTTGAGGTGATTAAGTTGAGGTATGTGAGGGCAAAGACTATATTTTTTATATGGCAACTATAAAAGATTATATATGAAACCTTGTCAGAGTCTTCCATAGAATAGGAACTCAAATGCTAACTGAATAAGTTGAGACAACATCAGATATTAATGTGGCCTTGCTCTCAAGTTGAATTTCTGACCACACAATGGAAGATTAAGTGCTATTATATTCAAAGTTCCTAGATATATTTAAAATAGAATTTAAAAATATAAACTGTCAGGATAAAAACTGTTCATATAATCAACTGGAAAAAACTTCAGAAGGTATGCTGTGTCACATAGGTTCTAAGATAGAGCATATTATAAATACTTTATATTCTATGTAACTTTAAATTCTTACAAAGAAAATATGTCATAGCTCAGGACTATTTTCTCAGGCTGATTCTGTTTTTTGAACAGAATCAGACTATGCCCCATCTTTGGTCAACCTATGAAGTTAATTAATGGTGACTATTAACATCACCCAAATGATATTTCACACACTACTTTTCTTTGTTGTTGTTGTTACCATTCTCTACCTCCATTTCAAGGAGTGTGATCTTGATTTAGAGCACAGTAAAATTAATGAAGTAATTCTATAATTCTAATTCTACTGTCAGTGGGCACGGGCAGTATTTAAGGCCTGAAGGGAAAATACATAAGCAAGCTATTCAATAAATATCAGTGACCACTATACAATCAACTCTGACAACTGTTATTCAAAAAAGCTGTATTAATAGCTTTAGCTTTTAATTCCTATCTATATCCCACTGAAATAATGAGAAGACCACTTAGAAGTTCCCTTATTATCCTTTGCATACAAGTCTTTCATCATGAAAGAAACTCCTACTTTAGCAAAAATAGCAAAACTATTTAAAAACTATAGCTTAGTTATACTTTGTTAAGCATCAGCTGCATCCCACATGATTTTTAAAGCACTCAATACAATACAGCCTTGAGCAGGCAAAGAGCTCATGACATCTCAAAATTGCTTTCTGGATATAATGAAACCTATAGATTCATGTTCAAAAATACATATAATTTCATTAACTAAAAGCGTGGGGATTAAAATATAAATTCTGAAAAAACCCAAAACAGAAACAAATCTGATTATAAAACAAACTCATGCATTCTTTTGAAATACAGATATTAGAAAAATTTATGTTCACACAAACGCCATTAGTTGAAAAACTAAATTGAAATCCTGAAACCATTTTAAAGTAACCATAAACACACCCATACTGATTAGCATAAATAGAAAAATCACAGCAATGTAACTTGCATTTATTACTGCATGGCTATTTGCAAACAGCCAAAATATTTCACAGAAGAAAGAATCTCTATCAGGAAAAGTTTATTCCAATCTACTTTAAAAATGAAAACTGTATAGCAAAGAATCAACTAAATGGGCTTTCAGAAAGTGAGATTACAGAGTCCTACAGTAATGAACAAAAATTAGAACACACTGGTGAAAAAAACTATAATATCATATTCTTTAATTTTATTGTTTTCATAAACCCAGACGTTTGCCACAAAAACTTATAGAAGTGGCAAAAAAGTACTAGAAAGATTGAAAAACACATAAAACACAAAGTAATCCTAATATTAAAAAAAGGATAGCCTGAGAAAAGATTATAAGTGCTGAAAAATAACTAAGAACGTCAACAATATTAAAATTAGTGCAACAAAATGAATTCTAACTTAAGTAAAAGGGAACTTTTTTATGGGATGCTGAATATTTGTTTTGATATATTCAAAACCCCGTTCTTTTTGAAAAGTAATGGTCAAACAGAACCTTTCCCTCTTGACCATGCAGCATTCTCGCAAAGAAAACGGAGATGGATTGTAGAAAAACCCTATATCCTCATAAAGATATACCAGCTGCTTAATCATGTATTCTGCCCAAGTAGAAAGATCAACTTTTGTTGTATTTTTGTGTTTAGTTCTCTAATTTTAAAGTTGTGCTAATATTGTCCTCAATTTTAAGTAAATACTGATTGTACATTCCTGATTACACACAACAACTGCACTGTATTGAATTAGAGGCACACACTGTGATACTCTGCCTTACTACACAATGCAGCACTCAATCTCAGACTCTCTCATATTCTCTAGTTGTTCCACAGATACCACCCTTCTTCATCCCACTGGGCTTTTACGTTCTCAAAGGTAAAGAACAGTATTCCCTCCATATACTCCAAGGGTAATTAAAACACTACCACATGTACAATAAACATTCATTTCTTAATTTATTATTATGATCCTCGACAAAGTGCTATAACAGTGATTCTGAATATTTAAAAAAAAAATTTTTAGAGGCCCCAAATGGCCTTTAAAAATTCCAGTACCTAGAGGGGTTAAAGAATATGGAAAGGCAAGTAGAAAATATTTGTTGTAAGAATGTATCAAATATAATTAAATAACTGAACATAGGATAGTAAATAGAAAGAAAGCATGCATTACCTGAACATGTATAAAAGAGTCCATTGTCTCTTATTTTCAGTGTAACAGTTTGATGACTACCAATGTCCCTGAAGCTCATCTAGTTTAAGAACCACAATTTAAGGAATCCTTTATTAAATGAGAAATTGGACTTGGTCGGCTATTACATATTTATTTATTTGTGTGTGTGTGTGTGTGTGTGTGTGTGTGTGTGTGTGTGTAAGGCGAATAAAGACTCCAAATAATACATTTTTCTGAGAGAGATGCCCATATTACCATTTACCATATTTCATAGATACCTTGGATAGTAAAGATTGGTGAAAAGTATCTTTAATTAATTCAAGGCAGTTTATGTGGCATGCTCAAGAACTGTAGGGAGAACTTCCACAAGAACAAAAATCTAGAGCTGAATATACTGATAATCCTCTAACCAAAGGACAGGCCAAAACACATCTTATAGGCTTCACAAACTATATTACAGTTTTAAAGGCATGATGTTGTTTTCTTTATAGAGAAGAACTTGTAAGTTATAACCTCAGCTACTAGTATATTTACTCTTTCGTTTAAAATATTCAAGTATTAATGAATAAATATACTATGACCTTAATATCTAATTGAAAATTCAACTTTAAGGTAATTTGGAATTCACATTTTTGAGTGTGATTTCTTGCAAGGGTAACTAGCTAATAGCATTTTAAAGAATAGTAATTCTTAGCCTTAAAAATATATATATTTTAAAGTCAGAAAAGTGCATAGCAATTGACATTTGTTTTTTAAAAGTTTTAAATTTGAACTTTTTCCATAAAAAATAGATTTAAGAACATACTAACCTGAAAATTTTTACAAATATATCTGAAATTATATGTAACATACAAAATTATTTTTGCCCCATTTATTGAATTCTATTATAGGTACTGCCTGAAGCATTCAGGTAGAAGAATTAAGACTTCAGTAATAGGATTTAGTATTGCCTAGTCAATTTGACACAAAAAGAAATAAAAGTTAAATGTTTTAAAATAATGTATTTGTTAAAATTTATCAGTGTTACAATGTTGTGTATTATGCAAAAACATCAGAGATTAAAATAATCTCCCCAGGTATTTAAGGGCTTAAGTATTTTCTATAATTTTAACTTTGCCAAATAGTGAAGAACTACCCAACTGTTTAAGATACCAATTGCAGTTTATAGCTGGTGCTATATTTTTAAGAACCTCAACTTCAAATACCTCAACCTTTTATGGTAGAAACAGAACAAATTTTGTATAAGTAGCCTTAGGGTACTCAAACAAGACAACAACACTGCTTTTAAAACCAGTTGGGAGGTTATACAGTATATTTCCACTGCCTCTGATCAGTGGCCATTCCTTCCCTCTCCAATAAACCAAGGCCCTTGGATTCTAAAAATAAGGAGGGAGGTAGCAGGGGGCAGGGAGCAGGAAAAAGAAATGGCCAAAACAGATCAGAGAAAGTGTAAGAGCTGGGTAAAAACGTCTTACATGACCTAGTTCAAAGTCCTCCTTTTATTCAGGTTTCGGACCCCCTTTCCTTCTAGTTTAGTTGACTTTCCACTATTGTTTTTTTTCATCTCTCTTTTCAACTTCATCACATCACACCTCTTGCTCAAGAGTCCACAGGGAAGGCCAGTATCTCAGCAATTTAAAAACAACAACAACAACAACAACAACAAAAACCCACAACCAAACAAAAACTTTCATCACCAAAATCCTTTGTCTAAAATGAATTTACCTAAAACACAGGTTATAAAATAGGTAAAAGCAGAGTGGCTTAGAGAAAGTCTAAGTGGGAGAGTTAGAGGCCTTCATCCTGTGGCAGCCCCAGGGGCACCTGGACTGAGCCCAGTCATCACCTCTATGTACTCACTAGCATTCCATCAACTGACACCATCTCAATAACCTAACTTCTCAGCATATGCCCCACCCCATGAACCCTTTATATGGCAGCTAATCTGTCCTCTTTCTTCTGTATAGATACATATCCCTCTCATGTGTTTCCTATTATGTTTGAAATATTTTGTCTCTTCCTCTCTAAAAACACGCCCTTGCCACCTCCAAAATAATTACAATTTTCCTCTTCTAACATACCATTTCCTAGGCATTTATATATTCAACTTGAATGACATAAGAATGCTACCATAAAAATGACATTAATATGGCCTAATTGAATCAGAGTGGAAAAGACAGTAGAAACAGAGTGCTAACTTATACTAACAAGACAATAAATTACAAATTATAAGAGATAACTATTTGTTTCTAATTAGAGATCCTGGCAGGACTACTTTGATAAATAGGTAGGACTTGTCTAAAACAAGTCCTTGTTAACCTTCTAGACTAGAATGCTATTTACAAATGTACTGATATATTTATACAGTCCTTACTTGTAAAATCATATCTTGTTGATAAATTAAGGAAGAGCCTTAACTAAGGATAACATTGAACGGACTCCCACAATGTCAACTCTGTGCATTCAAACTTAGGTTCTGTAAGAAAGAACCCTCATATGTAAGGACTGAGTTTCCTATTTGTCCTGTAATAATTCTCATCACCTGGTACCCAATATGCATTCAAATTTAGTCTGCAGGAAGAGAGAGACTATTTTGTAACCACAAGGGCTTGAAAGTAATTAAGCCTGATACCCAGGTTTTTGGCTCAGCGTTTTTCATAGAAAACTAATTATTTGGAAGAAGGCAGTATATAAGAGCAGTAACAAAATTTAGTACAAATACTACACCAGACAGTTTTTTATAAAGGTGAAAAACTGAACTAAGATAGGGCTTTTTAAGAAATATATCTCATGACCAACACAGCAAATTTCTTGACAAAAATTTACTTAAAAATTCTGTAAAACATTAATGAAATGTAAAGTTGGAAGTTAAATAAACGTATGACTTTGTATCTAATTGTAAATAATTCTGAAAGGAAATAAAATGTGTTCAGTTTGACTGATGTTTAAAGCCAGGTGCTCTTGGGTATATAATTCCTTTTTCCAAAAACAAATTTATTATGTTTTATAAATATAAAATGATTATGAATTACTTTGTATTTGAAAATGAAGCATTTTATATTAGTTTGTCAAGTGACCCTTTAAAAATAAACTGCTTTAACACTCTCTGACATATGCTTAAATAGGTATAACTGAAAAGTAAATAATAATCCTCCTCATAATAAATATACTAAACTCCTAACCAAAATCCTGAAAAATATACACTGTGCAGCCTACCTGGTCTATTCTGGATGTTCCGGCTGCAGTGCACCAACTATCTTGGAGTGAATCTGAGCCCCAAGCTGGTAACTGCAAACTAGATCTCACCTTCAATAGCATAGAAGTTTTCATCAGAAATAAGCAGTTCTCTTCCCCATGCCCACCCACAAAACAAAACAAAAAAAGAAAAAAAAAAAGGAAGAAAACCAAAAAAAACCCCCCAAAATTCTTTCTATCTTTTATCTTTATTCTGTCCTCTAAAGGTTTTAGGGAAAAAAAATCCCATTTTCAATAGCCAAAGGGAATTTCATCAACCTGCAATATCAACAAAAAAATTAAAAGGCTTGAAAAAAATGTCAATCATCATAATTATTAGGCTACATTTAGAAAAAAAATTAGTCACTGAACCAGTGAAGACACATTTTAATTCGATGTAAAAGTCCTATTATTTTTCCATAATTACAGCTGTACTAAGTATATTCTAATACAAATACAGCTGATAATAGTCAAACCTATGCATGGTTACAAACATTTTAACTATATTGTAGAAGAAAATAATTTTGGTGGTGCACTAAAGATTAATAAATTAAGGCATTCTTAAGGAATTACCAATTAAAAGCTTCAATATGTATTTAAGAAATACAGCAGGTTTTTCTACATTTTATTAAGTTATTTTCGATTGTGCACTTAGAGCATTTTTTATAGTCTCAATTTCCTCTGTATAGGTAGTTTATCCTTTGATAATGAAATTATATGCTTAAAAACTAAAATGTTCTGTTTTTTAATCTGTTAATTTTACCACACTACTACTACCACCACCCAATTTTCTACCGTGAAAGATTAACATTAGAAATAAGGCCATTTACATACCATTCTTACCTGTAAGGGTAAGAGTGTATTACTATTGTTGTCTGTTCTGAACACATTATCTTCAATCCAAGATTTTGGAGTCAGTGATGGAGTAGAGCGAGTAAATTTCGGTGGTGCTATGACATTACCAGAAAACGGTTTCTTCAATGGAGATATTTGATTCATAGTTCCTGGAATTCCCATGTTTCCAGTTCTACGATGGTCTCTGCCATGCATTGCTCCCCACGACATACTTCCAGTGCCCCAGCCACTGCTCTGATGGTTGCTCCAGGGAGATTGTTTCAGAAGAGGCTGGAGAAAATATAGCTATCTAAATTATAGGCATTTAAAGAGTTTATAATTCTAATTTTAGACCTGAGCTAAAAACTTATATATGATCTTTAAAAAATGAAATACTTAAGAGCAACAGAATATCCTTATCTAGTTTACAAAAGTAATAGTCTTGAGATCTTGCTATATTATGTTTTAACACTCATTTAATCCGAGGTGAGATTTCATCCTCTTGTCTACTATAAATTATAATGAATCAAGCAGAGGTTTCATGACAATTACTAAAATAGAAGGAGTTACTTTTTTTCCCTTCAGAGAGAATCCGATAGATGATAAATATGAAGAAAAAAAATACTTTTAAATTGAAATTAACTTTGAAGATCCTTAAAGATATAATAACCTACATTGTGATCTTAAAGCAACCACGGTCTGCTAGACACAAATAAAAATATGGTCTTTATTAATTAAAATATACCAACCACATGATAGACTTTAGGTTTCCAAAACAAGATGTACCACTGCAAAAGTGAATAATGATAACATCTGGTGTTATTCTGCTGCACAAATTAAAAATGCCTTTCGGGATAAGGACAATACTGGAAATGTGTCCTTTTCTGCATTGCTTATTGAACTCTTAAGATATTTTATTCCAGTTTTAGTGTTTCTCTTAAAGTATTTTTGGTTTTTTTCTCTTAATTATCCATGAACTGTGAAGCAATTATCTAATGTTACCCATAGGTGGATCCATTGAGATATACAAAGTAAACAACTATATGCTTTGATTATTCTAGTAAAGATCCTAATAATACAAATCTCCAACAACTTCATTCATTTTCAGAAGTAAATTATATTCCAAACTAGAATCTATGGCAAAAAAAGCTATGCCATCAAAGAATGGAAAATGCATCAAAAGTCTATAATTGTAGGTTTTTAAAATGTATTAATTGGTAGCAATTATATTATCAATAAACTTATACTTTAATAACTTTGTGCTAACAGTTAGCCAAAAGAAGTATGAACCTTGCAGTTACTATAAGTCAATAAATACAGCACCCTTAAAATTAAACCTGCTTCTTATAAGACAATGTAAAAAAAAACAACCCTGCTATACAGTACCTACTTTTAAAAAATGTTTTTAAATGCTACTATAATCATGAATATGTGCTACCCGTTCACCCTCCACATAGTTCAAAAGCATAGCTAAGGGACCATGGACAAATTAAATTGCTCCATTCTTGAGGGCCTTACTTGCCTCAGTGATACAGTGTTCAAAGTTCTCTAAAATTCCATGTGACAGCTGTGTGACCTCTTACACTCCACTGTGAGACCCGTCTTTTGACAAAAAGCAGCTTATAGTTAAATATGGATCATGGTATATGGTCTTCTAATGTTCTATGTCACGTTTTTAAGAATTCAAAAATACCTACAGATAATTTTATGTGGCAAATTTCCAGTTAAAAAGACGAAGACCCTGATACCCAAAAGACAGCTGCTGAAGATTATGCAAATCATGAAAAAGTGGAATATTATTTCAAACTTCCACCTTTTCAGTTCTTACAGGCCACATTCTCCTTTCTCGGGAGAAACCAGTGGTTCAACAAAAACTGTTAACTGTTACTTCGGTTAATTTAAATGAACTGCTAACTGCTACTTTGGTTAATTTAGATAGGTATTCACCCTTTAAAAAGGTTAAGCGTTGGAAACTTTAACTGGCCAGTGGAAAAAGTTATATGAGTAAGTAAGCACTGGCTAAGGTCCAAATTTGCTTCTAAATCCTTAATCACGAAAAAGGCCTTCAACAGAAATCACTCCGATCGATAAATGCTGGCTGGATCAAAACAGGGCCAAATACTCTTTCAATGTCAGCTAACAGCCCAGCGGTCACTCAAACACTGTGTTGACGGGATAACAAAACCGAGCTGCATCAGAAAGGCCCCGGATGAATGAAAACCCCTGCCCCGTGCTCTTGCCCGACGACCCTGCCCTCGGAAAAGCGAAACTCCCTGGGAGTCGAGAGAAGGCCGCCGAGACGCACGCGGGGCTTCTCTTCAAGGTAACCCACCCAGCCCGGGTCCACGTCTCCTTTTGTTTTAAAACCCATGAAACATTACCCAGACGCTAAAGAGCACAGAAACCAGAGCCGTCTCGGGGCATCTCGGTTGCCACCAAGTGAGCCAGCGCTCCCCGTCTCTCCTTCGAGTCATCTGACAGCTCAGAGGACGGAGCCCGCGACGGCGGCCGGGTCCCGGCGCCCGGGCGGGGCTGCCGGCAGGTGCTGCGGGCCCGCCGCCGCCTCCCTCCGGCCGGGTCAGAACGACCCAACCCCGAAGGAGAAGCGCCTTCCCGCCGGCTCCCTCCCGGGCGACACGCACCGACTCGGGAGATCGCCTCCCTGCTCCCCAAGTTCGCTTCCCACGGCCGCTGCCCCGAGGCCCCGCGTCTCCCGCAGCCGGGAACGCGGACGGCCGCCCCGCAGGCCAGGGGGCGTCGGCGGGGCCCGGGCTCGAGGGGCCGGCCCGCTACCGGGGACGCGGGGGGCCGCAGCCCCGCCGGCGCTCCGGGGCGTTCGAAGGGGCGCGCGGCCGGCGGCTTCCAGCGCGACCCCGCCTCCAGCCCGCAGCCCCCGGTGGCTGCCGCCCGCCCGCCCCGCCGGGGCCCGGCGCTCCTTCCCGCCCCCGGCCGGCCGCGCCGTCCCTGGGGCGAGTCGCGCTCGCCGCTCGCCGCTCGCCGCGGCCCCGGGGCCGAGCCCGGGCTCCGGCCGCCCCGCCCGCCCCGCGGCCCCGCCGCCGCCGTACCTGGTGGTGGTTGTAGGAGTTCCTCTGCTGCAGGAAGGCGGCGGCCGCCGCCTGGTGCTGCTGCTGCAGCTGCGGGCTGACGGGCGAGCGGCGGCTGGGCGGCTGCTGCGGCGCCGCGGGCGGCGGGGGCGGCTGCTGAGGTAAATTCATGGCGGGCGGCGGCGGCGGCACCGCGGCCGCCGAGAAGGGGCCGCCGAAGCCTCCTCCTCCTCCGCCGCCGCCGCCGCCGCCGGCCGGCACGCTGAGCCCCGCGCAGCCGTGCGGGGACACGGGCGAGAAGCTCGGGAAGAAGGCCGGGCTCATGGACGACGGCAGCCCGGGGTAGAAGCCGTTCTCCGGGTCGGGGCTGGGCGGCGGCATGGCGCTGAGCGAGCCGCCGCCGCCCGGGGTGACGGCCGACGGGCCGGGCTGCGGCGGCTGCTGCTGGGGCGGCTGCTGGGGCTGCGGCGGCGGCTGGGGCTGCGGCGGCGGCTGGGACGGCGGCGGCGACGAGGTCTGCACCGACCACGGGGCGCCGAAGCCGGGCAGCGGCGGCGGCGACGCGGAGCCGCCCCCCCCTCCGCCTCCGGGGGGCCCCCCGCCCCCGCCGCCGCCGCCCGGGTGCGGAAGGTCCGCGCTCTGCAGGCTGCTGAAGGCGCCCGCGCCGAGCGCCCCGCCGGGCAGGAGGTTACTGGGGCTGCTGAGCAGGGGGTGGTTGGGGGACTCCATGGAGCCCGGCGCGGGCTTCACCGGCGGCGTCGAGGGGGCCAAGCCCGCATTGGGGGGCTCGGCGGCGCTGCCCTCGCCCGCGGCCGGGGTCTTGCGAGGGCTGCCCGCGCCTCCGTGGCGGCGCCGCGGGGCTGCGGGCGGCGAAGGCTGGAGCTGCGGGAGCGGGGGCAGGTCGGCCGGGCGCTGCCGCGGGGCGAGGTCCTGCGGCGGGAGGAGCTGCGGGAGCGGGCGCTGGACGAGCGGCGCCGGCGGCTTGGAGTCCGGAGGGCGGGGACGCCGGGCTGGGCTGCACTCTTGCCTCGTCTGGCTGCTCGGCGGCGGCCGCGGCCGCTCACTGAAGTCCTGCGGGGAGGCGGCGCGGCGCCGGGAGGCGGAGGCGGAGCGGGGGGGGCGCAGACGCGGCTGGGAGTCCCGGGAGGGGAGGGGGCGGGTCGCGCCCGCGTTCGTGCCGCCGCCGGGGTGCTGGCTCGGGAGCGTCTCCGCGGCCGCCGCCCCCGGGAGCGGCCGCGCCGGCTGCTGTGTCAGCCCCAGCAGCAGCTCATCCTGCATGGTCTGCTGACGCGCCCGGAACGGGGAGGAAGAGGAAGCGGCGGCGGCCGCGCTGCCCGCGCCGCCGCAGCCGAGGGGGACCGGGAAGGGGGAGGCGGCCTCCGAGAAGCCGGTGACAGGCAACGGCGGCGGCGGGAGGGGGCCGAAGGGCGTGGCGGAGGGCGGCGGGGCGTAGGGACGGGGCGCCCCGCCGCCGGGTAGGGACCCCGGGCTGCTGCTTCGGAGCGGGGCCGTCTGCAGCACCCCAAACCCGAAGTCCCTCATTTATCAGGCCGGCGGCCGCGGGAGGAGACGCGCCCCGCCTAGGGAGCCGCCGATTCTGGGGCGGCACGGCCGTGGTGGAAAGAGGGGGAGTCAGTGAGAGGGGGACACCGTGACTGTGCCAGGGGCACCGACTTCGGCCCCACAGCCCCTCGCGGCGGCCGCCGCCGCCTCCCGAGACCCGCTCGGGCGCTGCCGCCGCCGCCGCCGCCCTCCCCGCTTAAAAACCCCGGAACGTGCGTCAGCGCCACCTCACAATCGCACCGCTCCCCCCCCCCCCCCCCCGGCGGTGCGTCCCGGCACGCGCGAGCGCAAGGCCGCCGCGCCCCCGCGGCCCCGCCCCCGCCCCGCCCCTTATTCATAGGCTGGCTCGGCCGGGGGCGCGCGCGCGCGCCTTGGAGGGCGGAGAGTGCGGGAGCGAGCGGCGCGTCCCCGAGCGGCCCATCTCGCGCCCAGGGAAAAGGAAAGACCCGTTGGGACGGCGGGCGGCCGGCCCACGGGGTGTGAGGGCAGGACGCGCGCGCGCGCGCGCGCGCATGGGGGTGAGCACGCGCGGGAAGGGCGGACGGTTTGGGGGCAACGGCCCCTCCCTGCGCGGGGTCTGTGCAAAGCCTGCTCCCGGTCTCCCGTCGCCCCCCCAACTCCAGTCCTATCGCGCTCGCTGCCCCGCCTCCTTCATGTCACCTCTGCCCCACCCTCGGTCGCGAGAGGCCCGGCCACAGGGATAGGGGCTGCCTAGGGTGGGACTGGCCCTCGAGGTAAACTGAGCCCGGGGAGTTCGACCGGGAGCGGCTGCCGGTGCCGGCGGCCGCGCGCGGCCTGCACTGCGCGAGCGGAGCGGGGATCCGGTCCCCCGCCCCTCGCTGTTTAGCACGGGCGTCCTTTGGCCAACTCGGCCGTGCGGGCTCTGCCTGCCTCGCAGACCGCCGGGTGCTTCGCCCACGCCGCTGGCCCCACCGCGGCTCCGACTTGGCGCCTTCCCGCTTGCCCTAGAAAGCGCCTTCCCCGGCTGGTTTCTGTTTTTAGCCTCTAGTGCGGCGTGCTGTCATCGACCTTCCTGCCGCCACGTGAAGGTAAACATGAAGCCCCGGCTGTACACCAAACATTTTCACTCCAGTAATGAGGAACAAAGTCCCGGGAACCTCCCACGGCTCCGTGTGGTTTTTTACACACGTATATGCATATAATGGGTTCCGAGGCGGGCTCCCATGGTAACCCTGGGCCCGGTCCAAGTCTTCCTATTTCATAAAAGCATTTAATGTGCTAGCATCAGGATTGCTGTGTGGGGGACTCCTCCCCACCACATTCATTCTGGCATCCCCGCCCCTTCCCCCTAGGGAGACTAATTTAAACATTTCCGAAGCTTGATGAATTCGAGGGAGAAAGATTTCTCACATCGCGGGGGGAAAAAAGGAGGTTCTGACTCAGCAGCAGACTTGTAGAGGCTTGCAAAATGGAAAGGGACAGAGCTTTCAGTGCAGGGCTCTTGGGAGCAAAAGAAGAGGAACTGATCTTGTAAATTTCAAAAAGAAAAACTTTATATAGAGAAATTATATGAAAGCATAGCAAAGTGATTTTTTAAATGGCGTAGATATGCTATATAAAGTATAGCAAAGTGATTCATATTGCATAATAAAATACGGAGTTTTTGTTCCTGTTTTGCTGTTTTGACTTTTTCTGGGCGCTTAGAGAATTGAAACTACCGAATGGATCCTAGAATATAGACTACTCCCCAAAGCAGAAGAAGGTAGATTCATACAACTTGATTTACAACTGGACTAAGGTTAAATAGTGTTATAAATTAGCACACTTTTTCTGATGTAGGCAGAGTGTACATTTTTATGAGTCTTCATTCTCTTAAATTTCATTTCCACTTTTGTTACTTCAGTGCTTCACATTTATGTAAATCAGAATACATGCAGTAAAAAGAGAACAGCATTGCAAGAGGAAAATATGTTTTATGTGTAACGTGTATGTCTTATATCCTGCCTAATGAACTAAGTTTGATATTAACCTTTACAATAAAGAAAAAGTACTTTAAAATAAAACAAATAAATGATTCAGAAATTGGTCTAATGCATAGAAAATTAATTCAAATTAGCAATCTCAAAAGCATTTTTAACAATCAGGTAAAATATAGAGCTGGAAAAGTACTTTTATTCTAAATTACAATGTCTAGAAAATAAACGGAGCTCATTAGAATTAAAAATATAAATGGCCATTTTCACAGCACCTGTTGACACATTCTTAACTATAATTCATTAATGCATTTTACAGGGAAAAACTCTCAGCAATTGAGGCATATAAAGTCTTAAAAATGAACACTTTTTTGAAGTAAAGTTTGGTTGGAATCAGCTGCGGACAAAACAAATCTTGAAAAAGAAAGGAAATATAGGCATAAAATGTAGTTCAATCACCCATTAAAATTGTAGTTAGTGCAATATAAGGACGAGAGCACACATTTAAAAGCCAAATGGTGCCATTCTGGGTTAAAGTTTGAACAAAAACAGTGTTTCTTCGTGTTCTCATACTGGTTTTGTTTTAGAGGATTTAGAGCTCTTCAAAATGGAACAAAGCCATCAAGTTTGGTATTACGTAATAAGGTCAAACTTCATACTAAGTACACTGAATTCCAAAGTCCAACTGCCAGACCCTCCACTCACTGCTTTAACACCGCAGGCAGTGTTAATGAAGGCCCCATTTTTCATAAGAGAAAAATTACATTCTGAGATCTAAAACTTTTAAGCTCCTAAGCATTCCATCATTGAAATATTCAAACAAAAAGGCTTCCTATAGCGGGAATGGTGGTAGGGATGGAGTAGGTGTAGGTAGGCAGGGAGGGGTTGTGGTCCTCTAACAGGTCCAATGTGACGATCTTATGAGCCTATATTATAATCTTTCTCACATGAAAATATGTTAACTATATGACTATTAACTTTGTCCTTGACTTTATTTGACAGTCCCTTGTTCGTTTCTTCCCACTGTCCTGGGCCAATGTTTTTAAAAATATTTTTGCTGCAACCCAGGGAAGACACACACACACACACACACACACACACACACACACACACACACACACACACACACGGCTAAAATAAAGCTTTTATTTAGCAATTCTTAATACATGCAACAAACTATTTTTAAATTCAATTTACCTTTTTAAATTGATCTCAAATCACTTAGTTGCTTTTGAGACCCACAATTAGGTCATGAGCTGAAATTTAAAAACACTGTCCTAGAAGAGTAGTTCACACCTTCTCCTCTATCTTAAAGCTTTCTCACACCTTCTCTCTTATCCTCATTCTCAGCTGCTGACCTGGCTTCCTATTAAGCTGAGAAAAGAGCAGTTATAGGAGAGCTGCCACCGGTCCTCACTGCCCCCTTTTCCAGTCACTCTGTCCCTTTACACGTCATCTTTACACATGCTCCTGTGTGAGGTCTAAGGCCTACCCATCCACTGCTCACGAGACCCTCCCCACACTTGCTTAGGACATGGCTTCACAGACTTCCCAATGCCTCATGACATCCCAAATTTTACATGTCCAAAACCAAGCCTCCCCAACTCATTAATCCCTGTCTCTGTAAATGGCACGCCATTTTTTAATTGCTCTGGCAAACTTTGGGGTCATCCTTCTATTTTTCTTACAGCATATACAAGCTATCATTATATGCTGTTTGACCTATCTATCTTTAAATTATATCCAGAATCCAACCAATTATCACCACTCCCACCACAAGCAACCTGGTCTAGGCCATCCAGGATGTGCTTCATTGACAAAGGGAAATATCTAGAATCTTCCCCTGATGATAAAGTATAGCCTCAAACACAATAAAATGTCTTGCAGGTGGTGTCACTCTGCGTAGCACTTGGGAGATTTGTCACCCAACTGCAGTACTCACCTCAGAGAGAAGCCTTCAACCTCTCAGTAACTCCTTCCGTGATACCCACTGGACACTTCTGTAGAATGCTTAACTGCTCCATGGTTTACTGCCTTTTACTTTCAGGCCTAGTCAACTTGACCAGATTATAAATATTTGAAAGCAGTGGCTATTTCTTACATACTCCTTTAGTTTCCTAGTTCTCGATTAAGCTATGTTTCTAGAAACTATTGAGTGCCTACTGTGTGCCAGATACTGTGTTCAGTACTGGGGCTAGGCCATGAACAAAACAGGAGACACATAACCTGTGTAATCAGAGAGGCTATAAATAAGTGTTTGCTGTTGATACTCGTTATGGTAATTCCCAGCCCTAATTGTCTAGACAGAGTCATAAATAGTGAGATTCTAGGCTGAAACTGACCTACAAAATTGGAGTCATGCATGCTGCAACATAGCCTTGCTGGGCTAGTCATGGGTGGAGCCCTGAGATGACTGTGGAATATGGAGGTGAGGCAAATTCAGCAGGAAGGCAGAAGAAATTACACACTGAAATACATGGTAATCCTAGCTCGAAATGGGATTTCCATTTATTATTTCCTTTACTTGTCACAATATACTTCTTGAGCAGAGAAAGCAAACAATATTCCTATTTTGTAGTCGGAAAACCAGAGCCCAGGAACAAAGTAGTTTACCGCAGGTATTTTGTATAGCCTGTTCTTAATTGTCTGTCTCCCCGTTTCTCAGTCTCCTGCTCCATTAGTTGTCCCTCAGACTATCCAGAGATGTCAAGATATCTGAGCAAAACAGAGCCACAGTAATAGGCCCTAAAAAGCAATGGTTACTACTTCTACCAAAGGATAAGGCATAGAAAGGATAACCCCGAAGCCTTCTCAGCAACACCTGAGTAACAATTGGCAGTAGTGACCTCAGAGTGAAAGCGTCTTATTTTCAAAATACATATCTCACAAAACGATAGAAATACTCCTCAAACCTGCTTACTCATTTTTCTCCTATGAGAAGAATGAGGCCTGGCTGTGTATATTGGATATATTGAATTTAATTCTTGTATTTCGCGTTCTAGGAAGCTAACTCCTTCAATTGATAAATTATTCTATGCAGAGAAAAGTGAAGGCACATTTTGACTAAATACTAAATATTTAGGTTTTATGGAGATGAAGAGTAATTGCATCTATCAAATTTGTCTTAATATTTTTAGAATCTGAGAAGATTAAAAATTTTAAATGTTAATTTTGGAACCCTGAGTGTTTCGTAAAAAAGAAAAATCAGGCAGTTTATTTGGTAGCAGGCATTACCCACCAGCCTTTGTACAAGGATTGGTTAAGTGTAAAGATAATGGATGCAAAGCATTCTGAGGGAAGGGGAATAGTTGATTTTAGTCCAGGTTAGTGCATCATCCTCACTGCTATCAATTCACGTATTGCTAACGCTCTACTTTGTACACCGTGCTCTCAGTAGGACTGTAGGACTTTATGTCCCCTTGCATCCAAAATTTATTTATAAGTGCAAGCCATTGCATTGTTTGCAGGACAACAATCCATAACAATATGAAGAAAAATAGATCTTAATTTTCAATAGAAAAAGTTATAGACAAACTTTTATGGAAAAAACATTTTAGAAAATTTTCATGAGGTGGTGAATTATACATGTGAAAATACTAATGTTTTTAGGCCCACAGTTCATCCCTATTTATCTCACATTAAGAGACATGGAGAGGGGACTGTGATGGACTCATAAGAGCTATGGAGTCAGAGACCTGGCTTCTAATCCCAATTCTCTCTGTTATTGTGTAACTTTAGCAGTTAAACTTTGGGAATCTCAGTTTTCTTATCTTTATAGTGAAAAGAGAAACAACCATTATCTGTGAAGTAGGGGTTGTTGTCAATAAGATTAGCAATATTTTCAGTGGAGAGTCTTCTAGTGTTTAACACAGAACAGATTTCTAAACAACAAATAAACAAATCTTAGCTGTCATCTGCCATACAGCTTAAGATAAAGAATAAATTAGAAAGCCATCTAGAACACACTGGTAGTCCAGGTGGGTGGATAACAAAAACAAAACAACAACAAAATTACCCAAAACTTGCAAATACTCATAAGTGATGGTAATGGTAGTAAAATCCCATTAACAGTAGTGAAAGGATAAGTCCAAATGAAAAATAGAAATGGAGAGACTAAATTCTTCCTACATTTAAGCATCAAGAAAAACATTCTAGAAGTTAAATAGTAAGCATATTCAGTGACTACTTAATCCCTAAGGAAGACCAGTGATTTAATAGGGCAAACTCTGGCTTTAAGAACAGAGCTGAATTCCAGTACCAGTTGTGACCCCTACTGGGTGCAGTGTGTTAATCTGAGCAGGTTAACCTTCTGTCCTTTTTTTCTGCTCTGATCAGTAATATTCGTATAGTAAGCTATGCATAAAAGACACCTAATGCTGTCAGAGCACTGGTCTTCAAACTAGGATACATCTATACCATCTCAGTCCAGTAGGACTATAGTGTGAGCCACAAATGCGAGCTACATATGTAATGTGAAATTTTCTAGTAGCCACATTTAAAAAAGGAAAAAGAGACAGGTGAAGTTAACTTGAGTAATATATTTTAACTCAACATATGAAAAATATTATTTCATCATGTAATCAGTAAAATGTTATTACTGCTTTCTCTGTATCTATTGAGATGATTGTGGTTTCTGTGGTTTATTCTAGGAATATACTGTATTAACATTGATTTTTCAGATGTTAAACTAATCTTGCATTTCTGGGAAGGATCCCTCTTGGTCATGGTATGTGATCCTGCATGTGTATGGTGCAGGATTTGGATTGCTTGTATTTCGTTGAGGATATTTGCATCTATATTCATAGGGGATCTTGGTCTGTAATTTTCTTTCCTTGTGATGCCTGTGACTGGTTTTGGTACCACGGTAATTCTAATCTCACAGAACAAGTGGAGTAGTGTTCCTCCGTCTTCTAATTTTTGTAGGGATTGGTGTTAATTCTTTAAATGTGTGGTAGTATTCACCAGGGAAGCTATGTGGGTCTGGGTTTTTTGTGTGAGAATTTTTTAAATTGTTAATTCAATCTCTTGTTATAAATTAATTCAGATTTTTAATTTCTTCTTATTTCAGTTTCAGTTGTTTGTGTCTTTCTGGAAATTTGTCCATTTCATCTAGGTTATCTAATTTTTTGGCATACAACTGTTCAGGGTATTTCCTTACAATCCCTTTATTTTTCTGTGAGGTTGGCGCTGAGTTAGCTTCTTTTATTCCTGATTTTAATAATTTGAGTCCTTTCCCTTTTTCTTGGTCAGCCTAGCTAAGGTCTTGTCAATCTTGTTGATTTTTTTCAAAGAACAACTTTTGGTTTCATTGATGTTTACTATTATTTCTTTTCTCTATTTCATTTATTTGTGCTCAAATCTTTATTATTTTCTGCTTGTTTTGGTTTTAGCTTATCCTTCCTTTGCTATTGTCTTAAGATGGAAGTTAAGGTTATTGATTTTAGATCTTTATTCCTTTTGTAAATATAAGCATATAGCTATAAATTTCCCTCTGATTGCTGTTTTAGTTGCATTTCATAAGTTTTGGTATGTGGTTTTATTTTCATTTATCTCAAATTATTTTGTAATTTGCCTTGTGAATTTTTCTTTGACCCATTTGTTATTTAGGAGAGTTTTGCTTAACTTTCACATATCTGTGAATTTCTCAAAATTCCTTCTGTTATTATGACTTTTAATTTCATTTAATTGTAGTCAAAGAACAGACTTTGTATGATTTAAAATGCTTTTAAATTTATTGAGGTTCGTTTTATGATCTCTTAACATATGCTCTATCCATAACATATGCTCTAACATATGCCCTTGAGAAGAATGTATATTCTGCTGTTGATTGGAGTGTTCTATAGATATCTGTTACATTTAGTTGGTTTATAATGCTCAAGTTTTCTATTTCCCTGTTGATCTGCTCAGTCCTATCCATTAATGAAAGTTGGTTATTGAAGTTTTCAAGTACTATTGTTGAATCGTCTGTTTCTCACTTCAGTTTATGTATTTTATTTCATGTTATTGGGGTCTGTGTTGTTAGGTGCATTATACGTTTTTGTCTTCTTAATGGATTGACCCTTTTATTAATTATTATGCCTTTTTGTCTTTTTTCTCTAGTAACAAATTTTGTCTTTAAGTCTATTTTGTCTGATACGAGTATAGACACTCAGGCTTTCTTTTGGATACTGTTTGTATAATATATATTTTTCTATCCGTTCACTTTCAAATTACTTTGAATCTAGTGTGTCTTTTGTGAATAACATATAATTGGATCACGTTTGCTCCATTCAACCATTTTCTGTATTTTGGCTGGCAAGACACACATTCTTATTAAAGGAATGACACCATCATTATTTCATAAGCTGCACATTTATTGCTTTATTTCACATTAGTTAATGAGAACTAGTATTGATTTATCTTCTCTTTTTTGAAACTTTTCTTCCAAGTTTATTTATTCACCAAAAATTTGGCATTTTTAAAAATTGTGTATAATTAAATTTATTGGGGTGACAATGGTTACTAAAATTACATAGGTTTCAGGTGTACAATTCTGTAATACATCATCTATATATCACATTGTGTGTTCACCACCCAGAGTCAGTTCTCCTTCCATCACCATATATTTGACCCCCTTTACCCTCATCTACCACCCCCCTCCCCGCATACCCTCTGGTAACCACTGAACTATTGTCTGTGTCTATGAGTTTTTGTTTCTTTATTTGTTTGTCTTGTTCGTTGGTTGCTTTCAGCTAATATTACTCTGCCATAAGAAAAGTTGAAATACTGCCATTTGAGTTAACACGGATGGATCTTGAGATTATGCTAAGCGAAATAAGTCAGACAACAGAAGTCAAAACCATGTGACTTCACTCATATGTGGGATATAAAATTGATCTTTTCAAATTTATATTAGATTTGTATTATTTTAATTTTGGCAAATTTTTCATAATCTGTTTTTTGGGGTTCATTTTATAACTTATTTCTCAATGTTTTTATGATATCTCTTGCAATGATTATTAACCCATTTATTTGATTTGAATACAACAAAGGTAGAACTTTTTTCTGAAAGAAAGTGCAATTTGGCTTACCGGTTTACCAGTTAGATATATGATGGACATTTTCCATATGTTGAACTAAATATGTAGCTCCACAGTTTTTATTTCATATATTTATGAAATATATATTTTTGTCTACAATGTTAATTAACACATAATATTAACAACTTAAATATTAAATATTAACACTTATTTAGTACTCTCTACATGCAAGGTGCTATTCTAAACATTTAATCTACTTTACAACTCTATGATAAGTACTATTATTGTCCTCAAATATATATATAAAAGTCCAGGGAGAAAGTATAATGGAAATGTGAGTTGAAGGAGAAAAAGGAAAGGCCTAAAATTTCCCAATTTTACCAAATAACTTTTTCAAATATTTTGTAATAGCTGGTCATGGTTATTAAATTGTTATAATATTCAAATTTCATTGGATACATTTAAAATGACATAGTAATTATATTTAAAGTAACAATACTAAAATGTATATTAAAAATTACATCCTTTACAATTAAAGTTATGATAAAATTTTTTAGATGATTTAAAATGTATAAGATATTTAAAACTATTCAAATATACAAGATATGTTTTAAATGTTCAAAATTTCTTTAGGTGACTCTGGAAGAAAAATATTTAAAGTCCAGGTCAGAGAACAAAGGCAATCCAAGTCTACCATCTTTATTTGCCTTATTTACTGCTATATTCCCAGTGCTAATCCTGTCCCTGTGATTGAATGAATGAATGAATGAATGTCCTGAATGGTAAATTACAAATTACATACTTGCTGCCTAAAGAAAGGATGATTCTGGAGGTAGGTTTTTTCCCTATTTAGGTTAGGTTGTTTGTTGGTAGTAGAGAGAACAGGGTCCTGACGGAAATAGCGACAGGATACCTGTGCTCCTGACTCAAGAAGACAGCCCTGAGTGATGAGCTTACCTTTGTCAGACCCCAGAATAATGAAAGATTGAGATCTAGACTGAAGGGAGTTCAGCAAAGTAGGACGATTCATACATAGAAATTACCTTGAATTCTACAAGCATTTTTTGGGCAGCTACTTCTTGGCTGGCACTCTGCTAGGCACTGAGCATGCAGAGATGATGAAGACAGAGTACATGAGGAATATGCTTCAACGAAAAAGTCTAATGAGGCAGGGTATCTGCTATAAGAGGAATATATTAAGTTATTAGGTTGAAGTATGTGAAATTACTGTTATTTGACCATTTTGACCTACCCCAAAACTGTGCATTCTCATGGTTCAACATGCATGGTACGTGTAAATCCAGGTTACAGAACAATAAATGCTCAGGGGTTCATTCATCAGGGAAAGTAATATGCGGTCAGTGGCACTGAAGCTGGACATTGAAGGATGAGGAAGACGGTACATAGATGGGTAGGTGGGCGATGGGCCATTTGAGCTAGCAGGATCAACGAGAGCAAGAGTGGAGAGGAGTAGAGGTACACATGCGCTCTGGAAAGGTGCGCTGAGTTTTCTTCGTGTTGAGGTCTGAGAAGTGTGGAGAGTCCTTTCTACTCTTATGGTAAGAGTGCTGTAGGCCTAAGAGACGCTCTTGAGTGAGCCACGGGGAGCCACTGAAGGTTTTCCTAGAGGGGTATTGTGACCAAATAACAGCTTCAGGAGAACTAAGGTGGCTGAATGGGGAATGGGTGGTGGGTAAGGAGGTCGCGGCCCTGAGATGCTTAAGAAGCTCCTGCAGTAGTTGAAATGGATGCAGTAGACGTGTAGAGGGGTTGAGAAGTGGGGTAGAATGTTTCTCTGACAGAATCGTCATGGTTTGGATAATGATTAGGTTGAGGGATTAGCTGAAAGAGGTGTAGGTTCAGGAGTCGGGGGAGGGAGAAAGCTACATGGGGAGATCCTGCAGTGAGAGCAGAGGTCTGGGTTATGGGTCTCAGCGCTGGGGTCCACGGTTGATAGCGGTAGCCATCCATGAAAGTGGATATGATTATCAGGTCAATTTACCTAGGGAGAGCATGGAAACAGAGTAAGGGCGAAAGGACAGAGCAGGGGATTAGGGACGAATCTGTGCCCCGTGCTTTACCACATTTTATCTCTATCAGAACACTTGTTTACCTAAGTGTTCACCCTTCACGAGTCTGTGAGACCTCCGAAGCTGGGAACTAGATCTTATCCATTTTTCAGGATCCTCACAGCTCACAGAGGGTCAAGGGGTCGCCAACTTAGAAAAAATCTTTGCTGGATCGTATCCTAACTTTTATGGAATGTTTTCTAGGTTCTAGTCATTGTTTGAAATGCCCTTTTATTTTATGTTTTATAAATGAGGAAATGGAAGCCCAAACGTGTTCAAGGTCACAATTAGTGAGTGGGAGCCTGGTCTTAAGCTCAGGCGGTGCAACGCCGGAGGCCGCCGGCTGCTACCTCGCATGCTGTGGAATGAGCGGCGACACGGTGACGGCTGTTTGGTGCTGTACAGTTTAGAATCGCCTTCATAGACAATCCTCAAAGTAATTTTGTAAAATGCAGGGAGGGGACACTATTATTATTAAATAAATGAAAGCTCAAGTTAAGTGAATGCATGAGGAAACCCAGCTAGTAAGTGGCAAGACCCAGTAAAACCACCATCTTCTGAGTTACAACCCTTTGTTCTCTCTCAGTCTCGCTCCCTGTGGGTGCAGTTGTCTGCTCTACTGCACAGGCGGATGGCATGTCTCTGGAGAGAGAGGCTGTGGAAAAAACAAGACAACTTTTTGACTAGCCGGACACATGTCCTTGAAGGACTTAGGAACTTTGATCTGGTCAAACTAAGATGTCTGTGGGTCAAACTTAAGAGTATTTATGAATGCTAACATAGCCTCTTTTATTAGTAACTATGAATGCTCAAACCTTAAGCACAACCTGCCTGTAAAAAATAATCAGTTTACTGATTTTAAATATAAATGAAAGATAATCTAATGACTTGTTATTTATTTATCCTTGTTAGGGACATAATCTGGATCCTGTTTTTAGACATATCAGAGATCCCTCTATAGTCTAAAGGACTGCCTCTTCAGAGGCCTCTATGGTCTATTTACTAAGGAGGATGAGGCTTACCCTTTTAATAGGAGCATGGAAAAGAGACCGATGGATGCTGAATTTCTATAGTCACTTGTTTAACCTAATTCCCTACCACACATAGACCCTTCCTTGACGGCTGCTCTCCTTAGATGGGACAAACTCACTAACGAATTCAAAGGAACTGAAAATGAGAATGATAATAAGCTTTGTACTTGTGTTCAGCTTATTCCAGTTAAGAAAAAAAAAAAACTGTTCTGCTGTATCTGACAGATACTGCCTTGTTTGAATTTTACGAATTGTAGGCAAGGTCATCCTGCCATCTCTCTGCTGTTATTCAAGGTTGGTCATCTTGCTAAGTTTCACCATGGCTCATATAGACTCTGAAGCAACAAATACCACAGAGGATTCATAGATGGGTATCTCCTGTTTTGGAAGTTAAGTGTAGACATGTTTATTTATACAAAAGTGGAAGTATATCCTCCATGTGGCCAATATATTTAGTCCCTTAACTTCTAAAAGTATCAGTGTCACGGTAATTAAAACAGAGGCATCTACATTCTTTCTGTTTAAGGAAAGAAGGAACGGAGTTCAGCAGTCCTTGTCTACAATGTTAATTAACACATAATATTAACAACTTAAATATTAAATATTAACACTTATTTAGTACTCTCTACATGCAAAGTGCTATTCTAAACATTTCATCTACTTTACAACTCTATGATAAATACTATTATTGTCCTCAAATCACAGATGAGTAAACTGAGGCACAGAAGCGTTAGGCAGCTTGCTTAGCACCGCAGAGCTAAGGGTAGAACAGAATCCCAGAGCTCCTGCACCTAACCCTCTGTGCTCATATTACTGTGACTCTTATGACTTTGTCTCCACTAAACTGAAAAGACTGCCAAGAAGTGGTGGCACTTGAGACCATCTGTCAAAGATGGGAGTAAATTTAGAAAAATGGAAAGCTAGAGAAATTGCAGTGTTTTGGTAAACGAGCGCTCTCTTATGTAGCTGTGTAGCTTTGAGGCATTCTTTGTCCGCTGTCTCAGACCACTGGGTCTCATTGATATCTGAAGCGTTGTCTCTCTGTGCAGCAGACATGATGGTGTCTGAGGTCTATGAGAAGCTGAAGGCTTCATGCTAGGATGGTTACCTGTTGCTCTTACTGAAGCCAGGGGCCATAGATGCCCACTGATATGTTCACGCCCACTGACGGTGCCCCTCCTCTCTGTCAGACATCATACCAATGGATGCCTTTTTTATTTTTTATTTTTCTTTCCTCCCTCCCTTCCTTCCATTCTCTAAGTCAATGAATTAAACTAGCCAGGCTCTGTGCCAGGTGCTGATGATTAAATAAATACATGTATAAATAAATAAGACAAGGGTTCCTGACCTTTAAGAAGACTCAAATATAGTTTTGAAAATGGCCATCTGTTTATGGGATTAAACAGGTTAAGAAGAGGGAATAGTTGCTTCATCCTGAAGCACTGAGGAAGTCTTCATAGAAGAGGTTAGTACTAGAACCGAGTCTTAAAAGATTTTCAGGTTTGGGTTTGGATGGTCAGAGCAAACTGAGAGGAGCATTCAAGAAAGAGGCATCAGCAAGAACATCAAAGGCTTGGAAGAGAAAACAGTAGAGCAGATTGGAGGACGTGGAGAGAAGTTTACCTGGATGGGAGGAGTGTGTGAGGAGAAGCCACTAGAACGAGGCTAGAGAAGTAGGCCCGGGGCAGAGCAGGTGAGACAGAGAGGACTCGTCACTGCACATCCACCTCCAGGACCTAAACCCAAGAGAGCATCTGAGATGGTGATCGTGTTTTAAAAACTCTCATGATCTGTGGGCTTCAGGGCTTTGGGGGTACTGGATACTTTAACTAACATATTCCGTGCTATCTTCACAGGACCTGGCAAATGACCATATCGTCTTCTATGATGAGAGATAGCTAGTATGAACTGAGGATCAGTTTGATCTTTGAGAAAGGTCTACAGAAAGGTTTTTGTTGTTTTTTTTTTTAAACAATCACCCAGAACTTTGTACGGCTCCTATTTTTCAGTTCTAATTTAACGCAAAAGTATGTTACTAAGATTCAATACTAACAACCAGCATTATTTTACCCCAAATATTTCCATCTAAATATTTTTAAAACAAATATGTAGTGTTTACTATATACCAGACATTGTTCTAAGCATTTTACAAATATGAAATCATGCAATGCTCTGACAACACAATGAGGGAGGCACCATCATTATCCCTGATTTTCAAATGAGGAAACAGTAGTCGAGTAACTTGACCAAAGTTACAAAGCTGGGAATTGAGTGTAGGCATCTTACCCCAGAGATGCCAGACCATCTCTTTGTTCCTAATTGTCCTTTATCTACTCTTTCTATTTACTTTTATTCCCAAACTAAATTACTACACAGATTTTGAAATTCTTTGGACCACTTGTTTAATTGGCATCACACTATATTATGCAAATATAATTGAATGTAAATATTACATTCCCATATATTATATATGATAATTTATTACAGATCAGTTCTCAACCCTGGCTACACATTAGAATCACCTAAGGAGTTTTGTTAAAAATTGTTGCTCCAACCTGAGCCCTACCTCCAGACATTCTGATTTAATTGGTTTGGGTGAAGCCTAGACATCAGTGTTTAAAAAACTCCCTTATGATTATAATATTCAGCCAAGATTGAGAACCACTGATATAGACTGATCATTTATTGATTACATATTAGTACATATTTTACACACATTATTGTCATTTTTCATGACAACCTGATTAGATAGGTATTATAATTACCTATATTCTGCAGATGAGGAAATTGAGTAATCAAGAAGCTATATAATTTTCCCCAAATTAAGCTACTAATAAACAACAGAGACGGGATGTGAAACCACATTTTGTTAGCCATAACCACTGTGCATCCCATGGCATAAAAATTAGTTAATCTATTGCTCATAAATGGATCAGCATTCTAGAATGTATTTATTTTATGTGTCGGTGCTAAGACTCTAAAAATCTTAATAGTTTAACTACCTTTCCATTCAGTTTTTTAAAAAATACATTTTAAACAAATTATGCATAATTATACACTTTTTATGTTATATACATATATTTTTATATTATATAATATAATGTTATATATGACATCCATTTGTTATTAGACTTTTCATTCTTTTGTATTTTTATATATGAATAAGTAATACATTCCAAATAAGTCTCCAAGTACATGAATAGCTTATTAAGACTACTAGATGTTTTCTATTACTATTGAGAAGAAAATGATAGAAAAGCAATTTATCCTTAATAGAAAAGATTTGGGTTACACTGTGTGAAGATTGTCCTAACCATAAGCAGCATCCTATAGCTAATATTTTTTGAGCACATTTGCTACCTCACCCCATCTCTATATTAAAGACTCCTGCACTTACATCTCTAGCTCAGGACTCCCTTCTGAAATATATATAAACTTGTTTATCCAACTGCTTGTTTGATGACTCCACTTGAATGTTTTATAGGTATCTCAAACATAACATGTCCAAAATTAACCTCTCAAATTATTTTTCCATTTTTAAAAATTTCCTCAGTCTCCCCTATCTCAGTAAATGGGTCTATGATTTATCCTGTTGCTTCAGGCCAGAAATCTAAGACTCATCCTTGATCCTTTTTGCTGTCCTCCAAAATGGTCTTGTTGGTTTCATGTCTAAGTGTATTTCAAATCCACCCACTTCTCTACACACTGCCACTGCCACCACTACAGTCCCATTCATCAAAATATCTTGAACAGACCATTACAATAACCTAACGAGCCTCCTTACTTCCTCTCCTGTTCTCTTATAATCCATTTTTTTCCTTGCACCCTGCAGCCAGCGTTGCATTCAGGTTCACTTGCTTAAGGTCTTTCAGTGGCTTCCTTGCCTTGGCCTAGACAGTGGGTCTCAACCTTCCTAATGCCACGACCCCTTAATACAGTTCCTCATGTTGTGGTGACCCCCAACCATAAAATTATTTTTGTTGCTACTCTATAACTGTAATTTTGCTACTGTTATGAATCATAATGTAAATATCTGATATGCAGGATGTATTTTCATTGTCACTAATTGAACATAATTAAAGCATAGTGATTAATCACAAAAACAATATGCAATTATATATTGTGAAATATTTATAATTCATGAAGTGTTGTTTTACCTCCAATACTGCTGCTTTCAACACAGCAGCTGCTTTCTACACAGTAGCTGCTCTCTACACATGTGTGACTGGTCCACATAAGTACATTATGGCACCAACCCTGTCACATACACCTGTATTTGTATGGAGTGTATGTGATGGGGTTGGCATGATGATGTCATCACGCCAGGTACGCGTATGTGGGCGTATCTGCATGTGGGCGGACCCTCCTGGAGACGGATAGAGGAGCGGTGTCTCACTTCCTAAAACCATCAAAAATATGTGTTTTCCGATGGTCTTAGGCGACCCCTGTGAAAGAGTCATTCGACCCCCAAAGGGGTCGCGACCCACAGTTTGAGAACCACTGGCCTAGAAGATCCTGCACGATCTACTATCAACTTGTTCCACTCTCCCCATCACTCCCTATGTGCAAGCACACTGGTATTTCAGTACTCCAGCCATTCCAAGATTCTTTCGTAGCTCAGCACACTCCTCTCCCAACTGCATGGCTGGCTCCACATCTTTCAAGTCTCATCGAAAATGTTATTTCCTCATAAGACCTTCATGGACCATCCACCCCAAAGTACCGCACCCCTCCCCCTTCTCAGACCAGCCTTTATTTCCTTAATAGCACTTACCACTCATCTGTAAGATTTAATTTATTCACTTACTTTATTGTTTATTTTATTGAATGCAAGGTCCACGATAGATTCACATCTGCCTTGTTTTGACTTATCCCCAGTTGGTTCTTCAGCATTTAGTACAGAATATGCTCACAAAAGAATATATATTTAGTTCTGTGTTAAATGAATATAAATGTCATGAATCTTTGATGTGCAATAAAAAAAAGTAGTCATCTCTTCCTGAGATTTTAATAGAAAATGCTAGACTAGTGGTTCCCAAACTGTATTTTATGCAGTGATGAATTAAGAGGAAAAAGAAAGAGCAAAAATTTTGTTGCAAGATTTTACTGTTATTGTTGAGTAAATCTGCATACAAGCAACAACAAAAAAGCTGCACTTTCAATGTCCACCATCATTTTACCAGGCAGGATGGTGAAGGACTAACGGCATTCTAGGCCAAAGACACAATCAAGGCACAAGAATGGAAATCATATGGTGGCTTTGAGCAAAATTAGTAAAATTGCTGGAATAAAGAATTTGAAAGGTTTACATGGTGGAGAGTTTTGTATACTATGCAAAAGCATTTGGACTTTATCCTATAGGGAATGGGGAATTCTGTAGGATAAAAGAGCTTTAAGCAGGAAAATAACATGGTGCAATTTACATTTAAAAATGATCATTTTGTGGCCAATGTGGCAAATGGCTTGGAGGGAGATGATACACAAATCAGGGAATCCAGTTAGAAGCTTGTTATAACCTGTGAACAAGATGGCAGCTCAGGCTTGAGTAAGACAATGACACTGAGGATGAAGGGGGAGGAATGGGGCTTTGCTATTTGTTTTCATTGGAATGGTTTCTGAGAGGCTCCTACAAAGTCCTGTTTCCAGTTCCGGCTTATGTCATCTACCTATGGACTCTAGAATGAGTTTTCATATTATTTATCTGAGCTACTTATTTTGATGAATATATATATATATATATATATATATATATATATATATATATATATTTAAATCATTAAACTATGGAGGCTTCATTTTGAGGATTAAAATAATAAATGGATGTGAAAGCATTTTGCAAAGTACTACACAAATGGGAACTATTTTTTATTACCAGTAAGTCAATTTAGTTTGCAAAGAGAAAAATCACTTTCCCACATGTAAGCATTCATAAGCAAACTCTCCAGGCAGAATGAATTACTCTTATAACCATAGCACTTTCTCGTACTTCTATCATAACACCTCCATTAATTATAAATTGTTTATGCGTTGGTTTTTCCTTGTAGCGTATAAATCCTTTAGAGGCAGGGAGAGAGTCTTATGAATCTTTGCAACCTGGTTTGAGATAGACAGTAAGTGCTCAGTAAATGTTAATTGCATGCATGAATGAATGATTAGTTCCCAGGAAAGGAAAAAGACAGGGAGTAGGGAGCTGATAGTGACTTCAAAGTAAGATAAATAATAGAATACACATGTTAAAGTGAAAAAATTCAGAGTGGTCGATGATCATATATTTTATTTTTGTCTAGAAACTATACATAGAGTTACTATACATCAAAATACGGTATCAACTTGATCTTAAAGTTAAATATTTTGTGATGCTGCTAATTAAACATCCTTTTGCAGTGTTGTAGTCATTTAGCCATTTGTTTAGCAAATCACTTTTCAATCGCTGGTAGGTACAGGGCACTTAAATGCCCTCAAGAAGTTTGCCATCCAGTTGGAGCTAGGGACTAGGGGAGGCCTGCTCTATGCCAAACAGTGTTCTAGGAATTTTACATACTTTATAATAACAATTATCATTCACTATTTCCTATATCCATAACAACCTTGCAAGTAAGCACTATTATGCCCATTTTGCAAATAAGAAACCTAAGCTAAGAGAATGTTATTAACTTAGCTGAGATCACAGAGCTAGGAAGGGACCAAGGCAGGTTGATTGACTATAAGGAAAAGCATTAAGGGTTATTTTTGATTGCAGAATCTAGATTCCCCTTGCATTCATTCTAGTTAAGTCAATCAATACTAATGGAATACCAACAAGGACAGATATGTTAAATTAGAATGAACTGTAAAGTTCTCACCCTCGTGGAGTTTTTGGTTTGGGGGAAAGATTTAGAAAAATGACTATAATCATAAGGTGGGACTTTAATCAAGGACTGACAGATCTTTGTGGGAAATGGCTCTCGGAAGCTGAGCAGCATGGAGGTGTGGAGTGAAAAGTGTCCTGGACCTGGGAATCAGAAGACCACTCTGTAAGACCTTGCTCCATTTCTCCTAGCTGTGAGACTGTGGGAAAGACACAAACTTCTGGGTCTCCCTGCCCTCATTTGTTAAATATGAGCCATAGCAGGTGATGTTTCTACCTATTTTAAGAATTAATGGGTTGAGATAAGGAAAAGCAGTTTCTAAAATGCAATCCAGTTTTATGATAAAGAAAGCCAATTTCCTAGAAACATCTTTCAGGTGTAAGAGCCATCAAATGAGAGAAAGCATGAAGTGATTTATAAATGCTTATCCCTAGTACATAATGTGCCTGTAACACAGAAAGTGCTTAATAAATACTTATTGAGCTTAGTTCCTGAATGGCTGAAAGAGACCGGGGGAAACCAAGTCCTCGCTCCTCCAGCTAGTGGGGAAGACATATTGCACCCAACTTCTTGTGACCTTTTCAACACATCAAGCCATTGTCAATAAATATATTAGTTATAATTCCAAGTGCCATTTAAATTGGGTATTTTTGTTTGTTTGTCAGGGATGATGTTTGTGACTGTACATATGTCTAAAAGAACATATTTGGGAGACACGGTGAACTGTCCTCATATGTATTTGGTTCTGTTAAGTATCTGTTTGCACCTCTTTACTGGTGAGCATTCACAACATACAGCAATATTGAGATCTAGAATAGTACCACATATTGGTATGTGTATGGTATGGATGGTATGATGGTATAGGTGTTTATATTTTCACAAGTATTGTAGACATAAGCTAAAGAGATAAAGCTTAAGCTTGGTAACGCTATGCTCTAGCCCAATGGGTCTCAGCCGTGACCCTTTAATATAGTTCCTCATGTTGTGGTGACCACCAACCATAAAATTATTTTCGTTGCTACTCTATAACTGTAATTTTGCAACTGTTATGAATCATAATGTACATATCTGATATGCGGGATGTATTTTCATTGTTAGAAATTGAACATAATTAAAGCATAGTGATTAATCACAAAAACAATATGTAATTATATATTGTGAAATATTTATTTCTAATTACAAATAAATGAAATTTTGTCTTGAAGCATGGAGACGGATAGAGGAGCAGTGTCTTGGTTCCTAAGACCATTGAAAATATGTGTTTTCTGATGGTCTTAGGCGACCCCTGTGAAAGGGTCGTTTGATCCCTAAAGGGGTCGCGACCCACAGGTTGAGAACCGCTGCTCTAGCCAGATTGAGAATTTCTTTGAGGACACCTGGCTTACTTACCACCATCAAACCGCACACAGTTCTCTATCTGCCTACCAACATAGCTGTTAGCTTGGATCATTGGCTAGACATGTACATGAATTTGCTATGAAAATGACAAATACATGCCACCTGCAAATCTTAATCTTGTATGTAATTACAATCTTAATATTAGTAAACACCTTACCAAGTCTTTTTTATAGCTTTAACATTTTATTTAATGTCACTCAAAGTTGTTTTTACAATACAGTGTTATTAAAAATGAATATTCAGAACTTATGCTTCCATGAAGATGGAATAGATTATTTTTCCTTGTTCTTCCCACTAAGTACAACTGATTACCCTGGACATTATATATAAAACAAACATAGAGCGCCTGAGAGGTGGAGAGAAGAAGGCAAACTGTCTGGGGACCTTGGAACCATAGGAACAATAACGTAGTAAGGTTCTTGGGTATTCTTTGGCTTATATATTCCAAAACTGGAGATGGAGAACCTAGAGCACCGTAAATATCAACAGGTGCAAACAAAAAAGCCACAACAAAAGCCTGCTGTCTGGAGCCAAAGGACCACGAAAAGGGCAGTCTTGTACCACAGAAAACTTTTATGGCTCTATTTTATGGCTCTATTCCAGCCAAACACCACAGAAAAAAGACAAGTGGGAAGTCTAGAGCTTCACTCTTGCAAGGGTGGGACAAGGGGGGGAGTCGGACAAGGCTGAGAAGGAGGCCAGGAGGCATTTCATTCTTGCTGAGTAGTCACAAATCCCCCCACTCCGTTCCCAGTGCCAGGGGAGACCGTAGGTGAAACCTGGGCTTCCACTTGCACTCGGCAGTAAGGAGATTCCTCAGCTCGTCCCCACTGGGCTGCTGTCAGAGGAGACCTGGCAGACGATCAAGACTCCTACCAGTGCCTGGTGGTGATGGGGCCACACAAGCCTCGTGGTAACAGTGGAGGGCGTATAGGGACTAGTAACGAGGCAGTCTTACTCCTCCCATCCAGGGGAAACCCAGTGGGAAGCCGGATCTCCCACTTCTTCCCAGTAGTACTGGGGAGGCCCCTGCACCCCTCAGGAGTCAACAGAGGCCAGGTGAGGATGCTAGGCTTCTACTTCCACTTGGCTATAATGAAGCAACACCCCTCTCCCCTTGACAGAGTAATATCATAGAAAGCCAGCTACAATAGGAAGCTGAAATAAAATGTGGAGTTTTCTTAACAAAATGCCTAAAATGTCTGGGTTCCAGTTCAAAATGATCTATCACACCAAGAACCCAGAAAATTTCACCATGAGTGAATAAAGACAATGAATGCTAACATCAAGATGACAGAGATGTTAGAATTTGGGAAGTCTGCAGCCATTTTTTTCAACTTTTCCCTCCTTTTCTTCCCCTTTTCATATTATGGTGACACAAATGTTATAACTTAGTCTCTCTCTCTCTCTCTCTCTCTCTCTCTCTCTCTCTCTCTCTCCAGTTTATTCTCCCTATTGTTCAGATTGGGTAATTTTATTGTTCTTTCTTCCAGTTTACTAATTCTTTTTTCTGTCCTTCCATTCATCGGGCACAATTTTAAAGCAGCTATCATAAAAATGCTTCAATGAGTAAC
Organism: Hipposideros larvatus; assembly: GCA_031876335.1. NCBI lineage: Eukaryota > Metazoa > Chordata > Mammalia > Chiroptera > Hipposideridae > Hipposideros > Hipposideros larvatus. The sequence goes on along the minus strand of CM063088.1, from coordinate 9,056,463 downwards.
TACAAACATGCTTGAAAAACATTAAAAAGTAAAAGTCTCAGCAATGAATTGCAATCTATAAAGAAACTTAAATTTTAGAACTTCAGAATACAATAGCCAGAATGAAAAACTCAATGGATGGACTCAACAGCTGAATGGAGGGATTAGAGGAAAGAAGCAGTAAAATGAAGGAATGATAGAGAGTACCCAGCCCTGACAATGAGGGAAAATAAAGTAAAAATGACCAGAGACTCAGGAACCTGCATGACTGTAACAGAAGACCTAACATTTGTGTTACTAGAGGACTGGAAAGAGGAGAAAGAAGTTGAGATTGAAAGAGTGTTTAAAGAAGTAGTGGCTGGAAACTTTCCAAATTTGGCAAAAGACACCAATTTAGGGATTTCAAGGAGCTGAGCGAGTGCCAAGAAGGATGAACTCAAAACATATCCATGCCAAGACATGTCATAGTCATACTGAAAGATGAAGAAAAACCCTGAAAGCAGTGAGAGAGAAAGAACACATTATACAGGAAAAAACATTCAAATGACAGCAGATTACATCCCAAATCACAGAGGCCAGAAAGAAGTGGCACAACATTTTTTAAGTGACAAAATAAAAGAACTATTGACCCAGAATTCTATATCTGTAAAAGCCTCCTTCAGGAAGAAAGGGGAAATCCATGGAAAGGCAAATGAACTGGGATAGCTACAACCAATGTGGAAAAGAAGACTGATGTATGAGGAATCACACTACCCAAATTCAAGGCTCATGTAGCGATAGTAGTTAAGACTGAATATTATATTTGGAGGGATGAACGCAAATCAGCGGGTCAGAATAGAGAGTGAATCCAGAAATGGACCACACAACGTTGCCGAACTGACTTTTGATCAAGGTAAAAAAGCAATTCAATGAAGGAATGATAACCTTTTCGACAAATGGTGCTAAAGCAATTATAAACTATAGGAAAATAAGTGAGCCTCAGCCTAAACTTCAAACATTATACAAAAATTAACTCAAAATGTATCATAGATTTGAATGTAAAACATAAATTCAATTAATCTTTTATAAAAGAACATAGGGGAGAACCTTTGTGACCTAGGGTTGAGTGAGGAGTTCTTAGTTATAACACTAAAAGCATGATCCTTAGAAGAAAAAGTGGATAAATTGAACTTCATCAAAATTAGAAGCTTTTGCTTTGACAATGACATTCTTATTAAGGGGGATGAAAAGACAAGATACAGACTGGGAGAAAATATTATAAACCACGATCTGACAAGGGACTAATATCTAGAATACATAAAGACTTCTCAAAACTCAGTAACAAAGAAACAAACAACCCAATTACAAGATGGGCAAAAGTCATGAACAGACATATCACCAAAGAGGATAAACATGTGGAAAATAAGCACATGAAAATTTATTCAACATGATTAGCCATTGCGGAAATGCAAATTAAAACCACAATGAGATATCACTACACAACTATCAGAATGGCTCAAATGGAAAATAGTGACAATGCCAAATGCTGGCAAGAATGTGAAGAAACTGGATCTCTCACACATTTGCTGCTGGTGGGAATGTAAAATGGTACAGCCACTGTTGAAAATGGTTTGGCAAGTTTGTTTTGCTTTGTTGTTTTTTGTTTTTTTCTTTTAATTATTTTTTATTATGAAATACACGTTTTTTAGAATTAGTTTCAGCTGTGCAACACAGTGCACTAGTTATACTTTTTACCACTTGAAGTAACAACCCCCTCCCCCAATCCGCCGCCCCACTTCCCCCCAATATCATACATATCTATTACAAATCCCTTGACTCCACTCCCACACTATACACCACGTCCCATGACTATGTGTGTATGTGTATATATATATATATATATACACACACACAATTATAGTTGACATAAAATATTATACAACATCAGCTTCAGGTGTACAGTGCAGTGATCAAGCCTCTTCCCCATCCATGATGCGGTCTCCCTAGCAAGACATGTGACCACCTGACACCCCCAAAAATATTCACAACACCATCAATTACATTCCTCAAACTGTCTTCCATGTCCCTGTGGCAACACTGCAGCTACGTATTTATGCTGTCCAACCCCCTCCCCGTCTCCCCCATCCCCACCCCCTCCCAACCAACAGCCATCAGTTGCTCCTCCATATCTCCGAGACCTGTTTTGTTTTTTTTCATATAAGCTAAACATGCAACTACCATATCATCCAACAATTTCACTTTGGGACATGTGTCGCAGAGAAATGAAACCTTATAATCACATGAAAGCCTATACATGAATGTTCAAAGAAGCTTCATTCCTAATAGGCAGAACTGGCAACGGCCTAGATACCCTTCAATAGGTGAATGGTTAAACAAACTGCAGTACGTCCATAGATTTATCCACCATCTATTTGGTGTCAGGACTCTACCAGGAGCTTCAATACATTTGTGACTTAAATCTTGGAAGGTAAATGTTATTATCCTAATTTTGTAGATTAGAAACTTGAGGTATAGAAGATTAGATAAATGGTTTACTCAAGGTTATTCAGGATAAAGGCTGGAATTTGCAGCCAGGGTTTTTGATGTTCCAAAGCTCACTAGCTTTCCAGTGCAGAGGCTGTCATGAAAATTAGGTGAGGAGACTATGTATGTTTGCTGTTCTCTGTAATCTGGAAGGGTGTAACTAATGGTGTTATACCCTGTCTAAAGATTGGCTCTGTCAGCTGACCTTCAGGACAAAGCAATTGCCTAAGGCTAGGCTTCCGTTTTTGGTAGTCTACATCCATTGCCTTAACTTGGTGTCTGCAAAGTCATGCCCTAGCACTTGATGAGTCTTACTTCTTCAAGAAAGAGTGTGGGGCCCAGCTCCCTCTGTTGACTCATTTCATCATGTAAAAGAACGAGTGCTTGTTCTTTGTCATAATTAAGTTGGCAACTGTAGGGCCTAAAACACTCAATTGTTCACAGGACTTCCTGAAATGACTTTGTTTATAATGTGCATCCCTGCCCCTCCGAGTCAACCAAAACACAATTCTTGATGTCCACAATTATCCAGCAGGAGCAGATGAAAATGTTGATGTATCATCATATTTTGGTGCCAGAAGGAATCAGCATTCAATTACAATAATCACCTCATTTTGTAGAAAAGTGGAGTGACTTGTCCAGGTCACACATATGTGGTTAAAATTAAAACACGAGTCTTAGATTTCTCATGCGGCTCAGATCTGAGTGTCACTTATACTTCTTTCTACACTTTCAGCTCTGGTTGCTATGGGTTCCAGGTTTAATGAGAGCAGATCATGTTTTGTGAAATCAACCATCAACAAAATATCAAATAGTTTATTTAAAAACAGAAAAACAAAACTCTAAGGTCCTCAAATTTAGAAGAAATGGCAGCTACTAAATAAAATGAAGGTATCTAAAATCTTATGAGTAGATGATTCTAGAAATTGCAAACATGCAGTAATGGGAAAAGGCCAAGAACTAGAACTAGCAGGCTTGGGTTGGATGATTTGCTATGCTATTCAAGTGGGTGGCTTTGTGTCCTTAGCATGCCTCTTAATTTTGATTCCTCCAACAAACTCTTACTTGGTGCCTGCTTTATACCTTGCATCTTGCTTGGCTCTGGAGATTCAGCAGTGATCAAAATAATAAGAATGCCTGCCTTTACCGAAGTCACAGTGTTGGTGCATGAGAGAAATGAGACAGTTGATGCGAAAGCTCTTTGTAAAGTGTACAATTCTATAAAAATTAGACATGACCTAATGCCATTTCCAATTGCAAGTGTATGTGGTATCACAAATGGTGCTTTGAAGATAATGAAAACTCCTTGAGCATAAACAGAAAATGTATTTATATTGTGAGATTGTGAAGCCTAGAAATTGAAATTGGATAGAATACTTAATAATAAACAATTGCAATGTGCCAATCGCTTGCTTCTCATCTGTGTTCCCTACTCAAATATAAATGCAGGAAACTTTTCTGTTTTACTTCTATTATTCCCGTTCTTAGAACAATATAGGCACACAATATCCACCAAATATTTGTTGAATAAATTAAATTTTTAACTAACCTATTTTTGTGAATCTATGTTAGTTTTTTTGGGTAAATGGCTAGGAGTGGAATTAGTGGACATAGTTTATATACAGTTAGTCTTGATAGATATTGCTGAATACTTCTTCTAAGTGATTATACCAAGTTATCTCTTAGTTACCTAATTCATTAAAAAAGACATTTTATGCCTGTGTATTTTGACCCCTTTTATATCTGGCTAGCATATTTTACTTCTGGGACTAGTATTCCCTTCTTCCAGGAATTTTGCCTTCACTTATCCTTCTGGTGAGATTTGCCGAGAGCTGTACTCGTCTTCTGATGAAGTGGTTTGGGTTAGGAGTGGGCCCAGACTCAAGGAATCTCATCTCTCTGGTCGTCAATTATTGGTCCAAGCATGGTCATTGGTTCTAATCAGGACCAATGAATCCCTTCCCTAGGATTTTGGGACCTGGAGAACTTGAAACTCGAATTAGTCATTTTCTGTTGGTTGGAGCAGTAAGACATAAAACTCAGAATTTGCTGGTTGCCATGTTTTCCACCAAATGGGGAAAGTCAGTCAGTGCCAAGAAAGAGAAATCTGAAGCCAATATTGCAGGGAAGAGCAGATGGGATGAGTCTAAATGTAGTTTGAGTCCCTGGTTCCCAGTGTTTCTGCAGTTAAACTACATGCGATTCAGGAAATATCCTGATCTCTTTATAATAATAGTAATTATGTCCTCCTTTCCCTTAAGCTTCAAGCTGGCTTTCCCCCATATTTGGAACCAAGAGTCATGGTATTGAAGCCCACTACACACAGCCACCTTGACCCAGTAGTCTCCCAGATGTAGCAGTGTATGAAAGTACCCATTCACCCACATACTCATATTTGCCTAGAAGGGATTTTATCAAATTTAATATTTTCTTGTCAGTACGGTGGGTGAAAACAATGGTATCACCTTATTTTTAAAATTTGTGTTCATTAAGAAGTAGCTCGGTTGAGAATGTTTTCTGGTCTTTATTGGCTACTTGTAATTAATTCTTCTGTGAATTGCTCACATATATAGAGCGTGCCAAAAGCATGTATACACATTTTAAGAAAGAAGAAAACTGTATTAAAATTGCAATATCCAATATACACTGATAACAAAAGATGAATACAAATCACATTTGACTTCTGCAATTATAAGAGGTGCTCAAAGTGGTTCCCATCAGTGTAATTTTAATAGTTTTTTTCCTTAAAATATGTACACATTTTTTTGGCACCCTCTGTATATGGTCATTTTTCTGCGGGGTTGTATTTTTCTTATTAATTTGCAGGGATTCACTAAACACTATGGCTATTAATCTTTGTTATATGTATTGCGACTATGTTTTTCCTCCTCTGTAATAGGCTTTGTAAGAATTTTCTTTATGTTATATGTTACCACATAGAGGTTAATTTTTATGTATTCAAATCTATTATACTCTTTCTTTATGATTTCTGGATTTTTTTACTTGTACTACAAGGGCTTTACCTACCTCCAAGTTATTTTTAAAATCTAAGTTTCCTTTTTGTACATGTATAAGTTTGTTTTCTACATTTTACTTTACTTTGCTCCAATAGCCAGTCTTTGCCTTTTGCATATGTAATTTAACACATACATTGCAAGATGCGTTACCTTTACTTTTCAGATTATGATGAGGAAAATGAGGTTCGGCAAGTTGTGCAGGTCACACGTGGTCAATGCCGAGGTCGTGACACCAAGCTTACACTTTGTCAACTTTGCAATGCTGTCTCTGCAAAACATAGCTGAGAAGGAAGGTCACACGAATCACTGGCATTTGCCTTCTTTACCCTTCCATTCATTCCCAAAGTGATTGGAGTTGGCTAATATTATAAATTAATGTAACAAAATAGATACGCATTGTGTAAGGGACCTAATATTAGTGCAAACTGTAATCTAAATGCACTCTGTGCTTAATATGTCCTCGATTAAGCATCGATGGATGAAGGAATGAATGAAGGAAGGAAGGAGAGCATCACTCGGGGACTGGGGGTGGCCAGGATCACACTCACCCTGTCTGCACTGGGAGAGCCAAGGTCAAGCTAGAAGCCAAGGTTTGGAGGAAGATGAGGAAAACGCTGACTGTCAGGTGTGTGCAGCAGCCTGTCAAGGCAGAGCTGGCTGTCTGGAGGTCTCAGCTAATCACCGCTATTCCCATAATCATTATTTGTGACTCACTCCTCTGAATTCCCAAAGTACCTCTAAATACCCCTTTTAGCTCTTTTGTCCTTGTCTGCTTCCCTCCGTAGTCTGTGTCTTCCCAGCCTTGGCCCTGAGCCTTTGTGTTCTGCACCCTTTGTGCCCTCACAGGCCTGTGCAGAATGGAGATGTGGTCAGCACACAGACCGACAGCCTGCTGGGGCTGCCCAGCTTTGGGATCTCATTTGTGATCTCCTTTCAGGAGGAAAAACTTAGAACCTTGCCCTTGTTGTTGATGCTTTTCCAAGAAGCTTGGATATTATAATTTTGGTGGCTAAAAAGCCATGCCAACTTTCCTAATGACACTCTTCTATTCAATAAAGTAGGTAATTCAAGTTCCGAAGATAGGTATATTTCCTGTGAAACTCAGTAAGGCTCTTTTTGTTTTGAATGAAATAAATGAAGCCTCTAAATACATCCCACCCTCCACATGCATGCACATATACACATACCTGCATGCATGCATGCATACATACATATTATCCCTGAATTGGCCTTCACACAATAGGAAGATGCTCACCACTGGAGCAAATGCCCAATACAGGAAGGGTTCAGTGTATTCAACCAGCAAGACACCGACTTTCCCTAAGGAGGGGTCCCACCGAGGGCCACCACTAGCTTCAGCTGCCTCTTTCTGGCTGCTCCCTAAAGAATAATAAGGTGTGCAGTAATACCTGCCAACTGCCCAAGTGCAGTGCCCACCTCCCAGCAATGCTCTTTAAATGATGGCCTAACCAACTGTCCAGTAGACATTGCCTATATTTATTTTACCTGCATAAATGCAATCACAGGACTATGAAAGCCATGGAGGAGCGCCAACCCGATCTTCCTTCACAAGACCTACTGTGGGGAGCTCATCTGATGGCAGCTGTTGGACTTTTCATGTCTGAATGTGCCGAGGCTGTGCTTCCCCTGGGCTCTTCCTAGCCAACATCTCAGCACGGCGAGGCACTGGAGCCAGGTTTTTCTGCCTGATGTGGGATTCCTCTAACAGGCAGTGTTTGCTTGTGGACCCCCCACCTGCCTAGCTGATACTTTCTGAGAACGGCACTGTGGTCTGAGGCTCTTCCCAGCCAATCCTCCTTTGTGCCCTCTCTCCTTTCACAGGTATCTGACCTGCGTCATGGGCTCAGGAGTCTCCCTGCCCACTCCTCCTTTCTCCTTTTTCCTACAAGTGTTTTCCCCCAATAAATCTCTTGTACATCTAATGCGTGCTTGGTGTGTGTCTGTAGTTCATCAGAAGGGGTTGGAGGGAGAAGAAGAGTGACTTAACCAGAGGAGGCACAGTTTTCTGCCATCCATCAAATGGGAACACGCCACGTGAGCCAGAGATGCCGATCTGCTGTGCCTTCAGCCAGGCTCCATATGTTCCTGCAAGTCCTCATTTTATCATAGCACAAATATTTTGTAGCTTTTATTCCATGCTAGGCATAGTTCTAAGCATTTTGCACACACTGGATCGTTTAGTCTTCACATCAGCCCTGTGGTGAGTTATTGTTTCCTTTTGCAGATGAGAAATCTGAGGTACAGAGAGATTATGCAAATGTGTCCAACGACACAGAGCTATTAAGTGGCTGGGCTGGAATTGACCGCCAGTGCACTGTGTTGTCTCCCATGTTGGGAATCCTTTGCTGTGCTAAGATAGCAGTATCTAAACGTAAGTATTTTTAATAAAATATGTCCTCTAGACTTTAGTCAATTACCTTCCATGATACCCAGCTAAAGAAATAGGATTTTTCCCCCCAACACTAGAAGGAAAACTGGCTGCATTGAATTTGCAAAGACAAAGTCTTCAATATGGCAATTTCCTAAGGGAAAAGAATGTTGATTACATAATGTGGGTGTGTATATATATATATATATATATATATATATATATATATATATACACACACACATATATACATATATATGTGTATATATATATATATTTATTTTTTAAAAGATTTTTATTAAAAATACAGCTAACATACAATATTATATTAGTTTCAGGGGTACACCATAGTTGTTCAATTTTATATACCTAAAGAAGTGATCACCATGGTAAGTCCAGCAACCATCTGGCACCATACTATATTATCACAATGTTATTGACTATATTCCCTGTTGTATATTACATCCCCATGACTCATTTGTTTTATATCTGGAAATTTGGGCTTCTAATACACCTTCACCTTTCCCCCCTTTTTAAAATTTTCAGTTACAGTTGAAATTATTCATTTCAGGTGTACAGCACAATGGCTAGATGTTTATACAATTTAAGAAGTGATCCCCCTGACTAGTCTAGTACCCACCTGGCACTATACATGGTTATTACCATATTATTGACTATATTCCCTATGCTGTACTTTACATCCCCATGACTGTTTTTTCACTACCAATTTGTACTTTTTGATCCCTTCACCCTGGCCCCCAATCCCCTCCCATCCATCACCCTGATAAATCTGACACCCATCTGACACCATACATAGTTATAATATTATTGACTATCTTCCTTATAACTACTTTTAACATCCCCATAATTACTCTTTAACAACCAATTTGTATTTCTTAATCACTTCCCTTTCTTTCACCAACACCCCCAACACCCCTTGCCATCTGGCAGCCATCAAAATATTATCTGTATTTATGAGTTTGTTTCTGTTTTGTTTTTGTTTGTTTGTTTATTTTGTTCTTTAGATTCCATATAAGAGAAATGACATTGCACCTGTCTTTCTCTGTCTGACACTCCACTAAGCACAGTACACTCCTGGTCCATCCATGCTGCCGCAGGTGGCAAGAACCCATTTCCTTCCCTGGCCAAGCAACATTCCATTGTATATATGTACCACCTCCTCTTTATCCATTCTTCCATTGATGGACACACAGGTGGCCTCCACATCTTGGCCATTGTAAACAATGCTGCAATGAACATATGGATGCACACGTCCCCTTTAGTTAGCGTTTTGGGTTTCTTCAGATAAATACCCAAAAGTGGAATTACTGGGTCATTCTTTGTCTCTTGTTACAACCTGTGTTATAAAGTCTATTTTGTTTGGCATAAGTATTGCTACCCCAGTTTTTTGTTTGTTTGTTTGTTTGTTTTGTTTTCATGTTCATGAAATAACTTTTTCCATTATATTGCCCTCCATTTGTGTGTGTCTTTCAATCTGAAGTGAGTCTCTTGTAAGCAGCATATGTATGGGTTTTGTTTCCTTATCCATTCAGCCCTCCTATGTCTTTTGATTGGAGCATTTAATCCTTTTACATTGAAAGTAATTGTTGATAAATATGTAGCTATTGCCATTTTATTATTTATAATTTTATTTATTTATTTATTTTTATTTATTTATTTTTTGTCTTAAAGAAGTCCCTCTAACATTCTTGTAATACTGGTTTGACGGTGATGAACTCCTTTAGCTTTTTCTTGTCTGGGAAGCTCTTTATATGTCCTTCGATTTTTAAATGATAGCCTTGCTGGGTAGAGTACCCTTGGTTGTAGGTCCTTGATTTTCATCACGTTGAATATTCTCTGGCCAATCTCCCTGGCCTGCAAAGTTTCTGCTGACAAATCAGCTGACAGTCTTACGGGAGCTCCCTTATAAATTACTAGTTGCCTTTTTCTTGCTGCTTTTAGGATTCTCTCTTTGTCTTTAACCTTTGCCATTTTAATTATAATGTGTCTATTTGGGCTCATCATTTTTGGTACTCTCTGCCCTTCCTGGACTTGTATGTCAATTTCCTTTGCCAGGTAGGAAAATTTTCAGTCATTATTTCTTCAAATAGGTTCTCAATCCCTCTCTTTCTCTCTCCTCCTTCTGGTACGTCTATGATGCAAATGTTGTTATGCTTGATGTTGTCCCAGGGGTTTCTTAAACTCTCCTCATTTTTTAGACTCTTTTTTATTTTTGCTGTTTTAATTGGGTGTTTTCTGCTACCTTGTCTTCTAAATCACTGATTCGATCTCTGCTTTATCTAGTCTGCTGGTGATTCCTTCATTTCAGTTACTGTAGTCTTCACTTCTGGCTGGTTTTTTTTATGGTTTCTATGTCCTTTTTTATGCTTGCTATCACTCTGTTGAAGTTCTTACTAACTTCCTTGAGCATCCTTAAATCCATTGGAACTCTATTTCTGGTAGTTTGCTTGCCTCCATTTCATTTAGTTGTTTTTCTCTGGAGTTTTATCTTGTTCTTTTATTTGGGATGTATTTCTTTGTTTTCTTATTTTGTATTAGGTAGATTTTGTTTCTATATATTAGGTATATCTTCTATGTCTCTCAGTCTTGGCCAGATGGCCTTATGTAGCAGATGCCCTGTGGGTCCCTACAACAATCTCTCTGGTCATCTGAGCTGGGTACTCCAGGAAAGTCCCTTGTGTGGGTTGTGTGTGCCCTCCTGATATAGTTGAGTCTTGATTGCTATTGGCATGTCAGTGGGTGGGATTGACCGCAGGCTGTCTGTCTGTGGGGTTTGGCCACATCCACAGCTTATGGACTGCTGTGCAGAAGGCTTTACCCACCAAATGGGATTCACTCCAGTGGACTCTGGTGCCTGTTGAGACCACCCATTGTGTGTGCCACTTGTGGAACCAATTGGGTGGTGCTCTACTGTGGTCTGAAGCCAACCTCCAAGTGTGTTGCTTCTGGGGCCTCTTGGGAGGGGCTCTGGTGCAGGCCCAGGTCAGCCACTGCCTGGGACTGGCCAGGGGTACCTGGAAAAAGCTACAAAGCACTCTACAGTTGTTTGTTGTTGCCTGTGCTAAACCTGGAGGCATGTGGGAGAATTCATACTGTCAACTGAGGATGGCTGACACCAGTACCAGGCCTGGGGCAGCTGTGCAAAAAGCCAGGACACCTGAGACCTGCTGCCACATGCTGACTCCCTTAAGGTTCACCCACTGATAAAACCTTGTGTGGCTCATGAGTTGGATCAGGCAGGGTTTCAGGAAGTCAGTAGAGTGGGAATAGTTGTGGTCAACAAGTTAATGTAGACTGTGGTTTGGTACCACTCCTGAGCCTGCTGTGACTCAGGAAATGTCTCAGAGCACACTAAGGCCAATTGCTGTCCACCTGAGGCTCATGGACTCCAACAGTTTTCCAAGAAGTAGTGCAAGATGGGCGGGGCTGGCCGCTTGGGAGAAAGTGGGCTCTGGTGTTGGGGGTTGGGTGAGTCAGGGCCACAGCGGAGCTCACCAGGCCAATCAGATTCAGATTTGGCCATGGTGGGGGAGGGCTCAACACAGGAAAGATGGTTCCCTGCTGCACGGGAGAAGGACCTCACACAGGGAAAATGGCAACTGTCCTCCAGCCCTTGCTGAGAAGCCTCACACCTCAGTCTGCCTCCTGTATATCTCCAATGCTCCCCACCCCCCTGAGTCATTGTCCCTCTGCCGAAGCCCAGGGTGAGTGCCTGGGAGTGAAAGTCTGTGCTGGGCCATTTAAGAGGATGCCTGGGTTAAGAGGAGGTTTGGGGCAGTCTGTTTGTAGTCTCCACCCCTTCTACCAGTTCTATGTGGCTTTTTCTTTATATCCTTAGTTATAAAACTTCTCTTCAGCCAGACTTCAGATGGTTCTCCAGGTTGATCTATAATTTAGTTGTAATGTTAATGTGTTCACGGAAGGAAGCACACACAGTGTTTATCTACTTCGCCATCTTGGATCCTTCTCCTTTTGGCTAATTTTCAGACATTAGAACATTCCCCTAACTCCTCTCTCTTACCCTGCAACTCCACTGAAAAACCTTGCCTGGATGAAACATTATGTGAATTTTCACTCTAAACAGCTGACTTCTCCAGACTGCTGGTGGATAATTATCAACCAAATGCTAAGCTCTGGATAACCATCAGGTAATGCACATGCATCTAACAATTTAAACCTCACAACAACCTATGAAACCACTGCCCATCTTAGAAAGGAAAAATCTGAACTGGATGTGTTAAATAAATTATCCAAAGTAAGAATTGGTAAGTAGCAGTCAAACGAATACCAATTAGCCTATGATTTTTGATTGTTGCATTTATTTTTATCTTTTTAAACTGCCTTTGTCAGCTAACTAGAGTTCATCTTTCTGAACCCCAAAACTTAAAGAAAAATATAGCCTTGTTTTGATGAACTATGGCATCTCATACCCACTTTAACCTTTTAGTGATGTCATAGGGACATCTTTATGAATAATAATTACTTTAATGTTAACATTTGTGAGGTTTTTTATGATTTTTACATGCGCACATTTGTTATTTTTATTTGTTTTCTTATTCAACAAATGTTTGTAGAATACCCTGTCTGGTAGGCAGAATTCTACAGTGGTCCTCAAGATTCCCTGCCCATGGTAAACATGTTTTATATAATTCTCAGAACTGTGAATATGATGGATTTATTATAGTTTGTGTGAATCTGTTATGCTACTTGGCAAGTTGATGTTAAGATATGGAGATTATTGAGGTAGGCCTGATTAAATCACATGACTCCTTTGAAAACAGAGTTTTCCAGCTGTTTATAGAAGAGGGAGTCAGATATTCAAAGCCCAAGATAGATTTGACATGCCACTGATGGCTTTAAGATGGAGGGGACCATGTGGTAAGGACTGTGGGTGGCCTCTAGTTGCTAAGAATGGCCTCTGGCTGACAGTCAGCAGGCAACTAGAGACCTCAATCTTACAGCCTCATGGAGCTGGATTTTGCCAACAATCTAAAGGCGTTTGGAAGCACATTTTTCTCCAAAAGCTAAAGACAAGAATTCAGCCAGGACAATACCTTGATTTCAGCTTCTAATGCCCTGGCCAACTTGTAGAACCAAGCCACCCTGTGCCTGGATTTCTGGATTTCTGACTTCCAGGACTGTGAGTTAATAAATAAGTATTGTTGTAAATCACTAGAATGGTGGTAATTTATTATGCAGCAATAATACAACTAATACACCCTCTATGTACCAGGCACAGTTATTGGTGCTGGGGATGTAACATGGCCTCCACAATCATAGAGTTTATATTCTGTGAGGAGGATGAGAGATGAAGGAGATGCAATGAAGAAAAACCAATACAACATCATACAGTAAGAGGTCAGATTGTGGTCAGTGCTGTGGAGAGAATTATAATGGGGTGATATATAGTGCAGAGTGGTTAGGGGGTTCCTTCAGATCACTTGGTGAAGAGAAATCTCTTTGAAGCAGCCACATTTGAAAAGGCTTGCTTGACAAGAAGATTCTAGCCAAGTTGAGTCTGGGAAAAACAAAAACAAAATACTATCCAGGCAGAGGAGGGACCAAGGCAAAGGGCTTCATGAGGGAAAGAACTTGTGATTGACAGACAGACATGGCCGGGACCTAGATGATTAGAGTGCCAGCAGAGGAGGTTGGAGAGGTGGTTAGAGTCCAGATCAGGTAGGATTTTTTAATGGTAGGGAATTTGAATTTATTGTAAATGTGTTGGGAAGGCATTGGAGGACTTTAAACAGGTCGTTATGGTATGATTTACATTTTCAAGATTGTGTACAGTATGGAGGCACATAGAAGCATTTCAATTAAAATCAAGAATAGAGAAAAGCTCTTTTAATCTCTTATTCATGAAATTGAAATATTTTACCAGTTGTTTATGCATAGAATATATTTAAATTTTAATGCATTCTTCAGCTCAGGGATATTTTCCCTTTTTATTTCCTTTTTACTTATTTTATTGCTCTTTATCTTCCCTTCTCTGTGTTTATTTTCTTTTTATTTTTGAGAAAATTAGGAGAAATTCACAAAGAGGAAATCCAAATGTCAAAGCAGTAATTGACATTTTAACATACTGACATGTTCACTTCAAATTCTTATGTTTCTTAATAAAAGGTAAAAATACTATGTATAAAAGTAAAGTACATTTTGTCCTTCATTCAAATTCTATTTTCTTTCTAAGAAGGTAAATGTATCATAGATTTTGTGTGTAACATTCTAGGCCTTTGTTGAGTTTTGATTTTTTTACTTGCACATGCATATTTTTATTGTTTGGTGGATTTGTCAGTTAAAAAAGCTATCTTTTATATATGCATTATTTATATGTCATTAAATTTATTAAGTCATTAAAAGTTAGTGATAAATGTAAACAAATAGATTGCATAGGCCAGTAGGTAAGCAGGGCAACTAGTTGAGAGTTGATTGTGGACATTGAGGTGAGCAAAGATGGCGGCAAGAACAAGGGCAGTGGTAGTGCAGGTAGAAAGAAGTGGACAGATTTGAGGTCTGTTTCAGAGGTAGTGTTGATAGGTCTTGCTGATGGATTCGTTGTGAGAGAAGGAGGGTAATTCAGGATAACTTCTAGATCTTTTTGGGCTTGAGGAACTGAGTGGATGACATTAAATAAAATACAGAAGACTGAGTTCAGATGATGGAGACTCAAGAGGTCTATTTTGTCCATATAAAGTCTGAGATACCTGTTAGACAGCAAGTAGGGATGGCGAATTGGCAGTTGCATTTAGAAGTCTGGAGTTCAAATAGGAGGTTAGGACTGGAGATATAAATGTTGGAGTGATCAGTAAAATGAGTCATACTTAATGCTTTGAGATTACCTAGGGAGAGACTAGAGATAGAGAAGAGTAAAAGGATGAGGCCTGAACTCTAGGGTACTCCAAAACTTAGAGATCAAAGAGTGGAACCAGCATAGGAGATTGAGCAGGAATGGCCCACACATTAGAGGGAAACAGGACAGTGTAGTGTCCTGGAAGCCAAGAGAAGAGACAGGTCTCCTCAAAGTATGAAATCAAGTCAGTGGCTCTATAGGGCTCTTTTACTTTTGACCCTCACCACGACCCTGTACAATAGGCAGTGACAGAATTATTTTCATTTTTTGGAGATAAAGAATGGCTTTGAGAGATTAAATGACTATTCCCAAGTGACTGGCTAATCAGAGGCCCTTCAAAGTGTATGGTTTCTGACCCCTGCCACTTGAGGAAACCCTGCTGCTGCGCTATCTTCTATTGGGTTGTGTAATAGTCATGACCTGGGGCCTATGGTGTATTTAATACTTTGTGCCTCTACAAAAACAATGAATGCTGGGATTTTATAGGCTTATGACCAATTTTTGTGGTCTTCCTGCTTCCTCTTTTGCTGTAAGGATGTCAACTAGCACTTCTCCCTGCCCTAATCACCCTTACCTGGAGCAACCCTGGTTTGCCTTCTCTTATTTTAAATTTTTTGAACACTTTATGATTTACACCTGAATTCCAAATGTGTGACAGGTTCCTGAATTCTCCATAGATGATGTTAAGTACACAGCAGTAGAGTTCTTTAATTTTTACAGCATGTTTGGCCCTGTTTAATAATTGTTAATACTGGGTCATATTAAGTGAAACAATATTAAACTGGAGTTTTGAAATTCTTTAAAAAGTGTTTAGGGCTTGGAGTAAATAATACTCCTGGATTTTTTCCCTCTTTTCTTCCATGGCAAATTAACTTGAATCAAAATAATCTCTCTAGTGCTAGTTCTAGAAAAATACTCTGGTTTAAATTTGGCCTTAATCTTTGGAAAGCCAAAGATTACTGAGATCCAATGACTGCAAATCTATGAGTAAGAATGTTTTCTTTTCTCTCTCTCTCTCTCTATTTTTTTTTTTTTGTCTTTTCTGTTTGGACTAAGGAACACTCAGCTACTGAGAAGTAATAAAGAAAAAAATAAAACAATGAAAATCACATTGAGTGGGGCACTAGAAGAAAAGCACATTTGCAAGATATGGTAGTTGGGTTTACACACACAATAATTTGGTAGTGTATAATGAAATTAAAAACATGTGTTCTAAGTGTAAACCTCAGCCAAAGTTCATCAGTAAACTCAGTGGACCGGGATTGCTTTCTAATGAAAAATTTTAAGATACTAATTTGGATGTTTAGTTCACAATAATTAATTCTTTCTAAAATAAAATGGCAGTCATTTGTCACCTTGTTACTTAAACATCTTCATTTTCTGCATACTGCAGAAAGCTGCCAGTTTTTAATATGTAAGGGAAAAGATACCTTAAAATTGGAAAGCGTTTGGAAGCCTACTTCCTCCTTTTATGGAGTAGTATGTATTCCATTATAAGAAGAACAAGACAGCAAGGAAGAAGACTCACATTTTTGGAGTCCTATTATGTAGCATGCACCATTATGAAGAGTTTCTCTATGCATTCCTTTGGTTTTTTATTTAGGTTATTTATCATTTCTTCCTTAAGATGAAAGATCAGAGGGAGGCTCATCAACAGCCCCAAATCACACAGCTAGTTTGCATCTGCAATCATACATAAATAAGGTGCTCTGGTTGAGTCTGTCAGACGTGAGGCCTGGAAGCGCAGGTGGGGAGGAGGGAACCCTGGTTCCTGGAGCACACCTGGATCTCCCAACACAGGCTTGGCTGCAGAGGAAGGCAATTCCATCCTAACTGTCCTTGCAAAAACCTTGATTTCATCAAATTCCCTTGTGGAAGAAACGTATTCATGGAAGGGGGCAGTCACCTGAAGGGTCTGAAGATCACTGTTTGCTACAGCTGTAACAAAGTACTGTAAATGGAGCAGGTTAAACAATAGAGTTTATTGTCTCAGTTCTGGAGGCCAGAGGTCGAAGATAAAGGTGTCAGCATGATTGATCCCTTCTGAGGGCTGTAAAGGAGTACCATTTCTAGGCCTCTCTCCTTGACTTTGTCTTCAGGTCATCTTCTCTCTATGCATGTATCTATGTCCAAATTTCTGCTTTTTATAAGGACACCAGTCATATTGGATTAGGGCCCACCATTCTGACCTAAATTTATCTTGATTAACTCTGAAAGACTATCTCCAAATAAGTTCTCATTCTGAGCTACTAGGGTTACGACTTCAACATATGAATTTAGGGGCGTGACAATTCAACCCACAACAACAAGACATCTTTAGCTCGTTAACTTATTAACTCATTGGCCCAGACACTGTGACAGGAATTAAAGTATCAAGATAGCTAGTTCCTTATTCTCTATCAGGGAGGACAGATATTGAACAAATAACTGCAATGAAATGTGAGGAGTGACATGACTGGAGAACTACAAGGGGCTGTAAGAGGTGACTGCAAGTTGGCCACTGGAGGAAATGCAGGGAAAGTGTTTTCAAACCCCTCCCTTGGCCAAGCCCCTAGGGAGAGGATGTGATATTGCCTCTCGGGGGGTTTGTACACTCAAGGCTGTCCACACAAGTGGGACATTCCTTTCATTGAGGTTTCATGGTCTCTCTTTCAAAGCACATATGCATTTTATATTCTATTCAGTGTATATTCATGTTGATTTAAATATGTATATAATTAATGTTTTAAACCCTTTACAGCAGGGAAAAAGCCAAGCCAGAATGGTTTCTTGCCTATCTCTAGGAAGATGCGCCGTTTTTATCTCCTGTGTATTTCCTGGCATCCTCGTTTTACCCCAGTTGGAGAAATGTGGCCCTGATCAGTCTAGAGTTTATCTTTGGATTATTCAAGGCATTGAAGAGTTGCCTTGGTTTGGACTAAATACCTCAGAGCAGCCGAAATTAAATTTGTGTTGGTGTTGACAGGTGTTTTAAAACTTGATGTTATATATACTGTAGGGACGCTATGGATGGTTCCAGATTATATTATTTAGTGGTCATTTTATGATGATCCATAGGGAAAAATAGTTTCTCTAAGGACTCCGGGCTGGAAATAGCTTTGCTCTTCCAAAGTACACTGTGACTCTTTTAATTGATCATTCTTCCTTCTTTGTTTTGGTTTGCTAGAAAGCTCAAAACTAAATCACCATTTCACCTGTAATATTTGTTTGGGACTTTTATTGTTTGGAGCCTATCTAGTAACATTCCCATTGTTCTCATCTTACCCTTTTACCTTTATTATCCCTTGACCTTTATTTTTTGTTTATAATATATATCATGTATTATTGTATACTATATATGATTATATGTACTGTAAGATATTATAATACTATCATATTGCATCACAGTGTCTGTATAATTTTTAATGCATTCTAAGTTCAGTGGACGTTGCTGCTTATATATCCCATATCCATTTTTCTCTTCACACTTTTAAAATTATGTCAGTGCTAATTTACTGATGCACCTCCTAGCATCACAGCCTGTAGTTTAGGGAGGCTGGCTCCATCCTCAGCTCCAGGGGTGGGTGTGAGCCATCTCCACTGATAATCCCTTCAGGGCTGGCACAGTGGTTCAGGAATCCAGGCCTAAGACAATCAGCACTTGGCAGGTCCCTGGACTCAAGGGCTGACTCACAAATGGACATATGACTCAGCTCAGGCCAGAGAGATAAGACGGGATGTTTCTTGGGGCTCTGAGTCAGATGCTTCCTGTCTCCAAATAGGAAACCACTGGACGTTGGAGGGAAGTAAATACTAGAAGGAAGGGATGATCACAAAACTGCAGAGAAACTGAGCTTGAGTCTCTGGATCAACAAATCCTCAACTCTAACTGGTCTCTAGGCTTCTCTTTACCGGAGCCAAATACATTTCCTTGTTATTTAAGCTAGTCTGAATTGGTTTGTTATTGTTGTTCTCATTCAAACAAATCTTTTTGGGAGCAAGGCAGAACATAAATAAATATAACAAGACTAAAAGGCAACAGCCCATGTCCACAAGGGGAGTCATTCATGGTTGGCTCTCATCCCACTTGTCCAGCCTTGTCTCTTGCTGTAGGTTCTCCTCCTTCCAGCTGTGTCCCAGTTCCAGAAGGACTGGCTGTTCTCTGGATGCATCGTGCCTTCTTCACTGAGCACCTGTTCTTACCTATGCCACAGCCTTGACCCTGCACATTAACAGGAGTCAACCCAACATCGCTTCGTAAGGAAGGCAGACCTGAGTTTGCTTTTTGTAATGCTTCCTTGGCACCTTGTGCATCATCTCTCTATTACTGCAGCCATGCCATAGTTTTGTAGCTGTTTATGTGCCTCCTATAGGCAGTAAGTTCCTTGAGATGCCAGGTCTCTTCACCCTGGTATCATTACTGAACAGTGTAGTACCTGACAAATAGCAGGTACTCAACCCATTTGTATGTAGTTTGTTATAAGCAACTGGAAATTGAGAAACAAAGATGCATTGGGTTCTTTAGTGATAGAAGAGATTTCATCCCTGGGAATAACCTACCTTGGCTGAACTGTGGAAAGAGCTCAGAAAATCCAGGTTAGATTCCATAATTTCAGAGTATTAGAGCCAGGAGTGTTCTCAGTGTAACCTTGTTTTTCAAGTAAGGAAGCTGAGACCCAGAATGATGAGGTGACTTGCCCCAGGTTGCACAGCTTATTAGACTCAGGGCCAGGAACAGAACTGGATCTCCTTACCAGACCACTGCTGGTAAGCTACTTCCTGCCATCCGTGTGCTCTCGACCCATCTGTGACCTTGACCTGAGTCACCCAATGCCGAGCCCTTGTTTTTCCATTGCAAGAATGAAATTATTCTCAGTGGATTATAAGGTAGAACCAAGTGCTATAAACACTGGAAAGCACTTTGAAAACTGTAAATGCATCATCAAAATATGAGGTTTCATCATAGGATGCTTCTAAACCCTGGGTATTATGCAGAAAAAGTCACTCATTCCCTTGGGTGACAGGAAACATTGTAGAATCCTGCAATTTGGTGAGTCTACAAAGAGTAAAATTGAAGACATAGAGAGAGCATCTTTTTTCCATTTGTTTTAACAAGATTGTTTCATTTTAATAATCTGTGACAAAATGTCTAGCTAATAAGAAAAGCATGGTAAATGCATGAGGTAAAAAGAAACACAGTTAGCTTTGTAGGCTTTTCCTGAAACACTTTGCTATTAACCCTTTTGCAAAGTGGGGGCTGGGCACTGCTAGGTAGGTTTATGTGAATCTGCCAGCCTTGGTGATTTATGAGAAGAGTTGGACCCAAATTGGGTTGTTTAATTCAGTGCTGCTCAATGTGTCTAGTGTATGAATAAGAAATTTTATAAGAAAACATAAATGAAAGGCTGAATATGGAATATTGGGGGCTTGTTAAGGCCTTGAGCATGAAATGAAAGTCATGCCAAACCAGCTATTTTCTGTCCTTTCTATCACCTCATTTGCCTTTTAAAATGTTTATTTAGAGAATTTAAGTAGTTTTCATTTATTATCAAAAAAAAATCTATTGTGTTCTCGATGCTATTCTAGGTGCTGGGGATATAGAGGAGAATTAGACCCACTGGGTCCCTCCCTCTGACAGCTGTAGTCTCTTGTGGAAAACAGTTGAACAGGTAATGAGATGGATGAAGATAAGTACAAGGTCCTGTAGAAGAAAGTAATGAGGCATCTCATTTTTACAGGGGATTGACAGGATTAGAAGAGTATACCTCTGGGTCAGTTTTTAAACCTTTGCAGTTTAATCTCAACTTCCAATTTCTGAGCTTTCAAGGTGACTTCTTGGTCCTACTCTTATCACATGTAGTAATAATGATAACAAAATAGCTACTGCTTGATAAGTACCTATGTGATAGGTTCCAAAGTAGCACCTTACACAAACACTCATGTCTAGGTTAACCCTTCAAATAACTTCAGTTTCTGTCAGGAAACAGAATCCAATATAAGGCTTTCGTAACTCCATTGTTGATCCTTCATACAGTTTTATGTTCCTCTAAATTATTGTTGCCAGTCCTTTTCTTTCTAATTCCTCCTCTCAATGTGTATTTGTGTAGCTAGACGATGATGTTGATGATTACGATAGGTTATGTTTACTCTTTTGCTAGCTATAGTGCTAAACTCTTCACAAAGCAGTATCTCATTTAAATGACTCAATGAGTTATGAGGTATGTCCAGTGATTCTCCATAATTGACAGATGAGGAAATGGAGGTCTATAGAGGTGACATTTTTCTGACAGATATACAGCTACTAAATGAGAGACAGGGGTGAAGTCTGTGTTCTTCCAGATCTTGAGCTTGAAAACTGAATGCTACGCTGCTTCAATGTCTTCTCTGGAGCTGGCAGAAGGCCTCATCCCTGGACAGATTATTTTATATGCCTGCTAGAAGACCACTGTGTAGCACTCTGCCTCGACTGCTCTTTCTATTTTCTTCCCTTGGCTAACTCCAGTGTTTCTTTTAAATTGACATTAGGCTTCCGGTTAATGAGAACACATTGTCCACACAAACTTATCTCTCCCCCCAACCCCAAACCCTTGAAATGTGGCAGAAGAGTAAAGAATGATCTGCAAGGACAAAAAGTATAGTAGGAGAGACAATCATGAGTGGAATGGCTCAACCACTTTTCTGAAGATAGGAAACAGATGCTGGCATGGCAAACAACTTAGCAGAGTGGAGAAAGTTCCCACTTAAATGCCTGCAGATGACTTGCCCGTGGCACCTCTGAGCAGCTCTGCAAGAAAAGCACCAGCAGCCGTGGAAGTTCGAGAGGCACAGGCTAAACCTGGATGACCAGCAGACCCCGGGATCCTGCCCTAATCGTTCACAGCCAGAAGCTGGTTTCTTTCTTGCCTTTGGAGAATTAAATAGCAATACTCTGGTCTCAGGGACACCAAAAATTTGGGAGAGCAAGAGAGTGTGGCACTGGGTTACAGT
Source organism: Hipposideros larvatus (assembly GCA_031876335.1). NCBI lineage: Eukaryota > Metazoa > Chordata > Mammalia > Chiroptera > Hipposideridae > Hipposideros > Hipposideros larvatus. Next base: position 9,034,715 of record CM063088.1, on the reverse strand, counting down.
AGAGGAGTAAGGGTAATCTATAAAGCAGGAGGCGCTCAGCATCCGTCCCCTATTGCCTTAAAAGGCCACCAGTCAAAATATATATCCCTTCCCTGAATCTCTGTAGCAGCAGATTGGAAGATCATTTTGTGGAGAAATGAAGTAGCTGCAGAGAAAAGATTCCCGGGAACAGACATATGGAACCTTCTTTCAACAAGGATGGCATGCCCTTTTATTACCCCCAAGTAAAACCCAGCAATTAAGTCTCTGCCCATGCTCACCGTGCTTCAAATAAACATTTGGTGCTTTTTTTTTTTTTTTTAAAAAGGGACCATTCAGGATAACTGTATATTTGAGGAAGGCTTTCCACACAAAAGGGATGAAAACACACCAAAAAACCAACCAACCAATGAAATAAATAAACCAGCAGGAACCAACAGTGGAAAGGAACCCAGCGAAAGAGAGACAATGCTGGTAGCACAGGAAAACTTCAAAAAAAATCAGCAACTAATATCTTTAGAACAATAAGAAAATTTTTTGCATCTATGGAATACCAAAAGGATGCTTGGGAAGAGGGAACATCTGAATCATAAAGAGCTCTGGGGGAAAAATAAAGTTTTTATTTCACACCTCAAAAAAGAAATGTAAAAGCCCATGTAATTTTTGCAAACTAACTTTGTTGCCCAACAAAAGGGAAAATGATGGCCAAAAAGGAAGAAAAGATTAGAAAAGTAGAAGTTCAATCTAGGGCCTCCCACATCTATTTGTTAGGGAATTCAGGAAGAGAAGAGAGAAAATGGAAAGGATGATATTATCAAAGGAGCAACGCAGGAATGTCACCCTTAACTGCATTATGGAAGCTTCTACATTGACAAGTTCCCTGATTGCTCAGCACACTCTATTCAAGAAGACTCTACACCAAGGCATGTCATTGTGAAAATTTAGAACAGTTGGAATAAAGATGAGAGAGAGAGAGGGTGGGGCGGGGGGAGATATGGAGAGGGGAGAGATTGAGAGAGAGAGATAGAGATAGATAGAGAGAGAAGATAGATAGATAGATAGAGAGAGAGAGAGAGAGAGAGAGAGAGAGAGAGAGAGAGAGAGAGAGAGAAGATTCAGAATATACAATGGCTTCAAACTTAACCATAGCAACACTGGATGCTAGAACAGAAGGGCAATATTTTCAAAATTCAGAAGGATACTTATATTCAATCTAGTATTCTAGATTTAACCAAATTATCTATTGCAGGTAGGTAGTATATAGACATGATAGGCTCACATATTTTACCCACTACACACCTTTTCTTAGGAAGCTACTAAAGAATGTGCTTTGTAAAATGAAGAGTCAGTCAAGAAAAAGGAAGACATGGATTAAAAACAGAGGGCATCTAATGCCTGGTGTAGAGGAGGGTGGAAAACAGAGGGCTCAGCATGAAGGCTGTTTAGTAGGCCTAGAGATCACTGGGTCCAGATAGGAACAGAGGACTGAGGGCAAAGGGGGAGGACGCAGGCTGGGTGGGAGGAAGAAGTAAAAGCTTGAGGCAGAAATGGATAAAGTATTTGAAATTGTGGTTGAACATTTGTAAAAATTATTGATAGATTTTAAAAGATCTGTTGGGGTAGTTGGGAAAAAAGTATAATAATGATAATAAAAAAATAGAGTTAACATCTCTAGGATAAACAGTAAGTTTTATGACACCTTACTAAGTTCTATAACATATACATAGTCATAATGATGCAAACTCTGATTATTATTAACCCAATATTTGATATATAGTTAAATTAAGACATTGAGGATGGTCTAAGTAAACTAAATGCTTAACTTCTACAATATATAAGGTCTTAAATTTATAAAATAAGATATAGCATCTTTTTTGACACTCAACATTATTCTATATTAATTTCAGGTGTGCAGCATAGTGGTTAGACATTTACATAATTTAAGCAGTGATCCCCCTAACTAGTCTAGTATCCACCTGGCACTATACAGAGTTACTACCTTATCATTGACTATATTCCCTATGCTTTATTTTACATCCCCATGACTACTGTGTAACTACCAATTTGTACTTCTTAATCTCTTCACCTTTTTCATCCTGCACCCCAACCTCCCATCTATCACGCCAACAAATCTAGCACACATCTCACACCACACATAGTTATGACAATATTACTGACTATGTCCATTATGCTATACCCTACATCCCCATAATGACTGTGTAACAACCAATTTGTAATTCTTAGCCCCTCCCCCATCTTTCATCCACACCCGCAACACTCCTCCCATCTGGCAACCATCAAAATGTTTTCTGTATCTATGAGTTTATTTCTGTTTGTTAATTTTGTTCTTAGATTCCACATATAAGCAAAATCACATTGCATCTGCCTACTCCACTCAGCACAATACCCTCAAGGTCCATTTATGCTGTCACATTTGCCAAGAACCTATTCCCTTCCATGGCTGAGCAATATTCCTTTGTATATATGTGCCACCTCCTCTTTATCCATTCTTCCATTGACAGACACCCAGGCTGTCTCCACATCTTGGCCATTGTAAACAATGCTGTAATGAAAACATGGATGCATACATTCCCTCAAAGTGGCATTTTGGGTTTCTTTGGATAATTACCCAGACGTGGAATTACTGGGTCCTTCTTTGTCATTTGTTAATGCCTTTGTTTTAAAGTCTATTTTATCTAGTATAACTATTTCTATCCCAGCTGTTTTTGTTGTTTTTTTATTTCCATTTTAATGAATAATTTTTTCCATCCATTTACTTTGTGTGTGTGTGTGTGTGTGTGTGTGTGTGTGTGTGTGTGTCTTTCAATCTGAAGTGAGTCTCTTGAAGACAGCAGATGTAAGGGTTTTGTTTTCTTATCCATTTAGCCCTTCTATATCTTTTGATTGGAGCATTTAATCCATTTACATTGAAAGTAATTGTTGATAAATATGTAGCTATTATTACTATTTTATTATTTAGAATTTTGATATTTTTTTCTTCTTAAAGAAGTCCCTCTAACATTCCTTGTAACACTGGTGTGGTGGTGATGAACTCCTTTAGCTTTTTCTTGTCTGGGAAGCTCTTTATCTTTTTGTCTGGGAAGCTCTTTTGATTTTAAATGATCCCTTGGTAGGTAGAGTACCCTTGGTTGTAGGTCTTTGTTTTTCATCATGTTGAATATTTTGTGCCAATCCCCTCTGTCCTGCAAAGTTTCTGTTGAGAAATCAGCTGACAGTTTTATGGGGGCTCCCTTATAAGTCACTAGTTGCCTTTCTCTTGCTGTCTGTAGGATTCTCTCTGTCTTTAACATTTGTCATTTTAATTATATGTCTAGGTGTGGGCCTATTTGGATTCATCCTGTTTGGGACTCTGCACTTTCTGGACTTTTATGTCTATTTCCTTCACCAAGTTAGAAGAGTTTTCAGTCATTACTTCTTCAAATAGGTTATCAATCTCTTGCTCTCTCTCTTCTCCTTCTGGTACCCCTATGATGTGAATGTTGTTATGCTTGATGTCCCAGAGGTCTCTTAAACTATCCTCATTCTTTTGATTCTTTCAGGTTTTTTTGTTTTTGTTTTTTCTATTTCAATTGGGTGTTTTCTCTTACCTTGTCTTCCAAATCACTGATTTGATCCTCTGCTTCATCTAGTCTGTTGGTGATACCTTCTAATGCATTTTTTATTTCAGTTATTGTATTCTTCACTCTGACTGGTTCTTTTTCATTGTTTCTATGTCCTTTTTCATGCTTGCTATCTCTGTTGAAGTTCTTGCTAAGTTCCTTGAGCATCCTTATAATCATTGTTTTGAGCTCTTTCTCTGGTAGGTTGCTTGCCTCCATTTTGTTTAGTTCTTTTTCTGGAGCTTTCTCTTGTTCTTTCATTTGGGATACATTTCTGTTGCCTCATTTTGAATACCTCTCTGTGTTTGTTTCTATGTATTAGGTAGATCTGCTATGTCTCCCAGTCTTGGCCAGGTGGTCTTATGTAGTAGGTGTCCTGTGGAACCCAGTGGAACCGTCTCCCTGGTCACCTGAGCTGGGTGCTCCAAGAATGTCCTGTGTATGGGTTGTGTGTGCCCTCCTGTTATAGTTGAGCCTTGATTGCTGTTGGCATGTCAATGGATGGGGTTAGCCCTCAGGCTGACTGGCTGTGGGGTTTGGCCATGTCCACGGCTTATAGGTTGCTGAGCAGGAGCTTACCCCATTGAGAGGGATTTGCCCCAGTGGGCTCTGTTGCCTGTTGAGACCACCCTTTTGGCATGTCACTTGTGGGGCCAATTGGGTGGTGCTCTGCTGTGGTCTGAAGCCAACCTCCAAGTATGTTGGTTCTGGGACCCCTTGGGAGAAGCTCTGGTTCAGGCCCAGGTCAGTCACTTCCCATGACCAGCCAGGGGCAACCTGGTAGGAGCTACAAAGCAACCTGCAGTTATTTGCTGCCTGTGCTAACATGGAGGCACGTGGGAGAGGCCACGCTGCAAACCGAGGATGTCTGCCATGACTACAGGGCTTAGGGTAACTCCACAAAAAGCCAGGACACCCAGAGGCCTGCTGCCACCTGCCGGCTCCCTTAAGGTTCAGCCACTGATAAAGCCTCATGCAGTATGCGAGTTAAGTAAGGCAGGGTCTCAGGGAGTCAGTAGAGTAGGACAAGTTGTGGTCACCAGGTTACTGTAGACTCCAGGTTTGGTGCCAGTGTTGAGCCTGGAGCAACTCACAAATGTCTCAGAGCACACCAAGGGCAGTCACTGCCTCCTGGTGCCCATGGACTTTGATAGTTTTTCTAAAAAGAGAGCAATGCAGGAGGGGCTGGCTGCTCAGTGAGAAAGTGCCTCCAGCTGTGCATGAGTTTGGTGGGGCAGGGTCCCAGCTGAGTTAATAGGGCAGAGCAGCAGAGCTCACCAGACTAATCAGATTCAGATTTGGCTCTGTGGGGATGGGTTCAACACAGGAAACATGGCACCTACCGGCCAGCTGCTCATGAAGAAGACCCCTCACCAGGAATATGATGACTGTCTTCTAGACCTCCCCCTGAAGCTACACTTCTCAGTCTGCACCCCGTATGTCTCTGAGGCTATTGAGTCACCATCCCTCCACTGGAGCCCAAGGTGAATGCCTGTAAGCAAGTCTGTGTGTGAGCTGTTTAAGAGGACGCTGGGGTTTCCTGCAGCCTTTTGACCCACCCAAACAGTTGGAATTCCCACTGCTTTTCATAGCCAGATGTGGGGGCTCCTGTCCCCGGCACCAAAACTCTGGACTGATGAGTCTGGTGTGTAGTCCTGGGGTCCCTCACTCCTCAGGGGAGAACCTTTGCAGCCAAAGTATCCCTCCTGATTCTCAACCGCCAGAGGGAGGTTTGGGGCCTGTTTCACACCTCCACCCCTCCTACCAGTCTCCACATGGCTTCTTTATATTTTTAGTTATAGGATTTCTGTTCAACTAGACTTCAGATGGTTCTCCAGGTTGCTTATTCGGTAATTTAGTTGTAATTTTAATGTGTTCATGGAAGGAAGTCACAGTGTTCATCTACTCCGCCATCTTGGATCTCTCTAACATATAGCATCTTACATGGCATCTTATTCAGAGATAGGGAGATAATTACCAGGAGAAGTAGGTACAACAGTTGAAAGAGGTTGGCTCTAGGGAGTAGGACTGGGGATTTGATGGTGAATGGGGAAGGGGGTTACCATTTTTTAGTATAAACCAGTTTATTTAATTTAAAAAGAGCATTTATTATTTAGATAAAACAACCAACCTTAGAAATTGTTCTTCCTGTGCAGCTTTTCTCCATGTCTTCCATACACTCTACATTACTTGTAGCCTGCCCTTCTCTCACCCCAGTGACCCCTCCCTTACTTTGTGCTCATCCTGATTATATGATTTATTATACTAGTTTCATTAATTCATTTATGGTCTAGTTTTTGCCACTAGACAATGACCTCTTTGAGTGTAGGTATTATGGGAAAGGTTCCCCCAAATCTTCTGGCTCACATTGCCCTTGTTGTCTTAGTAATTTCTTTGTGGGATCCCTAGTCTAAATACCCAGCATGTCTATATATCGAATAATTAGGTCCAAACAACTGAAGATTATCCTTCATATGTATAAGTGTTTTGAGAAGGAGCACCAGGAGCTTACAGTTCATATTTTTCCTATTGGAGAGGCCACAGTGTGTGTCCCTCAGAGTAGGAGAGGAACTCCCCTCCCCACACCAGGGATTGCTAAGGAGCTAACACAATAATAACAGGAATAGAAAATTAAAAGAGAAAAAGACTAACCTAGGATTCTGCCACTCAAAAAAATCACCTGTTTTTCTTTCCCTATACCTATCTAATTCTTGTCCATATGCAGACCTATTTTTACATATAGTCACCAAAGATATAATGTTTTATTGTGATTTATTCACTCAATATGTTATTGTTATCACATGCAATTTTCCTTGCTGATGTATGGATTTCATCATGTTTATTTTAAATGGCTATGTATATAGTTCATCACATTGTATTTATTTAACCATATTCTGATGAATGAATATTGATTGAATTTTTCTTACCCTGTAATTAGTATCTTACTACACACTTATTCTTTATTCTTTTTGATTATTTACATAAAATGATTTCTTAGAAGAGGCAAAAATGGGCGTGAATTTTTAGAGCTTTAGAAATTAAAACTCAAAAAGAAGTTGCTATATCAAATCTCAAGCTCAAGGAAGGGGTTTCTTCTAAAACAACATGCCTTCTCCTGACTCCTTCCAATAACCCTCACTTTCTCACGTGGAAGTTCATCTAACAATAATTTTTAAATTTTTACTTTTTTGAGCCCAAAGCAGTGCCATTTACTCCACTTGTTGGTCATCATTCTGCCCTCAAGAGTTGCACACAACTACTGTGTTCTCTCCTTCCACATGGCAGCCCATCAAATATTTGAGGATGGTGATCATGGTCAAGTGAACTTTGCACAGTCTTTCAACTAAAATATTCCCTGTCCGTGACTGTGAATCTTCATACTCACTCACATTTACCATTTTCTGCCCCAATTACCAAAATCCCTTCTTTCTCTGCCAATCATTGACGGTTCCCCTAGCTTCCTTCATGGCTGCCTTTCCAGGTCTATGCCACTGTATTCTGTTAAATGAAAGATGTCATCAATTGTAAGATGCACCGTTACTTTTATGTATCACTAACAAACAAACAAAAACCACTGCCAATTAAACTCTGACATGACATCAATTATAAGGTATGCTTCATTTTCTGAAATACTAAAATGTGAAAAAAATGTGTCTTAGAACGTGTGAAATAGAGCAAGGTCACTGTTTCTTTCTAGGCCAGCTTCAGACTGTCAATATACGTCATGCAGTATTATTCCTGGGATGGTTGGCTTTCCCTGACATTGGTAACTGTTGTTATGCAGGCCTGTCAGAGTTTGTACCCTAGTAAGTGGGCCAGTGGGGGGTTTTCTAGTTAAGTGTGATGTAGTTTTTGGTACTCTGGGTGTGTGAGCATGTGTCTGTGGTGTTGCATGTGTGCATTGCAAAGGCATGTCCTTCTGCTTTAAAGCTAACAATATAGTTCTAGTAATCAGTAATAATAAGAATAACAGGAACAATAACACCAAACCACTTCATTGCAAAGTCAGAGTTCAGGAATGGAGAAATTGCAGTCAAAGTGCTGGTGATGGGTATCACCCATCAGACTGAAACAGCTCAAGTCTGGGAACCTGCTGAATTTATAGTCACAGTTCCACATACAAATGACATAGATTCTGAAAATGCCACAATAATAATTTAATAAATTCAGGGTGAGAGGAGGAGATAAAATGTTTGTGTTGGGGAGCATGAGTGTTCCAATATCCTCCTATCAGACACTTCGTGAACGGTCAAGTTGAAGCATGACCTCCACCTTCATGTAAGTTCAAAATGAGTTTTTTGAAGTCACAATGACTCCAGCCTCTTAGTAAGTTCAAAATCATTTTCTCTCCTTTGGAGTTAATAATCTATAGGGATTGCGTAAGAATTGATATTTCTTGTTGGAAAGAAAATTGAATAATTTTCAGCAAATCCTTTAATTCTACATGATTTATACTTTTACTGTTAATTCAAGTAAAAGTAAATTTAATACTTTTATTAGTTGTTGCACTTATAGTATGATCCATTAAAAATTTATTTCTAAATTTTCTAAAGCACAGTCGTTTCTTGATATCCATGGTAGTTATCTTCTATAAAGTCATTGTAAAAAGTTAATCAGTGCATACCGAACCATTGCTTCGACAGGAACAATGGGGTTAGGTTCCTGTGATCTTCTCATCACAGCATTTTCATCAGCTGATCAATACATAACCTTGTTTTATGTGTGTTTCTGTTTAAAGACACCTTATTTAATATAGCATGCTTTTGAATCATTAAGAGTGAACTCATGGCCAAGAACTCTATAATTGACACCTGAACACGCCTATCTAACACATATTTTCTCCTAAGGCACATCACAGCCTTCTCACACTTACGAACACTGGACAGCATTTCAGCACTATACTTGGGGACCATTTTATATAATGAAATCACTAACAGAGAGCACAAAAATGCTAAAATCCTGGCACTAAATGGACTACATAAAGGACACTGAAATAGGAAGACAGAGCATTGCCTTGTTTGAGTGCAGCTGGGGACGTGCAAGTCGGGTGACTCAAATTTGTTGCCACTCTGCTGGTCAGTGCACGACTGCCTAAGCACTGTGAGTGTCGATTTGGGGCTTTCAAGTAAATCATTACTTTCAAATTTTTAATTAAAAGTTTAATCAAGATATTATTAACATAGGTTATGTTTCAGATGCATGATATAATGATTAGTTATTTTTATATATTATGGAATGATAATACAGCATGTAGGTAAATTTGTAAATACAGAATCCACAAATAAAGAGAATTGACTGAATTTCTAATAAACCCTTATTTCACTCTTCTGCCTTCTCTTTTCTCATATTTACCTACCTGTCTGCCCCTACATCTTTCTATTTGTAGAGAGACATCTGGAATTGTACTCAGCAAGAGTTGACAATTACTGTTATTGGGTGGTGGAATTTAAAATTTTATTTTAAAGCAAAGATATAATAGTACACATTTGGACCTACGGTATTATGCTAAGTGAAATAAGTCAGACAGAGAAAGATAAATACCATATGATTTCACTTATATGTGGAATCTATAAAATAAAATAAATGAACAAACAAAACAAACAGACTCATAGATACAGAGAACAAACTGATGGTTGCCAGATGGGAGGGGAGTTAAGGGGATGGGTGAAAAGGGGAAGAGATTAAGAAGTACAAATGGGTAGTTGCAAAATAGTCACAGCAATGTAAAGTACAGCAAAGGGAATGTATAGTCAATAATATTGTAATAACTATGTATGATACCAGGTGGGTACTAGACTTATTGGGGGGAATCACTTCGTAAGTTACATAATTGTCTAACCACTAAGCTGTACACTTGAAACTAATATAATATTGAATGCCAACTGCACTTAAAAAATAAAATTTAAATAAATACATGTGGCATATTTAAGACAAAATTGTTTTAAAACAAAAATATAATAGTACACATGTTTGCATATGTAATGATTTCATTATTAAACTTTATATTAAAATATACTATTAAATATTATAAAAATAGAATAATAGTAAGACTTTGTTTCTTACAATGTTATTTGCGCTTTTTTCTTTTCTACATTGCAGTTCAATATTTCATGAGGATGTAAGGAAATAGGCAATTATACACTACTGGTTTTAGTGTAAATTCAGTGCAATTTTTTTGAAGAAAATTTGGCAAAAGGCATCAAAAGCTTCAATGGCTTTAATTTATTTTTATCCATTAATTCCATTTGGGCATTTCACCCGTGGAAATAATTACAAAAAATTTATTAACAGTATTATCATAGTTGTAAACATGTAAGTGAACCCAGTAGACCAGCAATAAGAACTCAGAAGAAAGAAATACAGCTTTTATAAGACATGCTCTTTAAGAATCTGGATGACATTATTAACATAAGGGCAGGATAAAATATCATACATGCAGATATATATGTTAAAAAGACTTGAAAAATATATAACCAAAATGTTAACAGTGGCCATCTCTGGGAAGTAAAATTCTAGGTAACTTGCATTTTAAAAATATTTCTATGGACAGTTCACAATTTCTACAGTATGTATGTATTTATAATGAGAAATACATATTATATAAAGGATAGTAAATATTATTTAAAAATTGTACTTGACCCTCACAAAAGCAAAATGATCAATGGGATAATTTACATAAATGCAGACACCTGCTTTTTTTGCCTTATTTTGAGGACCTTGTACTTGATTGACATGCTCATAAACGTTGTATCATTTAAAGTAATTTGCATTATAACCTTGTGAGACTGGTTTAATTATTTGCAGTTTGTGGATGAGAGTATCTAGATTCAGAAAGATTATATAAATAACCTAAGGTCCCCAATTAATAATTGGGGACAGAGTCAGGACTTAAATACAAACTTTCTGACTTCCACCTACAAATGCCAATGGCAGAGTTATTATGAGGCCATAGTCTTGCAGAGATCAGCAGGGCAATCTGCCATTTTATTGAAAAGAAAAAAAAAAAAAGAAGGCATTTTCTGTATTGTATCTCCATTAAACCTCCCAACAACACAATGAGAAAATGATAGCACTACTAAAGATGATCTTTTATATTATTGTTAGGAATTATTCCAATCAGGAATATACGATGTTCAATATTTCATTCATTCTTTGGACCAACATAGTCTAGGTGCTTATAACATGGCAAGCACCATTCTAGGCACTGATGCGATAGCAATGAACAAAACAAAGCCCTGCTCTCATGGAGCTTTCATTCTTATTTGGAGAGACAGATAATAAAATACTGATATATGGCATGGAAAACGGTGGTAAGTACTATGAATAAAAGTAAAAGTGGAAGAGGGCTTTCACCATTTTGTGGTCCTTCTCTATTTCTGGGTTTTGGGCGATGAGCAGTGTGTGGGAACTTTTTCCTGAGGTGAAGAAGCTGGGAGAGGAGTAGTTTGGGGGAGTAGAGTGTGTGTGGAAAATGAAAATCTTAAAATTGAGATGCTTATTAGACAGACAACTAACGGAGATGTCGAACAGACAGGCACTGGTACGTGAGCCTCAAGATTCGATGAGACATCAGATCTGGAGATGTGAACGTGGAGGGCATTGGCTTATAGATGGTGCCTAAAATCATGGAATTATATGCAATTATCTAGGGAGATGGTGCCTTGGAGCACATCAACATTTAAAGGAAGAGAGAAAGATTGGGTGGCACTTAAAGGAGACTGAAAAGCAGAAGAAAACCAGGGACACCTGGCGTTATAGAAATTTATTGAAGAACCTAGATTAGAATGCAATTTTTCTGACTCCTAGTGTCGTGCCATTCCATTATTGAAGATTTTTATGATGCTTCTTTTCTCTTTATGCTTATCATTTTTTGTCACTAAGAGTTATTTAAATAATCATTGAAGTGGTAGATTTGCCAGATGGTAATTGCTAAAATGACTTTCTTTACTCTTTAAGTCTTTTGGGCACCATTCCAGTTTCCTATAACCTTCAAACATATGTGTAAATAGTTCAGTGAGTTCATTATCTAAGTCCCTGAACAGCAAAGCCTGATACTATTCAAAGCCAATTCTCACTCCCATAAAATGGAGCACTGAACCATTTACCTTAAAGGACCTTCACAAGAGGGTCTGTATACTTACGTTGTTCTTCAGAATTCATGCTTTATTATTTATTTTTATTTTTATAATTTTTACCTTTCCATACAGGTATGACCTTTGTATAATACATTGAACTGATTTTAAGCTCAATAAATTTCTACACCTGTATACACCCATCTGTCCATCATCCAGGTCAAGATTTAGAAACTTTCCAGAACCCAGAAGCCTCCTTCATGCCCTTTCCCAGTTGGTACCCATTCCCGCTTCCTTCCTTCATCATTGTACCGACTTCTATTATCATTGGTTAGTTCTGCCTGTCTTTGAACCCAATATAAATGGAATTGACAGTATTTTCTTCTTTGTGCTTGACTTCTTTTATGTAACATAATGTCTGGGAGAGGCATTCGTGTTGTTGCAAGGAGCTCCTTCTTTCTTAACTTTCTCTGTAATGTTTCGTTTTATGAATGTACCTCATTGACTTCTCCATTCTTCTGAGGAAAGACATTTGAGTTGTTTCAAGTGTTTGGGTCTTGTAAACAAAACAACTGTGGGAGACACGTACTCATTTCCCTTGAGTATTTCTCTGGGATTGAATTAGTGAACATACACTACATGCATTTAGGAGTGAAACTTCTGGGCCATAATGTAGGCATAGGTGTTTTATTTTTAATTTTTTATTTCAGCCTCTAAGAAATACAAATTACAGTAAGGAGATATCATTCATTGTTTATGAAGTTAGTAAATATTTTAGTATATAGAATATCTACCGCATTCCTTTTTCACTTTTACACATTGCTGGTGGGAGTATAAATTGGTATGCTCCTTTTGGAAAACATTTTGTCAGTTTATAATAATAATAGCCTTTAAAATTTTTATACCAATTGACCTAGGAATCTTTTTTTTTTTCCTTTTTCTGTTTTAGAACTTATCCTAAGGAAATAGTTGTAAATACTGTTAAGTTTATGAATCAACATGTTTACTGGAAAACTGTTTGTAGTAGAAAAAACAGTGGAAATGACCTATGTCCAACAATAGGGAATACTTGAAGTAAATTATGTAACAACCTCTCAATAAAATATATGATGTTTTATCTATGAAGAGTTTATAATGACATAGAAATGCAGTTTGTTGCAATGCTAAATTTATAAAGCAGAACATGTTTCTAAAGTTTGAACATAACTTTGGGGGGAAATAATGTAACACAAAGAGAAAAAGCACAAGAGGAAATATCAACAAAATGTTAATGCTGACCAACTGAGTGGTAGCTTACTGGGTAAATATTTCCTTTTCTCTGTTTTGCAAATTTGTATCCTGTTAGTAGCAGGATGGGGTACTCGTTAAGAGTATGATTCCTAAAGCCATATTAGCTGGGTTCAAATCCTTTAATCTTGGCCTTGTTGCTTACTGGCTGTGTTACCTTGTCTCATTTAATTCACCAATTATTTATTGAGTGTCTAGTATGTGCCGGGCACTGTTCAGCAAACAAATAGGTACAATTCCCTGTGCTCGAGGAGATTCCAATCCAGTGTGTTAGCCATCTGTAAATCAGGCACCAACAGAGGGTCTAACTCTTAGGGTGCTGATGAAACAGCATTGAGGAAGCATCTGCATTATGTGAACCCTCAAGAAGTGCTAATAATACCTAATATTATTATTATCTTCAGAGAGTTCTGCAACTCCCAGCTTCTCTTTCAGTTAAAAAGAAAATGCCTCTTTCTCAAAGAACAGATTTGACATGGTGTGTAATTGACCACTTTTATTGGTCATTTGAGAGAAAACTCTGATTACTCAATCAGTGCTTTTGTGCCCCATAACCATTGGTTATGGCCAAAGTGGAACCCGGTTTTCCTAATGCTTCCCAAGAATTCCTGCTTCCTCATATCTTTACCAGGGATAAAGTTATTTCTTATTATTGTGTTTTGCAATATAATATTTTTACCATTTACAACCAATGATGCAACTATTAGTTTGATGTTTTCAAAACCAATAGTAATTTAGTTTCCTAAAGTTGCAATAATAAAGTATCACAGACTGATAGCTTAAAACAACAGAATTTTTTCTCTCAGACTTCTGGAGGCTAGAATCTGAAATCAAGGTTTCAGCAGGGCCACACTCCCTTCAAAGGCTCTAGAAGAGGCTCTTTCTTTGCCTCTTCTGGCTCCTGGTTGGCTCCTGGGAGTGCCTAGTATTCTTTGGCTTTGGGAGAATAACTCTAATCTCTGCCTCCATATTTTCTTATGGCCTTTTCTCTGAGTGTCTTTCTATGTCCTCTCTTTCTTTCATAAGGACACCAGTTATTGGATTTAGGGCCCAGCCAAAACCCAGGATGATTTCATCTCAAGACCCTTAACTAAGTACCTTTTCAAAGACCCTATTTCCAAATAAGGTTACATTCTGAGATTCTGGGTGGACCTGAATTTTGGGGTTGCACTATTCAACTCACTACAAATAGCAATACTAATATTATCAACAATACTATTCCTGGGGATTTTAAGTCATTCAACTTAATATAGATGATAAACAGAATAGCTTCCTCACATGTATGCTACACATTACTTTCTTGTAAAAGATGGCTGGGACCCAGATTTTTTTTTTCATTCAAATTTGTTGGGGTGACAATGGTTAGTAAACTTACATAGGTTTAAACTGTACAGTTCTGTAATACATCATCTATATATCACATTGTGTGTCTACCACCCAGAGTCAGTTCTCCTTCCATCACCATGCATTTAATCCCGTTTACCTTCATCTACCACCGCCCTCCTCCCTTACCCTCTGGTAACCACTAAACTATTGTCTATGTCTGAGTTTTTGTTTCTTTCTTTGTCTTGTTCCTTTGTTGCTTTCAGTTTTATATCCCACATATCAGCGAAATCATATGGTTCTCGACTTTTTCTGTCTGACTTATTTCGCTTAGCATAATAATCTCAAGATCCACCCATGTTGTCACAAATGGCACTATTTCATATTTTCTTATGGCAGAATAACATTCCGTTGTGTACCCAGATTTTTTAACAGTGTGGTTTGGGGAGCATGCACCAGAAAATGTGGAGGAACAGTGTATCCTAAGATGCTTCCAGCTCTGATTTTGTCAAGCTTTGGGATGACTCATGTATCTCCACAAGAACTGAAATCTGAAAAGGTTAAGAGTTGTGTCTAATGTGAATTTAATGGGGGGAAAAAAACAAAAAACAAAAACAGAAAATGAATGAGGCACCTGAACACTGGACAGAGATTTTGTTCTTTGCCATTTTTCTTGATGATATAGAAGTTCTGACAACCCATTATTCACACTAAACCCTTCAGTATGCCAACCCGGTAGAATGCTGTTCCTTTTGACTCTTCTCTTGGTGGTGGGAATTGTTTTCTCAGTGATTGAAACCTCTATATGCCAATACCTCGGGGGAGGCAAATTCCAAAAGCCCTTTGTGTAAAATGAACATACAGGAATTAATGTGAGGCGATTGTGCATTTCACAGTGTTTTATAGTTGCGTAAATTAGGTGTGATAAGGGACAGCTTTAGACCACAGTGTCTTTACTCTGTTCTGATGAAGCAGTGACACCAGTGTATAAGATGATAGCAGAAAAAAAATGGCTGACATTCAGTTACTCATCTTGCAACTTATTTTTTGTTTAAAGTTATATCACTTTTGAGATTTATCTAAATACATTTAGCACTTGCTCGTTTTTATTGTTGTGCATAACTTATTATATCATTTATTTAATGATTTCCCATTGATGAACACTTAAGCGATTTCTAACATTTTCTTATAAGAACAAAGATGCAGTGATCATTTTTGTAGAGGTCTTTTGCACTTATGTTAGAATTTCATATTGACTTTGATATGTGGATCTTATATCCTGAAACCTTGCTGAACGCTCTTTTTAATTTTAAAGAGTTTGTCTATAAATTACCTTGGTGCCTCCATGAGAAAATTTTACTGTGTGAATAAGGACAGCTTATCATTTACCAATTCTGTGGTGCCAGTTGTATAAAAGAATAGAACATATAATCAAGTACATACTACTTGATAATGACAATACAGACTGTGTTGCTGCTTTATGTATTTACTACATTATATTTTTATCATTATTTTAGAGTGCACTCTCTACTTAAAAATAAAAAGTTTGCTGTAAAACAGTATGTCGTGTTACCCCAGCAGCAGCCAATGACATCTCCTGTTTACCATGTCTTTTGATTGCATCATTTTCTCTTGTGCTTGATTTAGTTTCATTGTGTTTTGTACAATAGCATGCTGCACAGGCTTGTAGGCTAGGAGCAGTGGGCTATACCATCTAGGTAAGTACACTCTAGAACGTGTGCACAACGACAAAATCTCCTAAAGACACATTTCTCAGAACGTATACCCATCGTTAAGTGACACATAACTATTCACTTTTCATCAGTCCTGCTAGTCTTTGTTCTACTATATCTACAACTTCTAACTCCTGGTTTCTGTTCCATTAGACTTAGGCTAGGAAATAGAGCTAGGCTTAGGCTTGGCGTTAAATTAGAGAATGTTATTTATTCTCTCTCTCCAGCTGTATTAATCCCACGTCTACAAATGAGCTGCCCATTGCCTCCCCCTTGTTTACCAGGCCTGCACATGGATCCCTAGGTCTCACTCTAACATTTCAGGAATCCTGTCCTGCACATGACAATAAAGGGAGGTCGTGGATCCAGTCTCCAAGTCAGCAAGTTGTTTGGTTCCCTCCTAGTGGAGAGATGGTGCCTGAGTCCTCCTGGCCCTCGCATCCATGGCGGGGAGCAGGGGGAGAATACACGTGTTTTCCTCATTGTTTTAAGTGGGAAAACCCTATGTATCTATCTACTGGCTGTGAGTAGTGAGCTTAGCCCTGGCTCCCTACCTTGAGGGGTGGCTTAAGTTTTGTTTCAGTCACTCCGCAGAAGCCAAATCCTCAGCCCCACTCCAGAGTCGCAGGTCAGGCTTTTGGGTATAGCCCCTCTCACTCATTTGTGTCTTTATCCCTGGCAATATATATAATTTTTTTTCTGTCACTTTTATTTGTTTGGAACAGAGTAACAAAGTGTGAACTCCATGCTCCATTTTCACAGAAAGTCTAAATATTGGTTCATTAAAAATTAACAAAAGAGCAGCAACAACAGCAAAAGCCTACAACCAAATGAAAACCCATTCCCTTTCATGTGGTAAAAGTGGCAAGATCTGATCTGAGTGGGTTCACCAGGATACTATATGACTATGCCTTGTGAGAGCTAAGGCCCCTCACAAATCTTATTTATTTTATGTTTATGTGCCTGTGCCACCTCATTAGGAAACCCTAAGACCTTCCTCAGACAGACCCCATTTTTTATTTACATTTCAAGCATGAAAGATGAACTTGTAAAGACCTGGGATTTTTTTTCTGTCTCATGCATACTCTCTAACTTCCGGTGCAAACAGAAAAGCATTTTCCTATCACTTGAGTCCTTGAGCCACTTGTGGCTGAGAGACACACCAGAAGACGGTTCCAAGGGCATTCCCGGCAGGCTGGGTGAGTTAGAATGGCCTCCTGACTGTCTGGGCTCTGCAGCCTGGCTCAGTGCCAAGAACGCAGTTCACCAGAAAGACAAACAGTGAGAAGTTCACCAAACACTCGGACTTTAATTTGCTTCTTGAAATGCCAGGCTATTTTCTTTTTATGGAAGAAACTGTTGCTCCTCCTTAGAATCTGAGGTTAAAACTCTAGTCCTAGCATTTCCCCTGAACTTAATCAATTCAATCCAACAAGTATGTATTGAAGTGTGCCAGGCAGTGTTAGGTACTGGGAGTGTGATGGTGAATACAACACAGTTCCTGCTCTTAATAGCCTCCCAATGCTGTCAGGGGAGAGACGCACGTCTGTGAGCTAAGACAATTAGTGCAGGTGGCAGATCTTTGTGCTTTAGGCTCTGGCTGTGGCATCCAGCTGTCCAGGTTCACATCTGCAAGAGCCATTGTTCACCAGGAGACAGTGAACAAGTTATTTACCCTCTTTGTGCTTCTGTTTCCTCATCTGTATAAAGGACATGAATAGTGTCAGGTGGGTACTAGACTTATTGGGGGAATCACTTCATAAACTATATAAATGTCTAACCACTATGCTGTACACCTGAAACTCATATAACATAATATTGAATGTCAACTGTAATTGAAAAAAAAATAGTCATGAAGATGTAAAAGTGCAGTATAGGGAATATAGTCAATCATAATAATTATATACAGTATCAGATGGATAACAGACTTATTGGGGTTATCACTCTTTGAGGCATCTAAATGTCTAATCACTGTGTTGTTTTGTACACCTGAAACTATGGGATCTTCGGAAAAGTCATGATGTATTTTGTCTGTTTTTCAAAGGTCATTTATTTATATAAAGAACAAAGATCAATCAGTGATATATTGCCCGTTTTGTTTGATAACTTTTGCCATTTTTCAGTGAGCTTCATAATTCTTCGTTCATAGAAGGACCTGTCTTTATTTGTGAAAAAATGAACAAGGTGCTGATTTACAGCCTCATCTGAATTGAACATTATACAACACAAGGAGTTTTAAAGAGAGCAAAACAAGTGGAATCTGAATGCACAAGGTGAGGCGAATATGGTGAGTGTGGCAACACATCCCATCCAAGCTCCAATAATTTTTGACAGGTGATCAAACTTGTGTGTGGTCTCGCATTGTTGCGATTGAACACAACTCCTTTACAATTAACAAGCTCTGGACATTTCTGGATGATGGATTCATTCAAATTGTCCAATTGCCGACAGTACACATTCAAATTGATTGTTCGGTTCCTTGTTAGGTGCTCAAAAAACACGAGACCTTTAAAATCCCACCACACTGAGAGCATAACCTTCCTCTGATAAATGTCTGCTTTCAATGTCGTTTGAGGCGAATCATCATGTCGGGACCAAGATGGTTTGCACACCACATTGTTGTAAACAACCTACTTCTCATCACCAGTCATCAGTCACTTCAAAAAAGGATCGTTTCCTCATGTTAATGAGCATATTGAAGATGTTTATATGCGCCATCAAATGAACTTCTTTGAGTTCATGTGGAACCCAAATATTGAGCTTGCTTCCGTATCCCAGCTTCTTCAGGTGGTCGTGAACACTTGAATGATGAATGTTCAATGTTTCTACAATCTCTTGTGTCGTGTAACATGGGTTTGCCTCTATCAATGACTTTATTTTGTCATCATCAACCTTGGTGGGACTCCCTTACCAAGGAGCATCCTTGAGATCAAAATCACCAGCACGGAATTTCGTGAACTATCGTTGGTACTGACGTTCTTGTAGAGCATTGTCACCATAAACTATATGCAACTTTTCACAAGCTTGACATGTGTTCTTCCCTTTATGAAAGTAAAACAGTAAAATATGGCAAAAATGCAGTTTGGTCTTCCATCTTCAACTTGTTGTAAAATCTCCAAAACTCAACCAAATTGCTCAATTTTTTTTTAGAATGAAGCTAGAATTGTCAGCTGTCAAATAACATAGCAATAACATAGATGTAAATGACTCTAGTACTTCCATAAATGAAGTGGTGCCATCTGTTGTAAACATGCATCATGACTTTTCCAAAGACTCAATAATATAATATTGTATGTCAATGGTAATTGAAAAATAAATTTTTTTAAATTAAAAAAATAAATGAACTACTTTTATAAGTATAAATGTTAAATTCATCAAAATGGCATTATATGGTATACATACACTCATGTATGCACATACATGTATATTATGGTATGTATATATGTGTATGTATATGTTGTAGTCTATATATACATAAACATATGTACTTTATATATGTATGTACAAGATCAGACAATTAAATTTGTGAGCTCATCCTAGAAAAGGTGCTGTATACCTTATTGCTGAATATCACTACAGTCATTTTCGAAGTACTTCTATTGGGAAGCTATGCACCGATGCCAGCACCTAGTCCACCCTTCAAAGCAATTTTGGAACTCCTTTTTTGGAATGGCTATCAAAGCTGTTGTCATATTACCCTTGATGTCCTGAATGTCATCAAAATATCTTCCTTTCAATCTTTCCTTTATTTTTGGGTAAAGAAAGAAGTCACTGGGGGCCAGATCAGGTGAGTAGGGAGGGTGTTCCAATACAACTATTTGTTTACTGGTTAAAAACTCCCTCATAGACAGTGCCATGTGAGCTGGTGCATTGTTGTGATGCAAGGGCCATGAATTGTTGGCGAAAAGTTCAGGTCGTCTAACTTTTTCATGCAGCCTTTTTGGCACTTCCAAATAGTAAACTTGGTTAACTGTTTGTCCAGTTGGTACAAATTCATAATGAATAATCCCGCTGATATCAAAAAAGGATTAGCAACATCCTTGCAACAAGTTTGTGAACTTAATTGCCAGGGCCACGTGATTACCCCCAAAGGCTCCAAACACCATCACATTGGGGGGGTGGGACTTCAACATATGATTTGGAGAGGACACAAACATTCAGTCCATAATGCACAGGCATCCAAGTAAGGAGAAAGAAGAGGAAGGCGGGTAGAGAGAATTCTTTCTTAAAGGAAAAGCCAGGGATGTGGAAATGCTCTCAAACTTTTGAGGTTAAAAGTACCTGCCACAATAAAAATTGAATTTTACTTTGCATTAACTTCCCATACATGGTTAAACAACAATGTTAAGGCTTTCAACCCAAGCATTAGTCTCCCCAACTTATAAAGTTTATTTGGCATGGTCTCCTTGCTGGTTGTTTATATTATTCTGTTCACTTTTGATCTGAGTATATTTAAACTGTTTTGAACATCCATCTATATACTATTGAAATTGGAGACCTGCAAGAACCCCTAGAGATGATTAAGAATCCTGTTTTTCAAAGTGTGTTCTTGGGAACCCCAGAGATGAAGAGGGGGTGCCCCCTGGTTTACCTTCGATGTGAGGGTGGCCAGAGTATGGGTGGGAATAGACACCTCCCTTTTCGCTCCCACCCCAACTCTTCAGCCAGCCAGATCCGGACCTATTCTATGTGATATATTAGGCTTCTGACTACAACTTCCTTTGAAGAAAAAGATTTCATGGCTCTGTGTCTGTCCCTATGTGAAACACAGTGATCTAGGTCAAGGGTGTGTAAACGTTTTTCTGTAAAAGGCGTGGCCTTCTTACCGTTCCTGCACAGAGCGGGTGTGGCCCATCAGGACCTTGTCTGTAGCTGTTACCTGCATTCTTCCCCTCCCCAACCCCATATCCACATGGCCCCCCCGTTCCCTTATCTGCTTCCCGTCTCTGCTCACATGCCACCTTCTCAATAAGGTCTACCTTGGCAACCTTATTTAACACTGCAATCTAAACTCCCCTGCCCCATCCTTCCAAGGCCCTTACCTATTCTGTTTTCTTTTGCCCACAGCACGTGACAGCTTCTAGTATACTATGTCATTTATTTATGTTTATTATTCATTGTCTCTCTCTCCCTCAGCCCCCAACTAATCAATGTGCTTGAGGGGAGGGGATCTCTATTTTGTCCACCTTTATTTCCGTAGTGGCTTGAGCACTGCTGGGCACTTAGTAGGCACCAAACAAATATTTCTTAAATGAGTCAATGAACATGTTTCTCTTATTTCAAAGCTCTGTTCTTAATTACTAAATTATATAGTCCAAGGAGTGAGAGGCTAAACGAATGCGTGAACAGAAGGAACGGCTGTTCTACTAGTTTGGGAGCTCATGGACGGATGGGGTTATCTCTTCATCATGTGAGTGTGCCTGGAACAAAGCAGGTGCTTAGGAAATGCTTGCAGAATTAAATTACATCCTGCAGGCACCCATTCTGACATTTGGTCGGCCCTGTTACCACATAAAATACTTCCCTCCTGTTTTGGCCCATCCTGACCACAATGACTTCTCTTAGCCAAAAAAGCCCTTTGTCCCTTGGCTGAGGTTCAGACCCCGCAGCTTCCATCCAGGCTGGGCAACAAAAAGGAGCTTCAGAGGAAAGGACAACAGTCACTTTCTTTCTGCAGGATCCCTCCCAGGCTGTTTAAGCCTCTCTCCATGCCCCCCCCCCCCCTCGTTTTTTCAAACCTTTTTGCTTTCTTTGCTCTGCAGGATTCCAGCTGACAGCCCAACAAGATGGCTCTGCCTGGAAAGTATAAGGAGAGTAGGGGATTCCTGGGGAAGGCTTCCCCCCACCCCCCAGGAAGTACTGAAACATCAGGGCTCTTTCCTCCACATTTTGTAAGAGGCATTCCAAAGCTCAGATATTGGGGCAAAAACAAAGAAAGTAGCGATTTGTTACTTGCAAAACAGCAGTTCTGTAGCAGCGTACTTGTCTATGGCAAGTGTAGTCTGAAAACAAAGCTCTGATACTCTTTCCAATACCCTTGTACCCAACCTCTGACCTTGGCGTTTTTCACATCAACACGTGCTGAGGGTCAAGGAAACTGTAGGCACCAGCTCTGCCACTGAGAAACTAGGTCACCTTAGGCAAGTCACTTAGCTTTTCTGAGCTTCAATATACTGTCTGTTAAATGGAAATATTAAATGCAGAACATCAGAAAAATAAACAAGATATTGTGTTACCATTGTAAATTCCTCCCTGATTTTCTTTAACAGTTAATCTCTCTATCAGTGATAAAATCTCATAGTATCACACACACAGAGAGAATGCACATAACCACTGATGAAATCTGAATAAGATCTGTGGTTGAAACTGACCAATGTCACTTTTTTGGTTTTGGTTTTGATGATGTATTGTGGTTATTAAGTTCTTATTATTGGGAAGGGTACACAGGACCCCTACATTATTTGGCAATTTCTTATAAGTCGAAAGTTATTTCAAAATAAGTTTTTAAAAAAGTTAATTTCTGCTGCTATTTCCCTCCCGGCACACCTTCTGAATGCTTCTAATAGAACTTTCCACACTTAGACTGTTGGATCTGCTGCTCTCAGGGCTCTGCTCCTTGTGGGCAGTTACTTTCCTGTCTGTTTTTGCTGGCCTAGCGTGGGGCCTGGCAGAGTTGGTGTGCACAAATGTTTATTGATTCTTTCAGCCCAGAATATCAAAATAAGCAGCCTCTCTTTTTAGATACTCTAGTGCTAGCTCTGGAAATATTTAAAGAAAATGAATGTTTATTGAAAGCCTATTTTATGCCAGGCACTTATAAAGTTCTCTTAGTGATTCTCCATGGCAACCTTATGAGGTACATACGATGACTCCCATCTTCCAGATGAGGAAACTGAGGCTGAGAAAGCTTCATATGCCTGCCCAGAGGGGCAGTGTGGAGGTAAACTCAAGCTCTGAGTCTGTTTGGTTCCAAGGTCCATATTCATTCATTCATTCATTCATTCATTCATTCAACACATGTGTATGGAGTACCCACTATTTGTCAGGGACTACTCTCAGACCTTAGAATATAATTATGAACAAAACAGACAAAGATTGCTGCCTTTGTGAGGCTGACATTCTAGTGATGTAATACAGATGATAAAATAAATAAAATTTAAAAAAACCCACAAGCAGGAAAGAGGAGTAGGGAAGGGAAATTGAGACTGTGGAGGCTGGGAGTAATTTGCAGCAGGAAATAGAACATGCAGGGTAGGCCTCATGGAAAATCTGCGATTTGAGCAAGGTTCAGTATGAGACGTGAACAATGGAGTTAACCAAGCGGATCTTTGGGGAAAGAACATTCCAGATGGATAAGCAGCCAATGCAAAGGCCCTCAGACATGGCCATGGTCCTGGAGTGTGTGTAGGTGGGCACGGTGGCTGGTTAGGCTGGAGCAGAGTGAACATGTGGGGAGTAGTAGGTCAGGGTTGGTGGGCAGATCACAGCGAACCACAGAGGTCATTGCAAGGACTTGTGAGGGCTTCGGTTTTGCTCTGAAACAGGAGCCACTGCAGGGCTGCTGTGGGGCAGCGAGGCTAGAGGGGTCGCGGTTGCAAGCAGGGAAACCAGTTGAAAGGCTGTTGAAATATTTTAGTCTAGAGACGATGGTGGCTTCCACATGGGAGTGGGAGTGGAGGAGCCTCCTGTCTCTCACTACAGCTTCTCTCACCTGAAGATGGCCCGTCTCCCATGAGCGTTCACACAGCCTCAGATGGCTGGTTCAGCATGTGCAACGTGGCCTTTCTTTTCTCCTGCTCTGCCCATCGGCTCAGATCCTCACTCCTTCTCCCCGCAGCTTCCTGCACACCCACCCGAGCCTGAACACCGTTCCTTCTTTCCCTTCTGTGCCCCCTCTGTGCCCCCAGGCCTTGCCACAGTGGCCTGTCCCGGATGGTTGTCGTTATTTTCTCAGACACCCGTTTGTCCTGATCTGTCATATGTCATCAAACAAAAGACCTGGGTGTACAAATGGGTGAATCTGGGAACAAAGTGGGCCCTCCTCCCATTCGCCCCAAAGCTGGAAGAATGGAAAATGGGCTCCCAGTTTCCACTTGGCCAGCTGGGAATAATCAGTGCCTGTCTCAAGGGGATGCCGTGTGGTCCACTGGGACAACACATGGGGATTAAGTCACAACAAGAACATTACATGGATAATAAGGGAGAGGAAAGGGACTTCGTTCAGCGCACAAGCACTTAGGATCCAGTCTCTTAACATGGGGCTGTGTGTGTAGGTGCTATCCTCCCTGTTTTCAAGACGAGGGCCCCACAAATAAAGTAGCCTGCACTGAGCCTGCTGCCATTTCTATTGTGGGGGTGCAGGCAACCTCCAAAGCAGGAACATGCTTCACATTTGGGGATGACAACATATTCCTTGGAAAAAAAAAAAAACAGTAAAAGGAAAGGCTTGATTTCTCGGGTCTGGGCATGACTGAGTCTATGAGTCAAACCAGCAAAGTCTCCAGCGCCTCAGCCAGTGCCAGGCTGTGGAGATGTGGGCACCCAAGCCAGGGGTTCCCACAGCTCGTTTGGGTACTTCCCCTTGGCCCACAGAGGGGAGGGGCGTGTGAGTGCTTTCCCATAATGCCAAAATGCAGCTAAGCGGAAAGGCCATATGGCTTGGGGCTGGGAAGACATTTATGATAACCTGGCAACGCAAGGCGCTTGACTCAGCCTAGCTAGACATAGCAAGTTGAGGCAAGAGTCACATCTAGTGATAAAAGGACTCCTTTTATTGTGTGTGGTTAGGTCTTCCCCACTCCCTACAAGATGCTGGGTGCATGGGCAAGTGGGTTGTACCTGGGGTGCAGGAATGTGCTGAGAAAGTGGTGCCCAAGTAGCCCTGCCCTGCTTGTGTTAATCATCTAGTTAGAAGGCCATTTGTGGCTGGTTTGTATCATGTCGGCATTTTAAAAACTGGTAATTCTCTCACTCACAATGTATTATTGCCCCCTTGCCAGAATCTGGGAAGGAGGTCAATGAAGTTCATATCTTCTAAGGCCAGAGCCTCTTTTTTCTTCTGCTGCAGAAGCTTCTGGATGCTGGTAGAAGTATGGCTGTGATGGTTAATTGTAGGAGTCAATTTGGCTAGACTGTGGTGACTAGTTGCCTTTAGAGCAAAGGCTGAGTTTTCCCAAAAAGGGGATTCTGTCTCCAAACTGCAATATAGAAACCCTGCTTGAGTTTCCAGCCTTCGGACCCAAGTGGCATTTGAGGGGTGTCTGCTGCTTCACGACAGACGTAGGAAAGGAGACCCGTACCATTGCCTGCTGGGTGCCGAGCTGGTGTGGTGGGGGCTTAGTGGCAAGATGCAGGGTTGTTCGCTCCTGAGCCTTTTGCAGCAGCCTTTTCGTTTTGTAGGACAGAAGAGACTGAGTACAAAAGAACATGAGTGCTGGAGTCCAACAGCCAGGAGGTGCATCTGTACGCAGGCTCCAGACACTCTGTGAGCCGCAGGGCCGCTCTTTGAGAACTTTGGACTAGGCTGGGGTTCCCATACTTGTCTCTGGAGAGCACCGCCCCTTTTATTTACTGTTGTCACATGGAACGTGTGTCTTGAAGGATTTTATTCACCAAGCATATTGAGTATGTTTACTTTTTATTAGTTTATAATTTTTATTAATTTAATTTTATTAAGTGATAGTGTTACGTGTATTAATGGATTTAACTTTCATTTAGGTAAATCAAATACTTACATGCCAATGAGAGTAGCTGGTCAGGAGGAGATGACCAATTGTCACGAAACCGCATTGTGCTGGTACCATCCCAGTCATGAGCAAAGAGACAATTTTATCGTTAGACTACACCTGACATTAATATTGCTACATCTGCTTCTCTTCGTGTCAATTCACGTCATATCAGTTTCTAATCTTTTGTTTTTCACTTTTCTTGATGTTTTTACTTTAGGAGTGTGTATTCTTCTAACAAACCTCAGACTCTGTTCTTTAGTAGAGGAACTTAACCCATGTGCATTTTGTATGATAACCATCATGTTTAGCCCAACTGAACTTAATTCAATCAAGGTAAATTTCCTGTAAGGCTATCTGAACTATTGGAATAGTTTGGGGACTGCAAAACCTCCCTTCAGGACTCCCGAAGTCTTTTGGAATTCTAAAATTCCACAGCATTCTTCATTGTGCATGTGGACGCCAGGACCCTGCCCTGAGTATTCCCTAAAATGGTACCTAGTCAAAACGCAGGTGCAGCTGACAAGCAGAATCACAGCTAGGGCGGCCACTTTTTGTGCCCTTGCAGGCCACTCCTCCCTTGGCTTCTGGGTCTGTCCTCCCAGACTTCTGGCTGAGGCAATGGCTGCCTGAGTGATACTGCTTTTGTATTACTTTCTAACACACAATTATCTGTAAGTAATTCTTTTGTAGAAATTCACTCACTCATCCATCCACCATCCAGTTGTCCTTCCTCCCATCCATCCATCCATCCATCCATCCATCCATCCATCCATCATCCATCCATCCATCCATCCATCCATCCATCCATCCATCCATCCATCCATCCATCCAACAAATATTTACTCAGCATGCTCCATCTACCAGCTCTTGTTTTGAGTGCTGTTAGGGAAGTTCACACAAATATACAGATAAACTCTTTTGGGGTCTAGAGAAATTCTACCCTTGAGAACCGCATGTTCTAATCTTCTTCCCCCCCAGGCAGCTCCAGCCCTGCAGTCCAATCCCTGTGTTCACTCTGGCCTCTTTTTCTGAACACAGGGATGTGACCTGCAGTGCTGTGGCTGACCACTGTTCTCGTCCATGGCTTCATGGCTTCCTCATCCATCCTGATAGTTCAGGGCCTTACAGTTCCTCAGAGAGCACCCCAAAAGGGGTTCAGCCACCTTTTCTTCTCTCTCTTCCCTGGAATCATGCCTGACAGTGAGAACTGATGTTGGCGCAGCTCCCCTTTGAGCCTCAGGCCATTTGATCATGACTGTATTCCTTCAAGTTGTGAAGATTCCTTTTCTTCCGGTGTGACCCTTTTGAGGACCAGCCCAGCCTGAAAACCCACGGGGTGCTCTGGGACAGGAGCCTCCTGATGGACACACCTGCAGCCTCTAGAGTAGCTTTGCCCCTGGACCCCACTGCTCACCTTTCAGTCTTGGGCCCAAGGTCCTGCTGCTCCTATCGCACTGTGGACCCCTGCACACTATGGGGAGTGGCACAGCCAGGCTCCTGGTCCTTAACTTCCCTTCTGGATGTGATTTCACGTCTCCCCCTTGGGAAGGAGATTGATGTGACAACCAAAGTTAAATGGTGCAGTGAGGACCATCAGCGGCTGCAGCGTTCTGAATCACCCCAGGATCTGAGGTGGTGGGTCAGGTCAGATTCACCAAAGGCTTCCTAGTGGAGGGCCTTGTCATATGAGGCCCGAATGGTCCAAAAGAGTTAGCTGTAAACTGGAGGAGAGTTTAAGAGACAGTGAACACTACAGGAGGTGGTCAAAAGCCTATGTACACAGTGAGTAATGGGCTCACTGTGCCAGGAAGACTGGGCATGAGGGAGAAAGAGACATGAGAAGGCAAGAAAGGTAAGCCAGGCTATCACAAGGAGCTGTTTCTCATTTTCATTCCTGGGATAGTCCTGCTCCTACAGGAGGAAAGCACCTGAATCCATAACCCTTTCCTTAAAGAAATGAATCTCTAAGGGACACTTTCTGGCACCCTGGCAGGTGGGTGGGGCAGAACAGACACACTTCAAACCACCTCCCACTGTTTAACTCCACCTCCCAGAAGGCCAGTCCAGTCCCTGCAAACTCATATTGCAAAATCGTGTGGAGCCTCTGACTTTCACTCTGTAAAAGCAGCCATGTGAGAAATATGCGTAAAAGGCTGGGAAACACAAACACAAAAGGCAGTAATTGTGTTAGGATGACGTGTTTGGTGGTGGGTTTTATTCTTACCTCTCTACATTGTGTGTTTTCTTCAGGTACATTTTACTAACTTTAAACTTCTATTTAAAATCATTATACTTGAATTCTATCCAAAAATATCTCTGACAGACATCCTGGGTCTACTTTCTAGGACACAGCATGAGAAACTCACTTCCCAGGTGGAATTGGTCTTAGTCCGTGATCTATTCGCAGAGGCTCTATTAGGAAATGATAAGGCCACATACCGAGGTCTCTGGAAATATAGGTGATTTCTCTGCCAATGGCAAGGAGTGTTATCCTATATCAGCCTAATGAATTTGCTCTTTTCGCATTTATGGTACCCATTAGGGTGTCTCGTTTGTGGTGGCTGCGGTTTCTGAAAATGGAAGGAAATTCAGCGATGCTGTTTGTGATGTGGCTGCCGAGGTCCCTGCTGGCTGAGGGTCCCAGAGAGCTGTGTGTCCAGCATGAAATGTCCTCTGTTTAAGCATCAGCCTGAAGCAGGCTGTCAGTGCAAAGAAGCAGCCACGTTTCTTAACTCTCACGCAGCCCAGAAATCGAAGCACAATTTGGCCTGTTTGTCGTTTTCAAAAATCTAATCTGCCTAGGGACCAAGTTCCAGTAGCAGCTGTTTTTGCTTTATGTTTTACTTAAAGACGTTTAATTTTGAGCCTTGTATATTCCCATTTTTTTTTTTGTGGCGCAGATTGTGCACGTGTGTAAAATACCACTGATTTATATATAGCAGTGCTTTCATTAGCAGTCAGTGTTTCTTAGGATAGTCAGATTAATTAAAATTATTATGGTTACCCATTGTTTTTATTACTTTACTTAAAATAATAGCAACTATACATCAAGTATGGCAAATATTCACTCTGTGGCAAGCTTTGTGCCAAGTGACTTACATACATTTTCTCTTTAAAGCCTTACCAGAATCTTATAAAGTAGACAGAGAAATTTGTGTGCACTTTATGGATGAATTCTTAGAGTAAGCGACTTGCTCAAGCTCTCACAAACAATGAGTAGGAAGCTGAGATTAGAGCCCTGGTGTGTTTGAATCCACATAATATACATGAACTATAATCTATGTGCTATTACATATACGTATATGTGTTTATGCGTGTGTAAGCCTATATACCATATTATCTATATATGTCAGCCGTTCTTTCTCGCATTTTCTGCTTCCCTTTCTCCATCTTCTCTCTCTCTTGTCCTACCTTTTATCTTTTCTGTTCCTTCTGATTGTTGACTAACCCTGCTTGTCCATCTCAGAATGAGATCCGGGTGGGCAGCGTTGGAGCACTGCACATGTTACACGACCTTTATAGATCACCTGGGCCCAAGGTGGATAGGGGTCCTGATCCTGGTGCCAGAGGACCTGGGTTCGTACCCCGCTCTGCTCTATCCTAGCTTCATGTCTTTGGGCAAGTCCTACAGTGTCTCTGAGCCTCAGCTTTCTTTTTTTTTTTTTTTAAGATTTTTATTGGGGAATTGGGGAGATGGGAACAGCGGTGGGGAGTTGGGGGGAGGGGAACAGACAAGTTGCTGTTGTTTTGTTCTTCAGTCTAGTTGTGGAGGACATTGCTTCACTGGCCCAAGTTGGCACCATCATTGTGCTCTTCCCGGGCGAGGCAGATCAGTTGCCGGCTTCTGGACGGCCGCTCACTGCGGCTGCTGGCCGCTCACGCTGGCTGCTGGCTACACACGGTAGCCCATGGCAACCCACTGCCACAGGGGCTGCAGCCTATGCCTTCGCCAGTGACTCAGGGCTGCCCAGCTCCAGGTTGAGCTGTTGTTCAGCATCTTAGCTGTGGAGGGCAGTGTCACTGGCCCTCATATGTGGGATCTGAACCGGGGCCCTCTGGCGTCCCAAGCCAGTTCTTAACCATCGCGCCACTCGGCCGGCCAGCCTCAGCTTTCTTGCCTCATGTGCTGGTTGGTGCCAGCCACAGCTGGTGGTCTATGTGCCACTAGAGTTGTGAGGATTAAATATGAGGACAGACGTGAAAACCCTTTATGAGCTGCAAAGTGTCATGGTCACTCTGCCATGTTCCTTGTGCTGTCACGTCCTCTGTGATGAGAGTTTATCTTTCAAAAGAAAAAGGAAAGGAAAGAGAACAGGAGTCACTGCAGAGCCAGCTTCACAGAAGAGCGGGGCTTAGGAAAGGTCACATGAGATCCAGTAAAACTCCAGGAAAACAGAATTAGTCACCATCCCAAGGAGAAGGCATCTGTTTTTTTCCTACTCCAGGAATTTGTCATCATAACAACGTCATCGCTCTCTGCCTCTGTTTATACTGGACCTGCCATCACTGATTAACTTATTTCTATTCCTGTCTCTCTGCCTTGTGGCTTTTGCTACCTCGTAGATTTTGCTCTCTCACATCTTCTGCTCATGGCCTTGTCTTCCAAGTCATTCTGCTTTTGTTTCTGTTAAGGACCACCGACTCATTCTGTAGGTCTCACGCTCAAACTGCAAAGGAGAGGATTTGGCGTGTTAGCATCAGTGGGGTGCTGGTAAATGTTTACTAACTGGCCATCTGTGGAGGGTTGGGGGGGAAGGAAAGCCCTGATTTGTAGCATTTTCCGATTTCCATGGTGCAAATCCTCCCATTTTGATTGATTTCAATCTACCAACATGATGTCCCCTGGCTTCTCAAATCCTGAAAATTGAACAGTTGGATCCTAAGAGTCAGCAGGAACCAGCTCCAACACATCACTTTTGCTCGTGCCTGCCACTGTATAGTTTCTGGGCAATCTAGGGACTGGCTAGCCTTGAACTTGATTCCCATTCTGGCCCATTCAGCTGTGGCCACAATGTCAGGATCACACATTGAACCTCTCTGACAAAAATCCTGTAGACATGGGGGTTTTCAGCTTGTAATAAACTCTAACAGAAATATGATTTAACTCTCATTGTATTTATGTCTCTGAGAGCTTACTAAATGAAGAGGAAAGATATAAAGATACAAATTAGCAAATGACTAATCTACAAGAGAGGTGTGAAAAATATGAAATGGGAGTTCAGAGACAAAAAAAATGTCACTACAGGTGGCAGCAAGCAAGGAGGCTTTGGGGATCATATAGCATTTGAATTGAGCCTTTAAGGATGGCAGGCGTTGGAGACGAGAAATAGAGAAGGTCTTCAAGATGCAAAGAATAAGAGATGGAATGAAAATGTGGACTGGGAAAGCAATAGAATATGGATGGAGTTAGTGAGTGCTTCATTTAATTGGAGCAGAAATATGTGAAGGGGAGAAGGTGATTGCATTATCAAGGAATGTTGTAGAAGACCTTGGGTGTCAAAATAAGATGGCTATAATATACTACACTACTTTTCTGTGTTGTTATTATGACACAAAAGTGAATATAAGTTTATCTGGCTATTGCCTGTATCATTATGTGGGTTTGTTGGAATAGAATGTTGAAATGACAATAAGTGAGTCATATAAATGGGTTCTTGACATTCTTTATCCTTTTAAATACATGATGTTATTATTTGTGTTAATTTCCTATACTGAATAGTGTCAACAGCAGGAGACAGATCATTGGTGAGAATCAGACCGGGATTAATTTGGAGACCTGGGTCCTAGTCCCTGCTTTCTCACCAACTCAGAAAGTGACCTGGGGACAGTCATTCATTTCTTTGCCAACCTTGGTCCATACTCACATCTGTAATCTTGCAGAGTGGTTATTTGATGGTTGCTTTCCTAGCCCTTCCAAGTCTATAATCACATACACATGGCCTCTCCAACTTGATTTTAAATAAAGTCATTCATTATTGGGATACTGACAAAGAGCACAGAACTCCATGCCCTTGGCATGGACAATCTCCCTTTGGGAAATAGCTACTACTGACAGCACCGCCAAGGTTCATGTGTGCTGGAGGATGAGAATTCTGGTTGATTGAATTTTTCTTGTTAAAGCAAAGATTAATTGGCAAAATATATTTAAACCCTTGCTGTTAGCAATACATCTCAAGTGTTCCGGTTAACTTTTTTGACCTAAGGCAGAATTTGTAAAATAGGAAACCAGGTATTAAGGAACTATCTATGTGCCAACTTCTAAGACAATCACTATGAAACACAATACTAATACTGGTAATAGCTATCATTTATTGGACATTTGTTCTCTGTTAGGCACTGTTCTGAAAGCTTTGCATGTATAATATTATCCAATATTCCCAGGAAATATAAGAACTAGGCAAACTATTATCACGCCTTGTAGTAGATTGAACAGTGCCCCTCCCCCCCCAAAAAAAGATATGTTCGTGTCCTAATCCCTGGACATATGAATGTGACCTGATTTGAGAAAAAGGTCTTTGCAGGTATAACTAAGTTAAAGATCTTGTGATGTGGACATCATCTGTATTATTGAGATGCGCCATAAATCCAATGACAAAAACTTTCACAGGAGACACACAGAGGAGAGTCATACAGAGAAGAAAAGGCCATGTAACAATGGAGATAGAGATTGCAGTGATGTGGCCACAAGTTAAGGAACACCTTGAGTCACCATAAGCTGGAGGAAGCAAAGACTAGATGGCTCCTACAACCTTCAGAGGAAGCACAGCCCTGCCAATACCTTGATATCAGACTTTGAGCCTTCAGAACTGAACTGTGAGAGAATAAATTTCAGTTACTTTAAGCCACCAAATTTGTGATAACTTGCTATAGCAGCCATAAGAAACTTATATACACTTTTTTACAAATATATGAAAGGTGGCATAGAAGGGTCAATTAAACTCATCTAAGATTCCATAGTTGGTAAGTGATGTTGCAGGAGACAAACCCAGAAAGCTGGATTTAGAGCTTGCTTTTAACCTTAATTGAATATTGCACTTCTCTTTGTAACTCTATTTATATTTATAGAAATGTATATATTACCAGTTACAGTATACTCTGAAATGTGCTTTCAAAACACTGGGCAAACATGAAGTGCTATAGGAGCACATGAGAAGACATATATCCTCGCTAATGAGGGGTGACTATTAGGAAAGGTATCTGGGAGGAGATGATGATATTGGGCTGTGTTTCAATGGTTGAAATACTTTTCCAGAATTAAAGTGGAGAAAGATTTCCAAGAAGACTACACAGGGTGAAAAAGAGCAAATCACCTTTAGGGAATTACAATAGTTAGACGTGGCCCAGGGCCGGGGTGGTGGTGGTGGTTTCGGTAGAAGGATAGGAGATGTGGCAGAAGAAGATCAAGGTAGAGACCAGCTGATGGGGGGTCTTATGTGTCAGACGAGAGATTGTGGGCTCTTCAGGCAGTTTGAGAGACTGGATGACTTGGTGCAGGTGATTCTGTGGTTAGCTCGGTCTCTTACAGACTAACAGTGGAAAGCATCTGGGAGGGTAGGATAGAGTGAGTTGAGACCAGAGGCAGACTGTCACCCAGAGGCTCATGGGCATGTCCAAGAGAGGACTCAACCCAGAGCAGCGGTGACTGGGTTCTTGTCTCCACGCAAGAAAGAATTCAAGGGCAAGACAGATGCAGGAAAGCGAAAGTGATTTATTAAAAATGAAAATACACACTTGAAAGGAAAGTGCAGACGAACTCATAGAACCGGAGGAAGTCACCATTAGAGGTTTTTATTTCTGAACTGGTGACATCCCATTGATGTGGTTCATTCATATCTTTCCCCTGGCTGGGGCCCTCCATTTTTCCTTTTCCTTTTTTATTTGGTTCCTTCCTCTGGAGCTGTCATGGTGTCAGGTGCATGATAGGAGTCATAGTAACCGCAATGTAAATGAGATTAGAATAACATTATAATTGGCTAAAGGTCAGGTCCTGGTCGTAGAGATCAACCTCGCTGAATGAAACTGGTTCTTGTTTTTCTCCAACCGCAGGTAGTGGAGACAGTCATTTGTTACTTATGTAACCAGTGAGGCGCCTCCCTGGAGGGGCTTGTCAATTTCCTAGGCTACCTGTCCTATCTCAAGACTATCCTGATGTTCATTAGAGCTCTGGAGATGGTGATGGAAGGGAGAAAACAAATTTAGCAGACAATTTCAAGAGGTGACACGAGTAGGATTCAAGAGTAATGGGGTGTCAAGGTGAGAGGATGGAGGGGCACTGGCTGCCTTGCAGGTCTGGGGAACTGGGTTGATGATGGTGTCATCTGCTGATCTAAGACATAAAGAAGGTACACAATTGGGGTAGTGGCGGGAGTGGGGTTGGAGATAGTATAAGTGAAAATGTCACTGGTGGATGAGAACCTCAGATGGGTTTTATACTGAATACGTGAACATCTACATATTGATCATGACTTTGGAATTACAATTGTAGCACATATTGAATTTGCAATGTACTCTAAGAGAAGGAAGAAGAAAGGAGCTAACAGTGACTGCGTACTATCTGTGGGGTGCCAAACTTACCTTATTCAAATCCCAAAATAAAACTTTCAGGTAAATCTTATTCATATTTCATAAATAAGAAGCCGATTAAAATGTTAAAATGATTTAGTAACTACGCCAGTGTCACAGAGTTAGCCAATGTCTGGGGAGCACTGAGTTTTCGATCCCTTCTTCTTTCATGATGCTTTCTGGATATAAAGGCAAAAAGCTCTTTGAGTCATACCTTCTCCATGTATTAGCTGTCTGACCTTAGGACATTTGTTTAACCACTCCATTCCTCAAATTTAGCATCTGTGAAAAGGGGATGAAAATAATAATGCTTGCTCTCCCTATTTCAAATAAGAGCCTGGGAGTGAAATCTCTGCAAAGGCTAAAAGCGTAAAAAAACATGAGTAATTGTTTATGTGATTAGATTAGACTCTTTGAATTTATTTTGTGAGATAATCCCTGACTTCAGCAAGTTTTCTTGTGATTTTCTGATTTCCTCTGAGTCTTGTAATCTAAGTTGTCTAGTTAACAGAGTTTTTTTAAATTTTGAGTTTATTTAAATATTCTTATCTACTCCAAGCAGTTTCTAAATGCTTCTCTAACATCCTATAAAAACTCACTCCATTGATGATGGATTTTTGTTGGTTGTGTGAACACTAAATCTATCCATTTACCTCATGAAAGGTGTCTAGCAACAGAGACACATAACACTAAACATGGAGGTGATATTAGAAGAAACTTTCAGCACCTCAATTGAGCAAGACAAGTTTGGTTCCTTTAGAATGTAAGTGTATAGTGGGTGTGGACTGATTATCAGTCATTCCGCAAAGTCTGCAATCGAGCACACTCCCGTGTCTTTAGTGCAGAAAATGAGGGTGTTTACTTGACGCAGTTTCCTCAACTCTACAACAACGGGGTGGTATTGTTTCACCCCAACCTCTGTCTGATTCTAAGACTAATTGTTTGCTTTGAAAAACCCAGCATAGGAAAAGAAAGAGAACTGTATAGTCAAATAGTCACCGATAAAAATTAGTGGCACTTTCCAAAGGCACAGATGTGTGGGGGTGTAATGTCAAGTAACACCATCTTTTACCATGTATTTTTTAAAAAATGTGTAAAGAGGTAACAGAGTAGCGATGTCAAGAGGACTGTTGTGTAATTAGCAGAATAAATTTATTTTCTCAGATGGGATAAACTGTCTCCATTACACAACTTTGTTGAAGTCTTTACAAGGGTGATAAAGATAGTAGGGGATAGTGGAAGGAAAATTAACCTGGGAACCAGATTTTTTTTTTTTGTCTTAAGCTCTTAAGCTAGTTGGCACTGGATTTTTATTACATGCAACTGAAAGATCCCCATGAGTGCAACAGTGGATTTGTGAAACAGAGGAATGGGAAAAAATCACTTAAGAGTACAATCACACTCTAGCTAGAAAAAGAAATTTTCATTTTAATGCCTTGAAATAAGTAAATCAACTTTTTAAGTAATTCTAGTTGGGTCCTTTGGGGCCCATTTTCCAAAATTGAGCTAATCCCTGAGGTCAGAATGATAGCATCCTCACATGAGGCTAGGCCTAGGTGATTTGTTCACTCTGGTATCCCAGGTAAAAGATTGGAGAGCTGTTCCTGATTTATAATGATTTGGGCTTTGTTTCCAGAAGAAGGGAAAAAGAAGAACAACAGATGTCCACAGTACCCTCTTACCTATGAGTCTCCACGTTAAGGACACTGCAGCATCCAAGACCTTTCCTGTGGTTTCCTCCACGTGCTTCCCACTGTCTCCCACGTGGAATTCCATCTGCTCATGCCCATGCCTGCGTGTGGGTTCTTTGTCACTGAGGTCTCAGCCCCCATTTCATCATCTCTGTGGCACCTCCTGGGGAAACTCTCATCCACAAAGGCTATTTTATCTGATAGCACATGTTCTGCAGACCACCAGCTCACCAGAGCCTGTTGAGTTTGAATCTCACCCCGTCATTTTTTCAGGCCATTTGCCTCTATAATGCATATCTCATATTCCTTCTTCTCCTTCCCATTACCATGTTCATTTGGACATTCATTTCTTCTCACTTAGATGACTGAATATTTTCTTAACTTCCTGACTTCCAGTCTAATTTCCCGTTAATCTCCCATTTCCTTCAGGGTAATCTTCCCCAAGCACACATCTCTGACCATATCAAGACCTCCTTTAAAAACTGATAGGTCAAGTTGAAAGGCAGAGAGAAGTGAGACTGAAGCCTAGTGTGTGCTGGAGGTTCCTTTCTGAAGAGCTGAAAGTTCACCTCACACCCAGTCCAAAGGTCTCATGTGAAATATTGCCACAAAGTTAGAATCGGTTGACAGGTATTTCAATAACAGTGCTGATAATATGCAACAGTTGGAAGGCGCCAGGACTGGAGTGAGGAATTGAGGGGATAATAGCAACTACAAGATGAAGGAGGTAAGAGGAATCCCAAAATAAGGATGTTTCAAAGGAAAGAAACACAGTGTTTCATGCTAATGGTCATGGTTTGGCTGGTTTGAGTTTCTTTAAATAAAGAAGCCTGGCCCTGCCCACTGGTACTATGGGATGCTTTGATTGTGCTTGTGTGTTTAGGTGAACCTATTTATTGATTCACTGAGAAAATATTTATTGAGTTCCTACTATATGCCAAACACTGTGTATCAGAGAAGGTTGTGCATAGATGTCTAGGAGGATGACTATGGTTGACCCAAGTGGACCTGGGCAGAAAGAAAAGAGGCAAGACTGAGCTTCATATTTTTCAATACATCCAGCTATGTGCTTTCTGCCCAGTAGGTATTCAGAATAGGTTTACCAAATAAAAAACCAATTCATACCGCTAAAGAGTGTTATTTGGACTCATAGAAACCAGGGAAGCCGTAATGAGCATCTTTAGTGAACAAACAAAATGTTCATGGCCAAAAATTAAAATTTGGGGTTTGTACAACTTTACTCTGTCTTGCTTATTAACTAGACCTAAGCTCCCTTCACATGTCTTTTTCTCTCTTTCCCTTCCTACTTTCTTTATTTTTCTCTCTGCAAAGTTCTCATTAACACATTTTAATGAGTATAAATGAGGACTCCATATCCCAAGAAAGAGAAAAGCCAAGCCATGTGAACAGAGAGAAAGAGAGAGAGCTGGAAAATAAGCAATTATCACTGTGGGTTTTTATATTTTAGGGCCATCCCCGAATCTCATGTTTCTTGCCAAGTCTGCAGAAGACAACTCCTAATTGCATGAGATTGGTGATAAAAGCACAGTTATAAATATAGTTATGGTATAGATGGGAATGTCAATATAGATATAAGTATAATCTTCCTGGTGTATCTCCAAGTCTGTGCCATTCAGCTGTCCTCTCATTGTTCTTCTCTTGTATGTTATTTTGATATATAAATCCTTTCTTTAAAAAAAAAACCTCAGAAACCATAAGAGTTTCCTGAAAGCCATTTTCCCATCACCCAACGGGAGATCTTGGGCTTAGGAAATGTTAACTGTCTGTGTTTTAACCTCTTCCCACAGTTCTAGAACTCCAACATGTAGGCAGGCCTGGCCCAGCAAACCCTTTACTGGGTATCTGGAAAGAGACGTGGCACAGCCCCTCACCCACCTGTCGCATGAACTGCTCTCGCTAGAGCCCACCCTCTCTGGTCCTGCTGGCCTCGATCTCCATCGAAGGCACAAATGGGCATGACCTTCCGAGACCTATGGTCACCCAGTTCCATTTTCTTTTAATTCTCACAATAACCCTGTGAGGTAGACATGGGACTCCTTAAGGCTGCAATTTATCATTTTTTAGAATCTGTGACCCCCCCTTTATAGTGTTGATGTTGTCACACTAACTATCCTTTTAATATCCATCCAATGAAAAAAATCACAATGAGCAAAATCTATCCCGCTATTTTCCACCACTCTCTCTTTCTCTCTGCTCACACGGCTTTGCCTTTTCTCTTTCTTGGATTCCTCATTTATATTCATTAAAAATATGTTAATGAGAACTTTGCAGAGAAAAAAATGAAGAAAGGAAGAAGGGAAAGAGAGAAAAAGACAAAACAAGGGAGCTGAGGACGAGTTAATAAGCAAGACAGAGCAAAGTTGTACAAACCCAAAGTTTTAATTTTTGGCCATGCGCATATTGTTTGCTCACTAAAGATGCTTATTACCTTTTCCCTGGTTTCTATGAGTCCAGCACAACTTTTATGTTGGTATACACAATGAAAGGAAAACATTTAAAAATGTCTAACATATATTTGGCACTTAGAATGTGCCAGGCATGGAGCCAAACATTTTATGGTGACTCTCTTATCTTATGCCCATGACAACCCTATGGGTCATGTTCTCTGATGGGCTCCGCTGTACAAATAAGATAGCTGAGTTTGTGAAACAAGGTGAAATACTTTGCTCAAAGCTGCACGTCTAGTAAGGGACAGAACACGAATTCAAACCTAGGTGGTGAGGCTCCACAGCCAGCATTCTTAACCATGGTTTAGATGCTCACTTGAAAAAAGTAGGCAACACCTTTGTTTGGTTGGCAGATCTTAGTTGGAGGCAGTAGGATTGTCGTGGGATGAAGGGGATAATGTGCATATAGAAATCACACAGTGCCTGGTACTCTCAGCAAGTGTTACTCACAAGGATGCTGCATGTCTTTGACCCTGACCCTCACTATTAAAACTTTTTTTAAAAAGTGATCTTTCTGTGATTGCTGAAGAGGCTGAGGACCAACGAACCAAAAGCCTTGGTCACAGGGGTGAATGGCTGGGGTGCATGGGATGGGGCTGTGACCCTAGGCGTTGGCATTTGGTCCAGAAGTCAGTGTCCTGAGCTTTGGGTGGCAGCAGCAACAGCAGCAGCAGCGGCAGGAGCAGAGGGTCCTTGGGTGGACAAGGGGGCAGAGTGGCCACTTTGATGTTCTCGATGGCCAGTCATAGCAGCACCGTGATCCAGAGAGGAAAAGAGAACAAGGTGAAAGTCAGGTACTTCTCAGAGCACCTGTGAGACCTCCTCCTCGAACTTGGCAGGACTCTTTGGGGGGCACTTGAGAGGGGTGGAAGCAAGAGGGGTGAGTTTTGTGTGGTCCTCTTTCTCCCAGGCTGGTTTGGCCTGATCACAGTCATTATAATTGCCGTCATCCCTGAGGTGTGGGTGGACTTCCTCTTCTAGCCACGACCTGGAGAGCTCTTCTGCTAGGGAACACCTGTGTGTTGAATAAGTTACCAAAACAACAACAACAACAAACAAACCCCAGACTTGCCAGTGAATTGCTGAGCCCACAAGAAAATAGGACATGTCCTAAAGAATGAAGCTGTAAACTAACAAGCCATGAGCTGAAACCAGAGAGGTGAGTAATCATGAAAGCAGAGTCATCCTGGGTAAAAGGACACAACCAGGTACCTGGAGCTCTGAGGATTATTGATCACACAGACTATGAGGAAATTGATCTGGGGTTTATGCAGCTGGGCGAAATCCCCTCATAAACCACGGCTCATGAAGCCTCTGCATAATCAGTGAAAAGCTGCACTAAAAAACCCAAAACAAGACAACTGCCTGCAACTGACAATAAAGTGACTCTGGAAAGAATTTAATTAACAATAATACCTGTCTTCCCTGGAGTTTGGCAGCTAACGTCCAGGGCTGTTCTCAGGTGGGCCTGGGGTTATTTTGTATACTATCGATTGCTTCAGGAAAAATAAAGCCAAGAAATTAAAGTGGCCCTATCTTGAGAACAGTCCCCAGTGTCACCATGTGCAGATTCTCTCAGCGGGCAGCACTTTCAGTTCAGAGCCTTCAGGGTGCCAACAGGTTAGCTTCAGCCAAGTACAAACTCCCTGGGAAAAATGACCAAACGCATGTGCAGGCCGTCCATGGTGATGGATGGTCAGCAGAAACACTTACCAGCAGGTTTTGACTCTGGAGGTCTTCAGATGTTGAGATTATTAGATACAGAAGGTATACCACCTAAGAATATCATGTTTAAAGAGATGAAAAATGGAATTTAAAAAAGCAAGGAAAAAGAGACTATTAATCATGACCAAGTCGATTTGGTAAAACAATGAAAGGGAACTTCTGATATGGTTATTAAAATTAAAATCCAATGGAAGGGTTAAAGGAAGGATGAATCATAATGATGATCTGACAGCTGACAGGCATATATTATTGTTAGGTTGGTGCAAATGTAATTGCAATTTTCACTTTGTTGAAATTTGCCTTTTGGAATACATTCTTAAATAAATGTGATTATGTTATGTATCATTTTAATGTGCATTTCTCACTTTATGTTTTTTTGCTAATGACTTATTACATGCTGTTTTATATGTATTTTAGACTATGGAAATGATGTTAGACAAATAGCAAATTTGAGCAATTTTCTTATTCGAGTTCAAAATGACAACTCGCAACATCAACAATGCATTTGGCCCAGGAACTACTAGCGAATGTACAGTGCAGTGGTGGTTCAAGAAGTTCTGCAAAGAAGAGAGAGGCTTGAAGATGAGGAGCGTAGTGGCCGGCCATCAGAAGTTGACAACGATCAATTGAGAACAATCATTGAAGTCGACCCTTTTACAACTACACAAGAAGTTGCCAAAGAACTCAACATCAACCATTCTACAGCTGGTTGGCATTTGAAGCAAATTGGAAAGCTGAATAAGCTCGATAAAGGGTGCCTCATGAGCCGACCGAAAATAAAAAATATCGTCATTTTGAAGCGACGTCTTCTCTTATTCTACGCAACAACAATGAACCATTTCCCGATCGGATTGTCACGTGGGATGAGAAGTGGATTTTATACGACAACCAATGATGACCAGCTTAGTGGTTGGACCTAGAAGAAGCTCCGAAGCACTTCCCAAAGCCAAACTTGCACCCAAAAAAGGTCACAGTCACTGTTTGGTGGTCTGCTGCCGGTCTGATCCACTATAGCTTTCTGAATCCTGGAGAAACCATTACATCTGAGAAATATGCTCAGCAAATCGATGAGATCCACCAAAAACTGCAACACCTGCAGCTGGCATTGGTCAACAGAAAGGGCCCAACTCTTCTCCAGGACAACGCCTGACTGCACGTTGCACAACCAACACTTCAAAAGTTGAACGAATTGGGCTACGGAGTTTTGCCTCATCCGCCATGTTCACCTGACCTCTTACCAAATGACTCACTTCTTCAAGCATCTCGACAACTTTTTGTAGGAAAATCCCATTACCAGCAGGATACAGAAGATGCTTTCCAAGAGTTCATTGAATCCCAAAGCATGGATTTTTATGCTACAGGAATAAACAAACATATTTCTAGTTGGCAAAAATGTGTTGATTGTAATGGTTCCTACTTTGATTAATAAAGATGTGTTTAAGCCTAGTTATAATGATTTAAAATTCATGGTCCAAAGCCGCAATTACTTTTGCACCAACCTAATATATGCTCGACAGCTTTCTCGGCTTTTTTTTTTAAGATTTTTATTGGGGAATTGGGAGATGGGAACAGTGCTGGGGAATTGGGGGAAGGGGAACAGACAAGTTGCTGTCGTTTTGTTCTTCAGTCTAGTTGTGGAGGACGTTGCTTCACTGGCCCAAATTGGCACCATCATTGCGCTCTTCCTGGGCGAGGCAGATCAGTCGCCGGCTTCTGGACGGTCGCTCACAGTGGCTGCTGGCCATTCACGGTGGTTGCTGGCTACATACAGTAGCCCAAGGCAGCCCACTGCCACAGGGGCTGCAGCCTACGCTGTCGCTGGTGACTCACTGGCAGCCCAGCTCCAGGTTGAGCTGTTGTTCAGCATCTTAACTGTAGAGGGCAGCGTCACTGGCCCTCATATGTGGGATCCAAACTGGGGCCCTCTGGCGTCCCAAGCCAACTCTTTATCAATGCACCACTCGGCCGCCTGCTTTCTGAGCTCTTTGCAAACACACCTGAAGTAAGAGAGAGTGAATTAGAAGTTAGATCTAGAAAAAATAAATTCCGTTTACAGAGATAAAGGTAGGAAATATAAATATGAGAGCTGTACCCCAACTTTACTGGTGTAGTACCTTAGATATATGTTAAAGAACCCATCTGAGCCTCAGTGTCCTCAGCTGTAAATAGAAACAGAGGAGAGCATTTATTCAGAATGTCTGGGGTTTCGTAGATATCATTGTAGGACTATTTCTGGAGTTTAGGTTGATCAACACTAAAAGAGTAAAATAATAATTAAGAGAGAGAGAGACTGACTTGACCTAGACTCAGTATTTTCTGGATAAGTTCTTCTGGGACAATTTCTTGGCTTTTTAAAAATTCCATTATGGAGATTTAGAATGTATGTATGTATATTTAAGCAATTATAATTCAATGCTTCAAATTAGTCTTTATACCGAATCATACAAATGGCCAGGTACTCTCATGGCTTGCACAAAAAATGCCATGGAGACATCACACAGCATTTATCTTCAGTCCATCGGATCACATTATTCCCACAAATGATGAGTCACAACAAACTCATGCATTATTAGAAGGTGATTTAATAAATGGATGATCATTAAAAATCCTATTACTGTATTTTGCCATGTATAATGTGTTCCTGTATATAATGCACACCCATGGTTTTAGCCCAAACTTGCAGGGAAGAAAATCTTTCATTTTAATTTTTTAATTCAAATTTATATTTTTTTACATTATGTTCTTCTTT
Organism: Hipposideros larvatus; assembly: GCA_031876335.1. Classification (NCBI taxonomy): domain Eukaryota; kingdom Metazoa; phylum Chordata; class Mammalia; order Chiroptera; family Hipposideridae; genus Hipposideros; species Hipposideros larvatus. The sequence continues at coordinate 8,991,778 of CM063088.1, read as the reverse complement.
TTGTATTATAAAGGAATTTTAGCATTCATTTTTTATCATTATGGGACAAGAAGTTTTACGTAACAAATAATTACAAAACACAAGAACATATACAATGTACAAGAAACTTTATGTACCCATAACAAATTTAAGACATTTATGCATCATGGAAGGCCAAGAACTCTTCATCACTGCAAATTCGTCATAAGTTCAACAAAACTGATTATCGTATTCCAGGGTATGATTTTGCATATGGATATCGTTATTGATTTCTAGAGTTATACTTTTAACTCATAAGAATCAATCGAAGAATTAGAAACATTTTTTTTTAGATACAGAATTAGTACTACCCATGTATAATGCACATCCTTATTTCTCCCTCACAAATTTGGGCAAAAAAGTGTGCATTATATACGGCAAAACATGATACTTAGAACAATTCTATTGTTTAGACACTGCTAATATTTGGAAACCTAAAAAAAAATTTTAAAACCCAGTTTTGGAATACTGCTCACTTAACAGAATTGTTCTGACAATTGAAGAGATAAGGGAATAGAGTTAACTGTACATAGTAGGTACCTATCCTCAGTGTTTCTGGTTTACAAACAACAAAAAGAAACTCTGGTTTATCTAACAGAAAATGAATTAGATGAAAAGCTAGGTAGGAAGGCTCCCAGAATTGCTGGGAAACCTTGGGAAACCTTGGGAAATGGGCAGGGACCAAAGAAAATCGGCAGGAACCCAGCCACCAGCCCACCGGAGACCCAGCGGTTAGCATGCCCACTCTAGCGTCTCTGAACTGGACACTTACCACCGCACCACTGGCTTCTTGAATCAGCCTCTTTGACAAATAATCTCCACGCCTCTGAGTCAGTCCTTCAAAGTCCTGGGGAGATGGGGGCTGTGAACATCACCTGGTCATGTGCAGGTCTTGTACTGCTACCCCTCAACACTAAGCAATGGAGAGAGCATCTGTCGCCTTTTGGGTTCCATTCCTGGAAACACGGCCCTGCTCCCACTCTTCTTGGCATTTCCAGAAAAGGAAGGGTGTCCACATGTTGGGCATCACAAAAGGGCAGACCTCACCAGAGTTCCCCAAATTTTCACTTCCTCAAATCAATAACTAGTAGGAGTACTGGGGTATGCTAGATGTAAAATTTAAAAATAATCTAATCTTAATGAATTAAGTCTTTGTGTTCTGGCACCAGTACTCTCTTAAATTTGTTTCTGAGAATTGCATATTTTTTTAATTTGCAAAACTAAGGTATTCACAACAGGAGGGATCCTTGTGGCGATGGAAATGTCCTGTATCCTGACTGAGTCAATGATGCTATCGTACTTATGGCATGGCACTATAGGTTTGTAGTATGTGACCATTGGGGAAAACTGGGGACAAGGTAGATAGAGGATCTCTCTGTATTATTCCTTACAACTGTGTGTGAATCTAAAATTACCTCAGCATAGAAAGTTTAATTTAAAAAACAGACTTGCTTGTTAAAAAAAATCAACTACAGGAAAGTCTTTTTCATCAGAGAACCCCAAATCCAACTCTCCTGAAGTAGAACTCATATTTTGAAATATGTACACACACACTTGAGCATGTCCTCACACACACTCCTGTAATGTGATTTCCTATACAAAAAGTACATATGAACAAAAAATATTTATTTCAAGAAACTCTTTTGCAACATGCTGTTTGCATCCAACAGTCTAAATAAGCAACTTTCTATGCACAGTGCCTTCTATTCTTTTTTCTGAGTCTGTAGCCTTCTGGTTTTTCCAGAACCCCCCCCCCCCCCCCCCCCCGCCCACCACCCCTTTCATGCTGTGAACTCCTTAGCAGACAGAACTGTCATTCATTGCTGCATCTTTAGCACCTGGCTACATGTCCCACACATGGTGGGTCCAAGTGTATGTATGGAGAATGTCAGAAAAACCATATTGTTCACAAGGAAACAAACAGGCCAATGGTGCTCATTGCAGTGTACACTGAAGGCCAGCTCTGAGATGCGCAGGAACCAGGGTTTCGATGTGACCTTAGAGGGGGTCTGAAAACCCCACTGCCCTTTCCAATTGGTATGCTCTGTCCATTTCTGCAGTGGGTCTCCCTCACTCATTGCTGCATTGACCTTCAGGAACATACTCCAGGTCTGTCCCTCTGGCTGAACAGATGGCAAACCCCTGTCCATCTTGCATTGGGTTGCATTGCTGCTAGTCCTTGAAGCTTCAGAAAGCAAGAGGCCAGTGCCAAAGATGCCTCTTCATTTTGGTACAGTTCCACCAACAATTGTTCCAAAGCCTACTATGTTGCAGTAGGTGCTGCTGAGATAAAATTAATTCAACCACTGGTAACAAATTGCTAAGCATTTTCTGAGCATGGCTGCATACATAGAAGAGGACAGAGCACTTTGGGCCATTCTAAGGTGAATAAGATATGGTCCCTGTCCTTTCATAAATTAACATTTTTTGGAGAAGATACAAGTAGATTACTAAAAACATTGAAATAAAATAGCATGAGTGTTATACCAAAGGTTCAAATACTATATTTTGGGGGAATGTTGAAGTGATAACAATTTTGATTATCATGGTCTCTGTGCAGAAACAAATGACTCAAAGCATTATGGGATAATTAAATTTACATACATATGTAAATTTCATTATCTATCAATCTATTATCTATCAATCATCTATCTATTATCTATCTATCTATTTATCATCTATCTAACTATCTCTTGATCTATCTATCTTCTATCTCATTATAGCACAGAGGGAAAGGAGGTTAATTTCTCTTGGTTGCCTGGGAGCAGAAGAAACAATTGGTTTCAGAGTGAAGATAGTGTTTGCAAAGAATTGTAAGCAGTGAACAGAATTCGCTAGAGAGACTGGGGATGATGTGAGAACAGCCTGTGCAAAAGCAAATAGGGGGCAGAGTACAGATGGCCTTTGGGACAATGAAGAACCCCGCGTTATTGGAGCATGGATATGAACTTCAGGTTAAATAGCACACTCCAAAAATATGCTCCCTTGGGAAAATTACCCATCCCTCCATTCCATTTTCATTGAGTGCCTCCTTTGGTCAGATCAGATTAGCAAGCACTCATAGAGCATTGAAGGTGCACCCAGCTCTGTCCTGTTCTCCGTGTATTAAATTATCTCATCCCCATAACCCTCAACAACATACGATTACACTAGATGCCATCCTTCCCGCTTTACAGACGCTGAGACAAAGATGCAAAGAGGTTAAATGGTTTGGTGGCCCAGGAGGTCAGCAATACCGGGATTGCAGTTCAGGCAGTCTGACATGGATGTTCACTCTTAACCATGATACTGTGCTATATTCAAACACAGGAAGCAGGCCATAGTTAGCCTTTGGGCCAGAGTTTGCCAACTCCTGGTCTAGAGAGCATGAAGGTCATTGAGATACGGAAGAGGGTGGGCTAGGCAAGTAATTGCTTACGTCATTTCATTTCTTTTTTATGACAGCACCGTGAAGTAGCTGTTACTATCCTCTCGTTAGAGATAATACTCCACACTCTGTCACTGTTAACTTACTTATCCAGTGCCACACAGCGGGTAAGTGGCAAGGTCAGTATTTGAACCCATATTTTGTTATTCAAAGCCCAGGAGAGACCTTTGTCCTACCCCACCCTATGTCCTATTCCTTTCCCGGTAGAGCTATTCCATGACAGTGGCAAAACTTTGTTTTGCAGGCTTTTCTCAGTTTTCCCCAAGGGCACTTTTCTTCTTCGAATGATTTTTTTAAAAAGCCAAACAAAAAGGGACCGTGAGTCTCTAAATGTACTATCGTTGCTTTTGTTCAGTACAATAGACTTTATATTGCTTTGTCCAGTCCCTATGAAGGGGCACATAGAAGGTTTGTTTTCAAGAAATTAGCATCACATTTTTCTCTACTTTTGCTCCCGAAACAGTTTTATCTTGGGGATAAACAGTGTTATTTTCGTTCTCTCCATTTGAGCCCCACATCGAACATTTTCTATTAAAATTTAAATAAGCCACTTCAGAGACAGATGAAGATGTGAGGCTAAAATGAGCTGACTCACTAGAATTTGTTCCTGAGAATATAACTTATTTTCTCTTACTGAGTTTATGCAACGCAGTTTCATAATAGAAGTTTTAAGTGGGCCAGCATCATGCTGTTATAGTAATTTCCTCCAACTTTTCCACCCAGAATAGCCAACTGCAAAGGGGAAAATGAGGGACACAGACTGTCTCTGCCCCTGCCCCATGGAGACGCAATTATTATTCCAGGGAATTGCTGGAAGCTGAAATTTTTTCTGAAGATGTTTTGATTCTCTGTGTGATTCCCAAGAAGTACAGCACATAGCAGCAAACACGTTGCTGTTGGCTGATGGTACACATTTCTCTTCCTTTCTGTTTTCTCTTTGGTTGAAGCTGGAGATACGGCTTGCCAAAGTGGAGATGTATGTGTGAGGTGGGGTGGAAGGTGCTGAGAGGGGACAGGAGTGGGACGAGGGAGCAGGATGAGCCCTGAGGTAGAACAGAGGTGAGGATGAAAACTGACTGGTGGGCAAAGACCCAAAGTTCCAGGAGGAGAGGCGAAGTGGCTCCTACATTACAGCTTTGAAGATGAGACACAGAGCAGAGAAGTCAGGACCAAGTAGGTGAGACGCATATAAGCAGCGTGTTGGAGGGGTGGAGTGTGGGAGTCATTCTGAGTGAGAGTCCTCTAAGCTGTGTTCCTGATCCATTGGGGTTCTAAGAGAAACTGGTTCTTTTGTTGAGTATTTTTGAAAGTATGTAACTTGATTCTGGGAGAGACATATTGATAGGGATAATAACAAAAATAATGATAGCAATAGAAAACAGGTACATAGACAGTTTCTGACACAAGCACTCACCAATACCCCATCTTCCTCTGTTTCTGGGCATACTGAAGAACGAATCACCCATGCTATTAAAGTTAGGTGCTGACACATGACTTATTTGGGACAATGAAATGTGAGTAGAAGTGACATGTGTAATTGTTAGTGCTCACCTCTTCAGTTTGATTGTCTCCCTGCCTCTATGTCTGGTGGCATTGTGTAAATGAAGACAACCCCTCCACTCCAAAACCTACCTGAGATCAACATGTAGGATAAACAAGAAGTAACTTTTTATTGTTCTCAGCCACTGAGATTTTTAGAGTTGCTTGTTATAGAAGCAAACCTGGCCTATCCTGACTGACAAAATAGCTAACATTTAATGAGCATTTACTATGTGTTAGATAGCATTCACAGTAATTAACTTGTCTGAACACATTAGTTTATTATTAGAGGCTTTGGTATGTGTAGAGGTAAATTAATATGGAAGTAAAGAAACCTGTATAAGGTTTTCCACACATGGAAAAATAGAAGCCCCTTGTTTCTGCTCTCCTTGTTTTTGAAAACCTAGTGATGCCTGTGGAACACAACCAGATAACACATGTTGGGAAACTCAGGCCTGAAACATGCTCCCCTGTCCATAGCTGGAGATGGGGCATCATGGACCACAGAACAGAAGCCTTGCATAACATGCAAACAGAGATGAAGGGTTAAAGATGCTGACAACTTCTCCTCCCCTAGTTTCCACAGCAGGGCCTGAGATTATTATCCTCCATTAAAGCATGGCTTTAACTCTTGGCTAACATGTAGTACCCAAGAGGTTGGAAGTAGAGCAATGAGGAAGATGAGGGCTTGTTATCTTGGTGGCTTGATCTTCCTAGAGAAAAACTGTCAGGAGGCTAGTTTCTTCTCCCTAAATCAAAACCCCAGGGAAAGATAAAATTCCTTACTTATGGAATAGTTAGGGGAGCAACTAATACTAAGGACGAGAGTTAAGTAAGTGTGATTTTAGAAAGGTGACAGTCTTATGGCTCATGCATACATAGCTAGTACCGCTTTATTTGTCATAGTCATGTGACTAAACTGCTCATGTGATGGAGAGTGCGTTACAAAGAAGCCAGGTGTCAGAGCTAATTTTATGTGTCAATTTGACTGAGTCAAGGGGTGCCAGGTTAAACATTACTTCTGGGTGTCTGTGAAGAGGGCGTTTCTTCTTACCTGTCTCTTTTTCAAGGAAAATCTCTTATAGGCGCCCCCATCGACCTCCCCTTTATGCCCCCTTGGCCAGGGTTGCATCACATGGCCATGCTTAATTCAACCTCTGTCAAAATGGATGGAATTGCCTCTCTTGGCTTGAACTGATAAATATTCATTTGTTGGGGCTAGCCTGGAGCCATCTTTCCTGAGCACATGGGATGATTAACATGAAAAAAAAAATCAGGGATTTTCCATTAAGGAGGAAGGAAACAGAGTCAGGGGTGGGGTTAGTGATACAACCAGGAATGTCTTCTGTAATTCACGTTTTTATCTCAAACTCCAGCAGACTGCCATCCACTTAGTGGGTCCTTTGAAATAGTTGTGGCAAGAAAACCCCATTCCTTCTTATACTTCCAACTGCCAGCCAATATCTCCACTTAGATTGCCATCAAACCACCAGAAGCTAGGAGAGAGGCCAGGCACAGGTTCTTCTTCACAGAAGGAAACAATCCTGTGGACACCTGGAGAACTTTCAGCCTCCAGCACTGTGAGACCATAACCTTCTGTTATTTAAGCCCCCCAGTTTGTGCTGCATTGTTACAGCAGCCCTAGCAAACCAGCACACTCCCCCTTGCCTACTAGGTAAATTCCCTGTCCTTCATCATGATGTACAAGGCCATCCAGGATCTGCTTCTGGACCATTTGTCAGCATTGCCCACCACTCTGTCCTCTAGAGGCAGCATCTATAGGATCTAGACCCTTCTCAGGTTCTTGGAACAAGACTTGGGATGTTGTACAGATTCCTTCATTGTCTTGTCAGCTCACATTCCTTCTTTGAGAGTCTGCTCAATTGTCATCTCTTTGAAGAGGCCTCTCCAACCCTGTCTTCCCAGAAGGAATTTTCTGTCTTCTGTTCTCCCCTAGCATCCGTGCAAGCCTCCACTGAAGCACTCATTCCATTGGATTATTTCTGTCTTTCTTTTTTTATGACTGTGTCTCTCTAGAGAGACTGAGAGAAGCTTCAGAGTGGAAATCACTTCCTTCTCACTTCTTTCCCTCCAGTGTCAAGCCCAAGGAGGTGGCTTATGAGACCCAACAACCCTTGCGGGGATGTTACTAAAGGAGCTGAGGATGGCCCAGTGGCAGGTGGGCTGGACCAGGGGTGGTAAGAACTTGGTGTTGGGGTTTATGCAGCTACTAACTTGCTGGGTGACCTTGGACAAGTTCCTTAACCATCCTAGGCCTCTCTGCATTCTTATCTGAAAGTGAGGCAGTGGTCAGATGACCTCTAAGGATGTCTTAACAGTATTTCATGGGAACCTTCTCCCAAGGGTATCCTTTTGTGGGATTCTCAAAGGAAGCCAAACTGAAGTTATAAATATTGAATGCAAGAATTTCTGGCAGACTTAAGTCAAAAGCGATGTTTCCTGACCAAAGGGCCGGCTCCTGTCTCCCACTTGTCCCCATGAAGGTAACCACTTCTTTTGCTTTCTGGCAAGGCTGACCCCAGCAACCCAGAGCTGTAAGTCCACAATGGGTGGGAGTGTAGTTATAGTTTAAGTTTTAAAATGAATGGCCATTAAGCAGGATGACTGGACTATTTAGGACCATTCACCCATTTTGCTGGCAGGGATTTCAGGGGCACTTAGGAGGAGTCTGCAAGAGGAAATAAAGAAACTTCCAACAAGATACCTGCCAAACCTGAATGGGAACATGCCCTCAGGTAGAAGGTGGAGCTTCCCACTCACCTCCTCCTCCCTTTCTCAGCACTTGCAGGCTCTCCCCAGAGCAATGTAAGGCTTCTTTGGTAGACAGAGGGTCTCTCCATTGTGGAGACACCTGAGCTCTGGGTCTCCAATGGAGGGACCCGTCTGTACTGCTGGCAAGCATGATATGTGATTGAAAAAGACAAAAATGCTCATTTCTGCAACGGGGCCAAATTGTGTTGGTTACTGATAAGTTTTCACAGGGGAACTTCTTGGCTGGTTTTGCCCTTAGTGAAAGCTCCCTTCAAGTCAACACTATTCTTTGAGAGATCCATATCTGGACACCCTGGAGCAGCCTCAGAAAGCGTTCCCATGATCTGAGTAACTAAACACAGCTCTGTGTGTGTGTGTGTGTGTACTATAGATACATTTTTCTTTCCTCCTGAGATATTCTGTGTGATATTTGATCCATCACTTGTTAGCTTGTGCAAATCACTTAGCCCCCACGGGGTATAGTGCTTTTGCTGTAGAATGATGTCCTATAACCTCTTACATTTTACTCCTAACAAAGCCATTCATTTATGTCACCTAACATCTTTGACTCTATTTTTAAAAATTCTTCAACTCGATGTTACTTCTAGTAGATTTAAGACCTACAATTTGTTGAAGTAAAATGTGACTTTAATTTAGTTTTGCAGAAGAACACTACCTTAACTGACTTTAGTGGGGAGAAAAACCCTGCTAAACTCTGCATTGTCATGTAAGCGTGGTAGTGACAGCCTTCAGCTCTTCAAAAGCTCTGGTTTGATTAATAATTCCAGTGACGTTTCTTTCTGCACATTTTTCCTTTCTATTTGCAATTTCAATTTTCCCCACAATAACCAGGGAAGTTGATATGATCACTTTTACCTACCAGACAAGAATATTGATACTTGGGAAGAATAAACGATAGTCCCAAGGCCATCCAGCAGCAAGAAGCAGAGTCAATACCTAGAACTGGGTCTTCTGACCCCATATCCAGTGCTCTTTCCACTGCAGAAATGATTACATTAACCATGTCTTGGAGTTGTTTAATGCTTTAATCTCAACACTAAGTCAAAAACATCTGAAGTGCCTGCTATGAGCGAGCCTCTTTGATAACTACTGGACTACTGCAACTTGTGTTGTGAAGAAGCTCAACTGAGTCATCACGGTAAGTTTCCTGCAGAAATAGCCCAGTGTAAGGCAGAATGTAAGGCTTAGGTGTTTGAAAGTGTTCACATCAGGGAGGGCCTTTGAATGTCTAGCTAGGGAGTTTGGAAATTATTGGTAGGTCATGGGGAGCCACTGAGAGTCTTTGTTGAGTATCCTGTGTTCAACAAGCTCTTCTTAACAAAGAAGAACAAAGCTAAAACAAAACTAAACTAAACTAAATAAAGCAAAACATGGGAAAGGTTTAGAGCAAGAGTTGGCATTGCTACCCTTCCCTACTGGAGGAAAAAAGCAAGATGCGATAGCCCTTTCAAGTCAAAATGAGTGAGAAAACAGTTGGGACTCCCCAGCAGGTCACAGGTACCCTCCCCCATGCCCTTTCTAATTTCTGTTGTGCAGACAGGGTAGAAGTTGGCTGGGCAGGATGATAGGAGCTGGCAGGCCACAGGGGCTGCCCTAGCTATCATCCCCTTCTTCTCCGGGGAATTGCGTACAAATCTGCTGGCATTTAGAGGTTACTTTAGTCCTGCCACTTTTCTGCCTGGCCCTTTGAGAGTAGACTTAACCATGTGACTTGCTTTGGCCAATGGGTGGTTGACAGACCTGACACAAGTAGTGTATTGAAACAGCCTTGCATTCTTGGCTTTGCTCTCTCGTGCCTGTGTCATCACCATATGTCCAGGCTACCTCAGAGTAATTCAAAGTTGCAGGCAAAGAGGGTGTATGTGGGGTGGGTGAAGAATTGCTGCCATCGCGACAATGTAGCAGCATCCATCTATCCTATTCTTCACACACCATGCAGACATCTTTGCAGTATCTGTACTGAATCCCTCTGATATCATCTAGGCCTAAATGTGTAAGCTGACCAGTCCCTTGATCCTAGTTGTATGCCTCCTTTAAGTGCAGCCCAAATGTCATCTCTTTCAGGATATACTAAACACTTCTAAATCCTACTAATGGTTTTCTTCTCTGGGCACGTAGAATAAGTAAAAATGGGGACTCATTCATTTGAGTATATCATCTTTTGATATACTCTTTTATTTGAATGACTTCTTTAAGCAAATACGCAGCAGACAGGAATTCTAGGGAAGAGACAAAGAGAGTGTGTAGGAGCCCCAAGTAACCAGGAATCCCTAGGGTGGAGAGAGGTACCCACTGCAGATGCCTAGAGCTTCTCCAAAAGTGACTCCTTAAAAATTCTGGGAAAATGTCTTATTGCCATTATTTATTCTTTACTCCAGGCAATGTGGAGTTCAGGTCCCAGAGCCTCATCCCCAGGGCAGACAATGAGGGTTGCAGTTGTGGGTAGATATTTGGTGGGACAGGGAAATTGAATTTGTGCCCTGGGTCATTGTCAAAAACATTGATTGATAATACATGACAGCTAGCCTTTACTTCTCACCTACTTTGTGCCTTCCAGGTAGGTGCTATAACTCCATTTAACAGACAAGAAAACTGAGAATCAGGAAAGAAAAGTGATTTACCCAAGGTCAAACAGCTGGTAAGCAGATACATAATTCAGTCCCAAGCCTGCTTCACCCAGAGCTCAGCGCTTGTGTGACGCCATTTCCAAGCTGTGTTAGCACTGTGATTTCCAGCTGTGAAACTACCTCATCTAAGTAGGCCAGGCCCTACCCCATGGGACTGCACCGCAGGGTAGGGCTTCTGGTGGGAAAGGCAGTTGTTGGTAAGGGTCCTTGAAGAACTTGTCTGTAATCCCATGGACAGAGAAGTGTACATGGTTCCTTATGTCCCAGCTGCCCATAGCATTAGCTGGTGGAACACAGTGGTACTTGTTAGGGAGAAAGGAGCAGAGAGTCTCACTCTGATTTGTGACTCTAGGCAAGTCACAAACCTGGCTTGGTTTGAGTTACTTTATGAAATTAGGAAGTTGGATAACATTCAATTCAACAGATAATGATTTGGCACCCACTAGTGCTAGTGAATGAATCAGAGAGAAGAGAGATGTGGAGAGGGGTCAATCCCCATCTCCAGGGAGCACATGGTCCACTGGGGGCAAAAGCACATGCCCAGGTACATCTGGCACAACTCAAGCTGTATGTGGTGAGGGGCAACAAAGAGAAAGAGACCTCTAGGGAGGGCTGGAAGGGAAGGTTGTAGCCAGAAGTTGACAGGCAGGGGAAGCTTCAGGAATTAGTGTTTTATTTACTTATTTATTTTTAAGAGGAATAATAATGTCATTTCATCTAAGTATCTCCAGAATCTGTCAGAGCACCTAGGACTTTGAAGGTCACAATGTCTCCTTGTTGACTGTAAATGAAAAGATGAGGGCAAATAAATGATTAAATGGCTATTTCAGCCACAGAAATGCTATTTTCTGTTATTTATAGGCACATCAGGGTAGCAGGAAAAATAGTTTTATTGTGGTTTATATTTTATAATCTGGTCAAGAAGTCTAACATACATGGAAACACAATGTATTCTTTTTTTCTTTTGAGTTGAAGCATATATATATTTTTTTCATTATGTTTATGTGATGTACCGTGTTAACTGATTTGCTGATATTTAACCAAGCTTGCATACCAGGAATGAATCCCACTTGATCGTGGTGTATGATCTTTTTAATATATTACTGAATTCGGCTTGCTAATTTTGTTGAGGATTTTTGCATCTATGTTCATTAGGGATATTGGCCTGTAGTTTTCTTTTTTTGTGATGCCTTTGGTTTTGGAATTGGGGTAATGGTGGCCTCGTAAAATGAGCTTGGGAGCCTTCCCGCCTCTTGAATTTTTTGGAATAGTTTGAGAATAGGTCTTAATTCTTTTTCAAATGTTTGGTAAAATTCACCTGTGAAGCCATCTGGTCCAGGACTTTTGTTTGTTGGGAGCTTGTTACTGGTTCGATTTTGTTAATAGTAATAGGCCTGTTCAGATTTTTTGTTTCTTCTTGAGTCAGCCTTGGAAGGTTGTATGCTTCTAGGAATTTATCCAATTCTTTCAGGTTGTCCAATTGTTGGCAAATAGTTGCTCATAGTATTTTCTTAAATTTTTTTGTATTTCTGTGGTGTCTGTTGTCACTTCTCTTTCATTTGATTTTATTTATTTGCGTCCTCTCTTTTTTTTTCTTGATGAATCTGGCTAAAGGTTTGTCCATTTTGTTTGTCTTTTCAAAGAACCAGCTCTTGATTTCACTGATCTTTTGTATTTTGTTTTAGCCTCTTTGTTTATTTCTGCTCTGATCTTTATTTTCTTCCTTGTAATCACTTCAAACTTATTTAGCTGTTCTTTTTCAGTTCCATTAGGCATTAAGTTAGACTGCTTATTTGAGATTTTTCTTGTTTTTGAGGTAGGCCTGCATTGCTATGAATTTCCCTTTTATGACTGCTTTCACTGTATCCCGTAGATTTGGGGTCATTGTGTTTTTTCATTTTTATTTGTCGATTTCTTCCTTGATGTCATTGCTGACCTATTCATTATTTAGTAACATGTTATTTAGCCTCCACGTGTTTGTGTGTTTGTCAGTTTTTTTCTTGCAATTGATTTCTAGTTTCATACCATTGTGATCAGAGAAGACACTTGATATTTAAATCTTCTTAAATGTATTGAGACTTGTTTTGTGACTTAACATGGTCTATCTTGGAAAATGTTCCATGTGTACTTGAAAAGAATGTGTATTCTGCTGCTTTGGAGTGAAATGTTCTAAAAATAGCAATTAAACTCATCCAGCTTAGTGTATCATTTAAGGCCGCTGTTTCCTTGTTGATTTTCTGTCTGGAAGATCTGTCCACTGGTGTCAGTGGGGTGCTAAAGTCCCCTACTATGATTGTGGTACTGTCAATCTCTGCTTTTATGTCTGTCAATATTTGTTTTATATATTTAGGTGCTCCTCTGTTAGGTACAGAGATGTTTACTAGGGTTATGTGCTCTTGATGGATTAATCCCTTTATCATTATGTAATGTCTTTCTTTGTCTCTTATTATCGTCTTCATTTTAAAGTCTGTTTTGTCTGGTATAAGAATTGCTACCTCAGCTTTTTTCTTATTTCCGTTTGTGTGAAATATTGGGCTGTCGGAAAAGTCACGACGCATTTTTGCAATGAAAAACATAGAAAAAATATGTCATGACTTTTCCCACAACCTAATATCTTTTTCCATCCCTTTACTTTCAGTCTATGTGTGTCTTTCAGCCTGAGGTGGGTCTCTTGTAGACAGCATATGCATGGATCTTGTTTTCTTATCTATTCAGCTACCTTATATCTTTTGATTGGAGTATTTAATCCACTTATATTTAAAGCAAATATTGATAGGTACACATTCATTGCCATTGTATTGTTCATATTTTTGATCTTCATTTCTTTGTTTGTTTTTTCCTTTTTCTGGTTAAAGGAGTCATTTCAACATTTCTTGTAATACTGGCTTGGTGGTGATGAATTCCTTTAGCTTTTTCTTGCCTGGGAAGCTCTGTATCTCTCCTTCAATTTTAGCACTTTACTTCCTATTTTTTTTTCTTTTTTCTTTTTTTTAGCTGAGCCATCCTGCCACCTGTTGGCAGCTCAGTGGCAACTCAGCTCAGGCTGGGACTCGAACTGCTGTTGCTCAGAGCTCGCACTGTTGAGCAAGCTCTTAACCAGCTGAGCCACTCGGCTGGCCCTTTCTCTCCTTCAATTTTAAATGATAGCCTTGCTGGGTAGAGTAGTCTTGGTTGTAGGCTCTTGGTTTTTCATCACTTTGAATATTTCCTGCCACTCCCTTCTGGCCTGCAAAATTTCTATTGAGAAATCAGCTGATAGTCTAATCGGAGCTCCCTTGTAAGTAACTAGTTGTCTTTCTCTTGCTACTTTTAGGTCTCTCTCTTTGTCTTTAACCTTTGCCATGTTAATATTAATGTGTGTTGGTGTGGGTCTGTTAGGGTTCATTTGTTTGGGACTCTCAGTACTTCTTGGGCTTGTATGTCTATTTTCTTCTTCAGATTAGGCAAGTTTTCTGTCATTATTTCTTCAAATAGGTTCTCAATCCCTTGTTCTCTTTCTTTTCCTGCTGGTACTCCTATGATGCGAATGTTGTTACACTTTATGTGGCCTCAAACATACCTTAAACTATCTTTTATTTTTTTAAATATAGTTTTATCTCTTTTGATTTTCAATTGGGTTTTTTCTGCTACCTTGCCTTCTAAATTGCTGATTTGATCCTCTGCTTCATCTTATCTGCTGTTGATTTATTCTAGTGTATTCTTCATTTCATTTATTGTATTCTTTATTTCTGACTTATTCTTTTTTATGGTTTCTATATACTTCTTTATGCTTATTATTTTTTTTGTTGAAGCTCTCACTAGGCTCCATAAGCATTCTTATAACCAGTGTTGTAAACTCTATTTCTGGTAGGTTGGTTGCCTCCATTTCATTTAGTTCTTTTTCTGGAGGTTTCTCCTGTTCTTTTATTTAGGACATGTTTCTTTGTTTCCTCATTTTGGCTGCCACTCTGTGTTTGCTTTTATGTATTAGGTAGGCCTTCTATGTCTCTGAGTCTTTGTTGGGTGACCTTACGTAGTATGTGTCCTGTGTGGTCCAATGGTGCAGTCTCCCTGATCTCCTGTGCATGTGTTCCAGGAGTGTCCCTTGTGTATGTTGTGTGTATCCCCCTATTGTAGTTGAACCTTGATTGTTTTTGCTGCATCAGTGGATGGGGTTGACTCCCATGCTGACTGACTGTGCCAACTGACTACACCCATAGTGTGTGAGCTTTTTGTAGGGGCTGACCTCTCAGCGGGGGATTCATCACAGTGGGCTCCTGTTCCTGTTGAGAGCTCCCTTTGGGTGTGCTGCTTGTGGGGCTAACCCAGTAGTGTCCTGGTGTCATCTGATGCAAGCCTCTGGGTATGTTGTTTCTGGGTCTTTTGGGAGGGGCTTCTGGGCAGACCAATTTCAGCTTTGCTTATAACCGGCCTGGAGATACCTTGTAGGAGCCACAAAGTTATATGTGGTTGGTTGCTGCCTGTGCTGAGCCTGGAAGCATGTGGGAGTGGCCTCACTGTGAACCAAGGCTGGTGGTCACCAGTGTTGGGCCTGGGGCAGCTTAACAAGAGGCCAAGGGACTCTCAGGCCTGTTGCCACCTGCTGGGTACCTTTAAGGCTCAGTCGTGGAATGAGTCACCTTCAGTGCCCAGGCTGGGCTGGTTAACCTGATGTTGAGAATGTCCCTGGCAACACAGCAACTAGCTTGGCAGGGTGGGGTCCCAGGGCGTGATGAGGCACAGCCAGTGGTTTTCACAAAGTCAATGCAGATTTGGCTCTTGCACCAAAGCCAGGCCTACAACCACTTTGCAAAGTGCCCTGAGCATAACATGGCCAGTCACTGCTTGCCTCAGGCCCACCAATGCCCAAGAGCTGCCCAAGAGAGACTGAAGCTCAAGTTGTGGTTAACTCCCAACCACCAAGAGTTCCCCAAGTAACCCCAGGCCACCTACTGCTGTAAAAGGCTTCCATAGCTTGTGGGGCAGGGTAACTGCCCAGAAGCCAAAAGTGCCTGGGCAATGCAGCAGTAGCTGGGCAGTGCAGGGACCCAGGTGGTCACCAAGGTGGTGCTCATGTGCAGATTTTGCCAGACCAATGGGGTCTCAGATTTAGCTCTTTGGGGAAGGGTTCAGCATAGAAAAGATGGTGCCCTCCTCTATGCTACATGTGAGGCAGGCTCTACACAGGGACAAAGCCCTCACCTCGAAGCCATACAAGTCAGTCTTTTCCCATATGTCTGTGGCACCTCTTGAGTTTCCCCCACTTTACTGGAGCCCAGGTGAGTGTTTGCAAGTGAGTGAGTCTATGTGCAGGCCCTTTAGGAGGATGGCTGGGTTTCCAGTTACTTCCCGTCTCATCGGGACAGATGGACAGAATTCTTGCTGCTTTTCACTGACAAATTTTGTAGGGACTCCTTTTCCCGGCACAGGACCCCTGGGCTGGGGAGCCTGGTGTGGGGCTGGGTCCCCTCACTCTTTAGGGGAACCTCTGCCACTGACTTGTCCCTCTCAGTGTTCAACCACTCCCTGTGGGTTTGGGGTCAGCCCATTTCACGTCTCTGCCTCTCCTACCAGTCTTGATGTGGCCTCCTCTTTATATTCGTAGTTATAGGGGTTCTGATCAGTTAGTCTTCAGATGTTACAGGAGGTTAATTGTTCTATAATTTAGTTGTAATTTTGATGTTATCCTGGCAGGCAGCAGGCATATTGTTTACCTAATCCACCATCTTGAACTGTCTCCAAGAATAATTCGTATTATAAATTCTTTGAAATGTGGGGACATTATAAAGGTGTATCTAATATTACCACCCAAAGATGATCAGTCTTAATGTATTTGTATATATTCTTCCAATCCTTTCCCTGTGTGTGTGTGCACACATACACTAACACTATTTTCTACCATACATAGAATGAAACTATGTTCAGACAGAAAACAAATTGAGAGAATATAGACCAATCAGTCTAATTTGACTTTTTATATGAAAATGGAACCAATAATAAAATTTTAAAAGGGGCATCTTAGGCTATAGATGTTTAAAATATGAAATCATTTCATTTTTTTCCAAATACAGCCTTTCTTTTTTTCTGCAAAACAATGGCATTAGTGGCAATTATAATAATGACGATTCATTAACCCCCACCTCACCCTATGCCAGGCAGTGTACAAAGTACTTCACACATATTAAACTTTCTTTCTCACCACAACTTCACAAGTTGGATAATTCTGTGTCCATTTTAAAGAAGAGGTTTAGAAAGCTGTCCATTCTACTCAGTTGGGAACCCAGGCTTGTCCAATTCAAAGCCAACCACTTGAAGAGCCTCCAAGGATGTCAGAATTAGTGTTCTAGATGCCTCCACACAAGACTGAGACTCACCTCTCTAAGTGTCATAGGGTCCTTCTGTGAGCTTAAAGGGCTTCCAATGATGTGTCTTCATGCTGTAGAAAATAAAATGGAGCTGACGGTGGGCTGCTCCAGCCAGTTGCTGGCTGCTTTGCCTGTTAAAATCCCTGGGCTTACCTTGTCGACAGCATTGACCATCTGAGTTACAAAGTGTCCTGGTCAACAAGCCCCACTGATCTCCTACCAATAGCCTGCATCAATTGCTAGCCATTTGAGTGAGCCGTCTTGGACCTCCAAGACAGGCAAGTCTTTAGATCAGAATAGGTCAACTGTCAGTCAACAACAACCACATGAGAAACCCAACAGGGGAACTGACCTGCAGAGCCCAGTCAACCCACGGGACCATGGAAGATAGTGATAACTTACTATTGGGTCTTCAGAAAAGTCATGACGCATATTTGCAACAGAGGGCACTAGTTCATTTTTGGAAGTACTAGAGTCATTCGCATCTATGTTATTGCTAGTCATTTCACAGCTGACAGTTCTAGCTTCATTCTAAAAAAAAATTGAGCGATTTGGTTGAGTTTTGAAGATTTTACAACAAGTTGAAGATGGAAGACCAAACTGTGCATTTTTGCCATATTTTACTGTTTTACTCCCATAAACGGAAGAACGTGCATCAAGTTTGTGAAAAGTTGTGTAAAGTTTATGGTGACAATGCTCTACAAGAACATCAGTGCCAACGATGGTTCATGAAATTCTGTGCTGGTGATTTTGATCTCAACGACGCTCCTCAGTCAGGGAGGCCCACCGAGGTAGATGATGACAAAATAAAGGCATCGATTGAGTCAAACCCACATTACATGACACAAGAGAT
This sequence comes from Hipposideros larvatus, assembly GCA_031876335.1. NCBI lineage: Eukaryota > Metazoa > Chordata > Mammalia > Chiroptera > Hipposideridae > Hipposideros > Hipposideros larvatus. The sequence goes on along the minus strand of CM063088.1, from coordinate 8,974,177 downwards.
TGCAGAAACATTGAACATTCATCATTCAAGCATTCACGACCACCTGAAGAAACTGGGATATGTAAGCAAGCTCAATATTTGGGTTCCGCATGAACTCAAAGAAGTTCATTTGACAGCACGTATAAACATCTGCTCCTTAAACGTGAGGAAAATGATCCTCTTTTGAAGCTGGTGATGAGAAGTGGATTGTTTACAACAATGTGGTGCACAAACAGTCGTGATGATTCGCCTCAAATGACATTCAAAGCAGACATTCATCAGAGGAAGGTTATGCTCTCAGTGTAGTGGGATTTTTAAGGTGTCGTGTTTTTTGAGCTCCTACTAAGGAACCAAACAATCATTTCAAATGTGTACTGTCAGGAATTGGACAGTTTGAAGAATCCATCATCCAGAAATGCCCAGAGCTTGTTAATTGTAAAGGAGTTGTGTTCCACCGCGACAACGCGAGACCACACACAAGTTTGATCACCCGTCAAAAATTATTGGAGCTTGAATGGGATGTGTTGCCACACCCACTATACTCACCTGACCTTGTGCCATCAGACTTCCACTTGTTTTGCTCTCTTCAAAACTCCTTGTGTGGTATAACGTTCAATTCAGATGAGGCTATAAATCAGCACCTTGTTCAGTTTTTTGCAAATAAAGACAGGTCCTTCTATGAACAAGGAATTATGAAGCTCACTGAAAGATGGCAAAAGGTTATCAAACAAAATGGGCAATATATCATTGATTGATCTTTGTTCTTTATATACATAAAAGACCTTTGATAAACATAGACAAAATACATCATGACTTTAGCAAAGACCCAATATTTTTATTTGAGGTATGTTTTCTTACACAGCAATAGATAATCATAGTAGTGATATTGAATTAGGTTGAATTTCAGACCTAAAGAGAATTTTCCAGGAAATTTTTTTTCCAGTAAGTAGATTTTGGGCTTTCAAATTCAAATTCGTATGTAGGAAAAAGGTTTTGAATATTATGTAACTGGCCACCACCATTAAATGTTGGCAGTGAGTGATTTTTCTGCATCTGTATTGGCAAGAGGCTCTGAGTAGACAGACATTTCAATAGATTAAGGTTTGGCAAAACCAGTAATGTATTTAAAAGAGGGAAAGGCATGGTGTCAGAGCCAAGAAACATATTAAGCTTCCTGAAAACACCAGGAAAAAAACATTTATAAATATTGAGAGCAGATTAGCCTACTAAGCAACATGCAGTGCAGGGCTTTAACCAGCAAATCATGTTGGCCTATTATAAGTTTTTTGTATGGTAACATTCTGAGTCAGTAAATTGAAAGGAAACAGGCTTGCATTCCTGAACTAATTTGCACTTGGTTGTGATATATTCTTTTAAATAGCCATGGAATAAGTAGTTTAATGTCTTAATTACGGTTTATATGGATATTCTTTACAGCAATTCTGTGATTTTCTTTTATTATATTTTCAGGTTCTGATAATAACTTGCTGACTTCATGAAGAAATTTGCAAGTTTAAGTTTTAATGATCTGTAATATTTTAAACAGTACTGGCATTACTTGTCTTCAAGGCATGTTAGGATCCTTTTGTGAAACTCTTAGCCTAGAGTTGTGTGTGTGTGTGTGTATGTGTGTGTGAGAGAGAGAGAAAGAAGGAGAGAGAGATTGGGTGGGAGCTCTGGGAGAAGGCCAGGATTGGATGAAAATCTCATGGATTTGATTTTAGAGAAATGTTGATGTTTTTTAGATTTTTGGCTGGGGGTGGGGGGAGACTTAAGGGTGGCAATGTACTTGCCAGGGAGAGGAAACTGGTATAGAAGCTGTGTTTACATGTTGTATTAGTTTACTAAGGCTGCTATAACAAAATACCACAAACTGGGTAGTTTAAACAATAGAAATTTATTATCTCTCAATTCTAGATACTAGAAATCCAAGATCAAGGTGGTGGCAGGGATGGTTCATTCTGAGAGCTCTGAGGGAGGATCTTTTCCAGGCCCTTCCCCTAGTTTCTGATAGTTCCTTGGCTTGTGGTGTCGTAACTCCAATCTTCCATGTCATTCTCCTTGTGTGCATGTCTGTTTTCAACTTTCCCTTTCTTATGAGAACATGAGTTATACTGTATTAGAGCCTGTTCTAATAACCTTTCTTTAATTTTATTAGCTCTGTAATGACCCTATCTCTAAATGGACTCACTTTCTGAGGTGCCGGGGTTTAGGGTTACAACAAATGGATTTTGAGGGGAAGAAGGACAGTTTAACCCATAGCAGATATCAAACATGCTTTTCTAACATAGATTTCATGTTTATTTTGGGGTAGCTTATGGGGTGGGGCTAGTGAAGAATGCCTGAGGAAATGTACTCCACCCCATCATTCCTTGTTGCTGCCACATATGGATTTGAGGTGACTTCAAGGCATTCAGAAGCAGATGCTATGCTAAGTGAAAGAAGTCAGTCACCTAAGACCACAGATTATATGATTCCATTTATATTAAATGTTCCCAATAGACAAATCCATAGAGACAGATTACTGGTTGCCTAGGACTGGGGCTAGAGATGGGGTGTGGACTTGCTGCTAATGGGTACAGGGTTTCTTTTGGGGACAATAAAAGTGTTCTGAAATTCGATTATGGTGATTGACACATAACTCTGAATATTCTAAAAACCATTGAATTGTAATTTTAAATGGGTGAATTGTATGGTTTTGTGAATCATATCTCAATAAAGCTGTTAAAAAAAGATGTTAAGTCAGAAGTTGGATATACGAGGTGTGATCACAAAATATGGTGAATATTTAAATAAAAAGATCATTACAGTAAAAGACACATGGCCACTAATCCCCCTCACAATACCCCCCCTCACTTCGAACACACTCATCCCATTGTTTTTGCCACTTTCTGAAGCAGTTCTGGAAGTCCTCTTTCGTGAGTGTCTTTAATTGTGCTGTTATGGCTGCCTTAATGTCCTAAATCATTTTGACTTTGGGGAAGAGCCAGAAGTTGCATGGTGCTAGATCCAGTGAATATGGTGGATGAGGACACACCGTAATGTTTTTATTTGACAGCAATTGCCATACCAGAAGCAAAGTGTGACATGGAGCATTGTCATGATAGAGAATGAAATAAAGACACTCACAAAAGAGGACTTCCAGAACTGCTTCAGAAAGTGGCAGGAATGATGGGATAGGTGTGTTCCAAGTGAGGGGGGTGTTTTGAGGGGGATTAACGGCAATGTGTCTTTCACTGTAATCAATTGTTTTATTTAAACATTCACTGTATTTTGTGATCCCACCTCGTAAGGGTGTTTGGGCAAATTTTCAAGTCTATTTCAGTCATGAGATCCTGCCCTATATTCCTCCCTCTTTCTGGATCTCAGTTTTATCTTTGTGAAATGAGGAGACTGGAGTCTACTTGATAGATGATTCATCCCTTTTATGACTCAACTAAAAGCATCACCAGATATCCGTATTTTACTTAACAGGGCAGACTAGCTTAGAGCATGGGCTTTGGAGCAACCACTGAACTTGAATCCCGCTCTGTAGCCTCCTAGCTCTGCAAATTTAGGCAAATTATTGTACCTCTCTGAAGCTTGATATCCAAATGGGGATATGGCATGGGAATAACAGTAATAATTCTTTCCTCATTTGGCTATCCAGATAATTTAACATGATAATATTCTAAAGGGCTGAGCAGGCATCTGGAACATGGTAAATCACTAAAAGGAGGTAGATATTATTATCAGCACTTACTTTCTAGGGTCAAGACTAGTGACTCTACTTCACCAAAATGGGCCAGATGATTCTTTTTCAATAGGAGTTGAATTGTCCTTTCATATTTGATGCTCTATCAGTTACTCAATTTTTAATTTTTAAATAATTTTTGAATAATTCCACACAGTAGCATCTGTGTTAGTCCAGAACATATTTTTCCTTACATGCCTCCTGCAGTCTGGTAAGATCTTTGTGTTATTAAATAATCAGTTTGCCTCTGTTTTCAAGAGGCACCAAATGTCATGTAGAATGTGACACATTTGTCATCATTAATTGCATGCTTGATGGATGCAAATACATTTATTTAATACTTATTGAGCACCTTGTTTGTTCAAAACAATATACCAAGGACAGAGAGGTGCAAAGATGAAGAGTAAAGGATCCTATTCTCAGGTATACCATGGTTTAGTGGGGAAGACACTCCCGTGTATTTATCCAGTCATGCATCAAATGTTTTCTGAGCTTACGAGGGGCATGGAAAGATATGTAATGCAATGTATTAGGTTGAGCCCCATAATAGATGTATGATAAGTGCTGACGACATTCAGAGAAGAACGTGATTAATTTGATGCGGACATGACATGCATGCCAGATGGTGAGAAGGAGGAAGGGCATTCTGGAGTAAAATTCAGGAACACACTGAGCTCCTCTCTGTTCCGCAAACAGGTCATGCCCTTTTATGGCCTGCATTTCTGATGCAGAGATCAGGGGAGGCTTCATGTCTAGATAAAGCTGCTTCTGAAGTGACAAGCAGGATTTGGATATTTAGTGAAGGGACTGAGAAGGGCTATCACAGGGGAAACTGGGGTTGGGTTATGAAAGGTCTTAAAGCTAAGAAAAGAAGTAAAAAAACTCTAAAATGGAAATGACAAACCTAGACTTAACGCATATGAATAAGTGTGTGTTTGTGTGCGCGCATGCTCACTGGAAATATAACGCATAGGCTGCTTTTTTCCTATTTTTTACATGGTGTTTTCAACCAAAACTTTGTGTGCATTGATCAAGAAATCACTTTTTTTTTTGGATAAACATTTAAGCAACAACAGATTGCATGTAGTTTCAACATCAAGGTCACCACTGACTCATCTGTCTCTCAGCAACTGAGAATTTTCATTGTCAATAACATTAATTACATCTATCACTTATTCTAAAATGACCTTTGTTATTCTACCCCCATTATAACACTTTCTCCACATTGGCTCACATTTGGGTGGCCGGAGAGTAGTGATGCCTGCCCTGAGTTTTCACCACCTGGCAATCAGAGCTCTGGAAGTACAGGCCAGGCTCTCAGGCTTTCCTGGGGCTTTGCCTCTCACCTGATGTGCCCACAATGAATCAGTGAACCACTCTCTGTTATCAGGATGCAGAAAAGCATACTTCCTGTTCACCAAACAATTCTTCATTTCGAAGGATTGGGGCAAGATTTGCAGACAAGGAGAGAGTTGGAAGGAGCAAACATTTATTAAGACATCATTGAAAGAGCATGGACCTTGGGGTCCAAAGACCCGTATTTGAGTCCCAGATCTGCCATTTATTTACTAGGTAACTTGAGGAAATGGCTCCCCTGCTCTGCGTCTCCGCTTCCTCCTCCTCTAGAAAACGAGGATGGTAGTATTTCCCTTACGGGGTTGCCTGAGGGTTGAATGAGGTTAAGTGTGTGAAGACGGCAGCCCACACGGACTCAAGGCCCTTATTCTAGAAGTCCCAGGAGAAGTGATAGCTGCAGACTATCATATTCTGCAGGCTTTACAAAGCCAGTGTGTAAAGGAAAAAACACAGTAAAATCCACCCTTGAAAAATCCCTTAAATCTAAGGACAGCCTATATAGTTTTATGTAGATAAAAGGATTGTGTCTGGTTATGGGCCAATGTAAACAAAAAAAACAGGTAGACAGACATATCTTTTTACACTGGAATCATATTTATCACAGAACAACATGTTCACATATTAGAAGTATATAGGTACCAAGAACAACAAGAGAATAGGAATGGGAAAGCCATGTCCAGGGCTGGCTTCATGGGTGTGCAGCCTGGGACCTCATGCTCAGAAGGCCCCTGTGTTTGGCTCAGTGCTCTGAGGTTGCTATCTTGAAAGGCTTAATAATTTTTGAACAAGGACCCTCTCAATTTCATTTTTATTCTGGGCCCCACAAATTAATGTCAGTCCTGGTCATATCTTTAAATTCTTATTTCCCTCTGTTTGTCCTCTGTTTGTCCTCATCTTCATTTGGTATTACTGAATTTGCATAAGATAAATGTTTATATGATGTGTCACTGTAGAGGAATAACTATAGGATGCAGCACCTTAGTGCATTTTCAATTACTCCCTGAGAAATTGGAATAATTGACCTCATTGGGTAGATGTCTAATTTGCTCAAGGTCACACCGTTAGTAAGGGTTCAGATCAGGACTGGTATGTCTGTGCTACTCTTGCTACTGTACCATGGTGAATGAGAAAATAAAGAAAAACATGAAAAGTAATTCCAGTTCAAAAACACACAGCAGCAGATGCCCAGTAGGAGGACATTTGAACTAAACTGATGTGCCAGGCCATGCTAGACGCAGCAACACACAATTTGTTTATATTACATTCCCCCAGGTGTGTGCTTGCTTCCTGACATGGATTCTGTGGGGTTTTCCTCATCACTGTATTCCCAGCCCCCAGAAGAGTGCTTGGCTTATAGGAGATGCTCAGTAACTTTTTTTCAATGGATACTATTCCTGCCAAGGTCTTCTTCACTCAGCATTAATTTGCCCTTCCTTTCTGCAGATTCATACCTTTGCTCCTTCTCTTCTTTGAAGACTGGTCTTCATACCATTTCTCCTTTTCTCCTTTAAAGACCCATCTGTTTGACCTGAGAATGTTCTTTAGCAACTTAATATCTGACTAGATGGAGCAAAAAGCCATAAGATCATAGCAAACAAAAACTTTGATGATGACTCTTTTCATATAAAATTTCAGTGGTTTATTATGTATTATTATTATTATGCCAGGACATTCCAGCTACCATTTTCATTCTCCGCTACTCAGGATTGCCTTGAAAAAGGCTTTAGAGGAAAAAAGTTCTCTTCCAGGTTGCTAAACATATTTTTAAAAACGGCTTTATGAGGGACAGCTGGCATACACAAAGCTGTACATACTCATGATTCACATATACAACTGAATGAATCTGGAGATAAGTATAAGCCATGACAGCGTAACCACAGTCTATGCAGTGAAGATTCGTCGTCTCCAAAGTGCTTTCTATACCCTCTTTATTTATTATTATGTTTTTATGATAAGTATACTTAATATAAGATCTATCCTCTTAGGATATTTTAAGTATATAATACAGCATTGTTAACTAAAAATGTTATTTTTAGCCCAGGTTAGTGTGTCCCTCCCACCCCCTACGCCTGGGACTTAACACACTTGTTCAGTGTCATTGTTCACTCATCACATACTCTGCCCCATAGACAGCGTGTCATGAGGGGCTGTTGATGTTTCCTTCTCAGCACTGCTGTTCCTCTCTATGACTCACCACTTCTCCGGCCTGGACCTCACTTTTTTCCTTCCCAGCTGATCCAGTAAACTCCCGCCAGGTCTCTCTCTTGTCCCTCCCCGCCAGAAGGAGGACTGGGACTTACCCTCTTTTTCCTTCTCAGCACTTTTGCTGCATTTTTGTGGCTTCATGCCTTTGTACTTGTTTCTTCTGTCGGAAATGCCCTTTGCCTGCTGCTTTCTCCTTTTGATCTGACACTTTCAGTTTTCCTTTATAATTGATGCCAATTGGTGACTCCTCGGGAAGGCCCCACTCACTCTCCCAGGCAGAGTTGGTTGCTTTTTCAGGCACAAACTCAATGCACGTGGCTCACACACTCTGTGATAAGCCTGGACTAGACACTAAAGATGAATGAGACGCAGCCCCTGACCCCTGACTTACTTAGGAAATGTTCCCCATTTTTGTGCCCCAGCAGCACTTAGTGCTTATTTATTTATTTATTTATTTATTTATTTATTTATTTATTTATATTTGTATGGCATCTACCACCTTCTTGTTTATTCATTCACTTGATCATTTGTTCATTCACTGGGGGTTAATCCAGCCCTTGCCCTCCCTGTGCCTAGCATTCTGAGAAGCACTAGGGATACAATGACCAATAGTTGGGTTTACTGAGGAAGAGATAGTAACCCATGGGTCATACAAAGCCTGCATAATTCCAGCCTGGACAATGGCTATGGAGGAGTTCATGGAGCTATGAGGTTTTACAGTAGGTGTTGGACCTGGTCAGGGAGGTCAGGGGAAGAAGCCAGAAGTGATCAATGCGATACGACTTGGAGAAGGGAGAGAGGAGAAGCCTCTTGGGTGGAGATGACAGAATGCCCACAAGCCCAGCGGCAGGAGAGTGACGAGAATGTGAAGATGTGAAAGAACACACACAGCAAAGAGAAGAGCAGAGGGTGATGCTGTGTGATTGCTAATCATCATGTGACAGTTATTGCTTGGCACTGATGCTCCCTGGAAAGTCATTTAAAGGGTTTAAGCAAGGGGTTGAAATGATTAGCGATCTGAAAATATGTGCAGGGCCTTTGGAGAACAGATTGGAGAAGGGCAAGTGTACCATGGGAGGGGCTATCAGGAGGCCATTTTCAATTACCGTTGAGACAAGGGCAGCATGGAGCAAGGTGGGGCATAGACAGAAGGGGTTAGATGCAGAGCAATTTAGGAGAAAAAATTGACAAACCTCGGTGATTGGTTTGTATGTGACTGGGGGTGCAGGAAAGGGAGACGTCAAATCTACCTTTAGATCCCCATTGATTCCTAACCTTTTTGGATTCAGGACCCAGTGGAAATTATAGACCACCCTCTGGAGACACGCACACAGAATTTTGTCTATCACTGCTGGGGGTACGTAGCCCATTTGTGAGCCGCAGGTGGGAAAAGAGACGGTATCTTTCTTATTCCTTGTTGTACCTCTAGATTCTGTTGTAGAAAACAGGAGAGAATCTGGCATACAGTCCATGTTTGTGGAAACAATAAGTAAGGGTGAGAGGAGATGGAAGGTACTGAGAGGCTTTTGGTCGTTAATTGTCTGTACCTTCTGCTGCGATATGGAGATATGGATGTAGGAGTTTTAACAGAAGAGCTACAATGTACATGTTTCTGAACCAACTGTTCATTAGCTTGCAAGGCAGCATTAGGTGGAAAAGTCCACAAATGGACTCATGGGCTTCCAGGTGGTGGAGAGGAATAAATTTGAAAGTATTAAGGCTCCAAAGGCCCAAGATTTGTCTGCAGCAGATGTCTCTCTGTAATGCTAAGTGTGTTGGACGGAAGAATAAAACCGTCTGCTTATATTTTATGTGGGGGAGTGCATCATTTGGAGATGAAGTCAGTCTGCCTATGGCTGGGTGGATAAGTTAAATTAATGTCTTGAATCTCATGATTCATTTTTACCTTGTGGGAGAAGCAGAAATGGTAATTGTGTTCATAGACAGAGATTTAGAACAGAATCATGCCTTTGCAGATAAGGCATTTCAGGAGGCCAATAAAGATAAGACGATAAAGAAATACATAGGAGGAAGTCTTAAAAGACATTTAGTTCATGTGTATTAACCAAGGCTGGGTTGAATTTTTCTTTGTGTGCTTTGAGCAGCTGGATGCTTGGGACAGGGAGAGCTGCCATCTGAATCGTGGACTCTTCCATGGGCCCTGGTGATCAATCACCTGGTTCGGTTCCTGTCCAAAGTGGAACCCCTCCTGCAGTGTCCTTTGCAGATGGGTGTGGTTCCTTCTCGAGCTGCCCTAATGAGGCTCCAGTGTTGGATAGTTCTGATATAAAGTCCATCCTGACTCTTCCGTCTATACCAGGAATGGCAAATAGGCTTAAATTTGCATGACAATTTCAGTTACTGGACAGCTCCTGTCTGGAGCCTAAGGATTCCAAACTGAGTCTGGGGTGGGGGATGGGGAAAGCAGTACTTGATTATCAATATCAATGTCCATCACATAGGAAGAGAATGTGGAGTGGTGCCCTGGAAGCCAACAGTAGTCTGTGTTTGTCATCCCTGGGTTAGATTTTTCAGTTAATCTGTTCAGTTTGTACTTACTGAATGTCTATTATGTGCCAGTTGTGGTCCTAGGGGCTGGGGCTACAAATCCAATGGTTACTTCCCAGTCCTCGTGATACCTGTCCTCTCTGTGAATTTAGAGAGTTGGCCACCTTTTCCTTCTTAAGATACCTCCTAACACCCACCTCTACCTCTGCTTTGGGTCTCTGGAACCACATTCTCTCTTTACTCCCATCTCTTTACTATCGCTCTTCAATGTTCTCCTCTTCTCTATATTAAAATGTTGGAGGGCCCCAAGATTTGGTCCTGAATCTCTTTTTCTTCTCTGTCTCACTCTAGATAATCACATCCAGTCAGTCCCATGTCTTCAAATGCCTTCGGTATGCTCATGACACCCAAGTGTGTGTCTCTAGCCACAAAGGAAAAACCATATAACCGTCTGCTAACTGACATCCCCACTTACATATATATCAAACATAACACATTCAAAAGAGAACGCTTGATTTGCATGTTGCCTCCATCCCCCTTGAAAATACAATCCCTTTCATTCGCCAGTCTTCCCATGTCAGTAAATGGCACTGCTGTCCCTTCAGTTGTCTTTCTCAACGAGGCAAGCTTTCTCTCCTTCCCTTACCACCCTCATCTAAAACATCAGGTATTCCTGTCAATTCGATCTCAAAAACTTCTCCCCAGCCTACTCAGGTCACTGCCCCCCCGACCACCATCCTCATCCCCAGCCATCCGCATTCTTGCCTGGAATCTGTCCACAGACTCTTCTCTGTTCTCTCTGCTTCATTCTTGTCTCCTCCTTCAGTCTACTGACTGCACAGTAAGGAGAAGTTTTAAAAATAAATGTTAACAAGATCATGTAAACTGATTGTTTAAAATTCTCCAAGGGCTTCCCTGAAGAAAACCCAAACACCTTTTCCCAGTTTACAGGGTCCACGTCAGTCTTTGCCCACCTCTCGGACCTCGCTGCTCTTACTGTCTTCAGCCACTCAGCAGCCTACTTTCTATTCCTCCAACAAGCCATGCGTATTTCCTCCTTGGGGACTTTGCACACTTCACATTGTTTGTTTCTCTTTCTAGAATACTCTTCTCTCTGATCTTTCTGTGGATGGTTCCTTCTTGTCTTTTAGGTCTTAGCTTAAATTGTACCTTGCAGCATATCTTTTTCATCTCTCCTCTGGATTACTGTAATCACCTACCTGCTGGCCTCTGTGCTTCCTTGTCTCCCACTCTCATCCCCTCCTCCACACGTAGCAGATTTCAGCCTGATTGACTCAGCCTTTCATGGTCTAGCCCCTGCCCAGCCCTCCAGCCTCATCTCCACTGGATTCTTTGCCTCACACAGAATATTCCCCTCCTTTGCTGCATTGTGGAATGCCTCTGAGCCTTTTCATGTGCCATTCTTCCTGTCTGGTACTCTCTTCCATCCTTTCTTCTCGATAACCCCTACTGCTTCTCTAAGACACAATTTAGGAAAGTGTCACTTTGTCTGGAAATGCTTTTTGAACTCGTTCCTTACCTGAACTTTATCCACTGCTTTCTCTACTGGGCTACTGAAAGCACTTGGGAACTGTTTTGTTATGTTACCCATTTTTTGTAACTCTCTCCTGATGGTCCTCTTGGAAGTAGGGATTGTGTATTTATGGGCTTATCTTTATCCCCAGAACCCAGCACAGGCCTTTGCATTATAATAAATATTGCATAAGATTTACTTACAGGATTCCTGGAAGCTGGCAGTGGGAATGGCATTCTTCTGGGGTGGATTGCAGCCAGTGTTCTACCCAACTCCAGAATACATGAGCTCCGAGTGAGGGCTGACCACTGGGAACAGAATAAATGACCAACCTGGGGAAGAAGCTGTGCTAGCTGTGCTTTGTGGAGGAGTTAGGTTGGTGCTCCTGGTGCAGATCCATGAGCACAGCACAGCTACAGGTTCTGCATCCTACAGCAGCTCAGCTCCTGTGTTCGACATGTGGGCCAGGGTAGGATGTAGCCTCAGTTGAAGCTGAGAATGAATTAGAAAGACAGGAAAGGTTCAGATCTCCAGGAATTATCACTGTGCTCAGCCCTGGTATGGCTGTCCCCAGGCCTGGGAACGGCCTTGCACATGCAGTGGAGTCTGACTGGTCATCTTCCCATTTAGTGACCCTCGCCACCTGGCTGCACCGGATCCAGCCACGAGTATGCATCCAACCCAGCCTGGGCCAGTGGGATTCTTGCTCTCCTAGAATTGAATAAAGTAGAAAACAGAGCCTGGAAGGTGGTGATACTGACTCAAGTTAATGGCAGCATCCCAGAAAGAAAAGCTACAAACTCTTGCTGTTGGAATATGTCCATTTCCTTTCCATTCCTGAGTCAAATCTTCTTGATTTTATGACATAGCCCAGTAACCCTACAAAGAGGAGGGAGAAAGGGAGGCAGGGGTTGGCGGGGATGAGAAAGGCTCAGGCTCAGATGCTTTCTAGGGACAGGGTTGGGCCAGTCTTCCAAGAGTGAAGGATGGAATGAGAAAAGAGCCAGGAGTGGATTTCAAGCTTACTATTTTGAGCTGAGCAAGTCCATTTACCCTATAGCAAAATTAAGAACTTTCAGGAAATCTGAACTGGAAGCATTTTGCTCCTGAGGACACTATGACCCAGAGTGGTGCTGTGACTCCTGCAGTCATTAATTGTCAGGTCTGGAACCCAGGCTACTCAGCTCCCAACCCAGTGCTCTTCCTGCCATCGCAGTTGTCCCCAGTCAATCAACCTCAGCTCAGCTCCTTTGTACATGGGTTCATCATGTTCACCTTTTGTGTCCAATTTGTGGCTGCACGTGATTAACTCTAGGGTCCAGGAGCCCAGGGTTAACCTCAGCTGTGAGGTTACCAGAGGAGTGTGTTTATCTAGGGCATCTGCCTACCTAGGGACTGAGTGACCCATCCCTTAAGCTATTGGGGCTGAGAACCATAACACGGCAATCACATGGCAGGACATCAGCACAGAGGAACACCAATCATAATAACATGATATGATGTGAGAGGCATGGAGGTGGTACTTGTGAGCTGCCCTACCCACACACACCCTGACAGCCCTGCAGCATTCTAGCATGGCTGCATTCCTGGCCTCAGACGTAACACTTGTTATATTGCTTCCAAATTTGGTTGGATGTACTAATTGGATTTTTCTTTCCAACCAGCTCAGGCTCTCTGAGGTGGAGACTGGAGAATGACTGCCCTCTCTGTACCAAGCAGGTTCCCAGGGAGGCCTTAGGTGGGCGGTGCTTCTGTCTAAATCCTGCAATTGGTCTGAAGTCATTGTCCTCAAAGTATGATCTGAAGTTTGCTTGAATCAGAATCCCTTGGCATGATTGTGAAAATGCAGATGATTGGGCCTGTTGCAGACCTACTGAGTCATAATCTCTGCAATATTAACCGGTTTCCCAGACGATGAGGGCTACTGGTCTCAAGACTTCATTGGGGTTGGGAAAGGTCATGAGTTCAGGCTGGGGAGATGGTGGTTTCCTGCCCCTCCTGCGGCATTTCCTAGATGGGTAAGTTTGGCATGTTACTCACCTCTGTGAGTATCCCTCGAGAGGAGGAGATGTGTCTTATTTATATTTATCTCTATTCAGTGTCTAGAACAGAGGTGGCCTCTAACTATTGTTGAATGAATGCATGCATGCGTGAGTGAAGATCTTAACCCATACTGCACTCATTGAATGAGATAACCCAGAGAAAACACCTGTGCAGTGTCCTACACATGGTAGGTGCTCATCAGGTGCCGCCTCTTCCATTCCCCTTAGGAGTGTGTCATCTGTGGGTAACATGAGTAGGGACACAGCAGAAGTGTGAAGGAGATGACAGGTGCTCAGAGACCATGCTAAAACCCAGAGGGGATAGACGCTTCCGGGAAAATCCATACTTCCCTCTCTATTCTGCTCCCTGTGGTCCTCTGTTCATTGTCCTGGGAGTTGCCAAACCCATGAAGGCCAGTCACAAAGAAGAGGGCTATGGCTGCCACTGTGCCACTCTGGGGCTTGGGAGGCCACATGGAAACGGCAGGCCAGTGTGTAAAGGTGGAAGAGCATCGCTGCTGCGATCAGCAGCTAAGAGTAGGGAATGTAGAGGGTTAAACTGGGGATTTGGGTATGAATAAATGAATCCTGATCTTAACACGGGAGACCAGTGGGAAAAACAGCTGATTTCTCCTAGGCTTGTTTTTTTGTTGTTGTTGTTGTTTTTTTTTTAATCTATGAAAGGGTCATAAAGTACCTCCCCTATATACTCTGAGCATTCTTATGAGAATCAAATAAGGTAATGATGATATAAGTATTGTCTCTCTGTACAGACCTTATTGTGATGCTTTCTGCTCAAAGTGTGGTCCCCAGACCAGTAGTATTGTCATCACCCAGAAGTTTGTTAGAAATGCAGAATCTCAGGCTCCATCCAGAGTTCCTGAATTTTAACATGATCCCTAGGTGATTTCAAATACACATTAAAGTTTGAGAAGCAAAGGCTAAACAATTATAAGGAATTTTTAGTTCTTCAAATGCTTTCTTTTTTTTTCTAGAGCGCTTCTCCTGAGAACGAAAATGTGTCTTATTTATCTCTGTTTAATACCTAGAAAAGAATTGACCCTTAACTAGTGTTGAATGAGTGAACAAATGAATGAATGAATGGATGAAGATCTCATGCTCCCCCACTACTTGGAGCTCTTTACCCAAGTTTCTCCTGCTGTCATAGCAGGGTGTGTATGTGGTGACTGCAGCTGCCTCACAGCCAGCTGATGCCAACCACAGATGCAGGCATATAGTATGTGATTCAGGACAGAGTAATCACTTAATACAGGTTGTGGGAGATATTTGGCAAGAACCGAGAGACAGGGATTGGAGTTTAGTTTCCAAAGATAATGTCTTTCCCAATTATTTAAAGCCCTCTGTAACTTGGATCACACCCAGACAGAAATAAACCTTCTTAGGAGAGATTTCTGTAAATAGAAATGGTGCTCACTTTTGCAGCAGAATCTGTTCAGGTGTTTATGTAATATGACATGGAGGGCTTGTCCCGCTGGGCCTTTGTTGAGCTGAAACCAACTGAAGTTGACATCTATAAAGGAGAAATGGTTTTTGTTTACTAGATTTTACCACCAGCTAAGTTAATTAAGGAATTAATCTATCCCATCATTCAACAAATACTGCAGCGTTTGCCTTGGGGTTACCATAGTGAGTGTGCTAGCAGTTCCTGCTTCTATCAAGTAATTGCTGGGTGGTGAGGATGGAATATGAATCAAGCAATTACAGAGGTTTAGGGAAGTATGGAGTGATATGGGAGAGCGTGGCAGGCAAACATAGGAAGGGTGGAGGGGATGGAGAGACACATCCTACAGGAAGTGGCCTTCAGGATCACCCAAAGGAGGCATAAGGAGTTGAGCAGTTGTGGTAGGAAGGGGGAAATAAAGCTGGAACAAGGAATAACATGGGCCAGGGCCTGGAAGCAAGGGAGCTTATGCTCCAGCAATGGAAGGAAAGCAGTAAATGTGCTGGAGAGCTGGAGTGACTGTGTGTGGGCTGCGTGTGGGTCCATATGTAAGGTGTGGAATATAATGAGAGATGAGGCTGAAGAATTAAGCAAGGGTGGGACCTCATAGGGTATTGTGAATCCTTCTAAGAAATTCCATTTTATCCCCAGGTTAACTGAGGAAATCTTTGAAAGTGGGTCTGATACAGTTTCAAGTTCTCCTCTAAGGGACCAGTGGTTCCCTTCCTCAATGTGACAGTGGGAAGAGCTTTGTCTCTGGTCTGCACAGCGCCCCCTGCCCTCCTCTGTCTCCTGAACTAGGTGCCTGCGTCTTGCTTTGCATCCTTATATGCTCACCACAGGAAGTGCTAACTGTTGCCTTATGCACTTTGTCAAACAATCGCATTTCTCTACCAAGACTTTATCAGTTGAACTCTCCACATCGCTCTCCTTCCTATCTATCTAATGTGGGGGCCTTCTCTCTGTGGTCACATTTTATGGGCTCTCCCTGCCTGGAGGGTCAAAGGCATGGCAGTTTGGGACCTAAGATGAAAACAGGTGTCCTGCTGGGCCTCAGTGGCAGCATCACCCTGCCCACTCCCCTGGCAGTGGTAAACCAGGTCATTTCTGTGCAATCATCTTATACCCATCATTGCACCAGCTCCATTTGCACATGCCTTTAATGCCAAGGCTCTTACTATGAGCTGTCAGTATCAGAAGGTTTTTGAGAGGCAGGGCGGCCAGAGGTAGGATTGAGGGTTGGAAGAGATGGCCTGTCTTTGTGGCCCCTTCCTGTCCTCATTCTGGGACCTTGGGCAAGCCACCTAAACCTTGGTTTCCACCACTGTAAAAGGGGACAAACAAGACAGCTTGCCCTGTCTATTCTCAGTGGTAGTGAGATCAAACAAGATCCTGGGAAGTGCTTTGTAAAATTTCAAGAAAGAGTGCGCTTTCGTTGGCACTCTGTGCATTGCTGGCTCAGGCCCTGGCCACTTCGCACCTTCCTGGCATAGCTGAAGGACCCAGAAGTTGTGCATTTCTCACCTTCTACCGCTAATCACTGCTTTCCTGTGTGAGGCTTTCAAATTAGGTTTCATTTTATCACGACTCCTGCACTCAGTCACTTAATAGACAACCCAATTACAAACCATTTGTCCAAATGGAAACATTATTTTAGTTCATAATGGTTGTGACCAAATAATCTTGGGTGACATAACCAACTTTGAAACATTTTCTTGCTGGTGAACCTATGGCATACACACCCAGTTTGCTACTCCTGGTATGTAATTATCTCCTCAAGCTTCTTGCTGGCATTTTTTGAAATGTTAATGGGAAAACATTAAATTCCAGTTCATTTCAGAGTTCTTGTTTTTTTCTAAAATTGTCCTCAGGAATCTTCATAGATAGATAGATAAAACAAAAGAACAAGTGTTTATTCCTCTTCTAATAGTTGTCCTCCAAAATCCAAAACACTGATGTTACAGCACAAAGGGAAGATAAAGCTTTAAAGCATAGTGATAAAAATGGAATTTAGAGGTTTTTAAGAACTCATGGTATTTTACCCTTGAAACAAATCTTCACCATCTCTTTTCTTGTCCATTCTACATGGTGGGAATTCCTCTCCTGTAGACAACGGACCATATTTGAATATCTAGAATTCAAATATCATATTTGAATATTAGATGTAAATCATCCAAGTCAATCTAAAAACAGCATAAAGGATCCTTCAGAAAAGGCAGAGCCCTCCCCGGTCATGCCCTCTCTAAACTCTTCCTTGTGCACCCCTGCCCATCAGGTACAGACGGTGTTTCTTTCTCTTTGCTTCCAAGCAGTGCTCATTTTTTTCCTATCATTTCCCATTTATTATACTTGTTTAGTTTTCTTATCTGTTCTCTCCTAAATTGACCATGAGCTCCCCAAAGTCAGGGGCTGGGTCGCGTTCAGCTTAGCACACTTAATGATTAACTTCTAAACAGAAAGCATTGTTTCACAAGTCACATAGGCCCACCACCTCCGACACTCAGCCCTCACCAACAGCCTCCTAACTCATTTTTTCTGACTTCAGTTTACCCAGTCTCTACACCATCCTCACCATGGAAGTACTTAAGATATAAATCACATCAGTTCTTCCCTTGCTTAAAACCCTTGGATAACTACGCTCATTCTCTGGATAAGTCCAAACTCTTTCGCATGACTCAGGGGCCTTTCATCACCTGGGCCTGGCTTAGTTGTCCAATCTGGTCTCCATCCATTCTCCCCTCACAGCCACCAGCCAACTATGGCAATTCCCTGAATACACCACACCCTCTCCCATGATAACAGGAACTGATAAGTCCCAGCACTTGCTATGCCAGGCACTTTCTGGTCACTCTGTCTGCAGTCTTAATAAGCCCCTTCACAGCCCCATGTGATAGTTTTTATTATCCCCCCACCCCCCACCCCTCCCTAAGCCCCCACCCCCGCCCTTTACAGTTGAGAAAACTGGGAGTTAAAAAGGAAAGGAAACTTGCTCCGGGCCATATAGTTAATTAAAGGCAGTTCAAGGTTATAACCAGGCCTGTGGCTCCAGGGCCTCAGAGTCTGTCTGAGACCATGTTATGTTGAAGAAGGTGCTGTTGATATAGAATGATATGCATAAACCTATGGTAACCACAAGCCAAAAACCTTCAAAAGATACACACACACACTAAATAATAAACAGAAAGGTACCCAGTACTTTC
This sequence comes from Hipposideros larvatus, assembly GCA_031876335.1. Taxonomy (NCBI): domain Eukaryota; kingdom Metazoa; phylum Chordata; class Mammalia; order Chiroptera; family Hipposideridae; genus Hipposideros; species Hipposideros larvatus. The sequence goes on along the minus strand of CM063088.1, from coordinate 8,956,158 downwards.
AGTTGCAAGGGCCCAAGAAAGCTTCACCAGACAGGTGGAGTTGGAACGACATTTCGGAGGATAAAAAGGAGAGAGAAAGAAAGGCCGTTCTGTGCAGGTGAAGCACCCGGGGAGGGTGGGCAGAGGGGGAGGCCGCGGGTATGGCAGTGAGGCAGGGAATGGATCCTTTCGGGCCGCAGCAGAGAATCTTGAGAGAGGGGTGTTGGGGGAATGCAGAAAGGGCCAGGAATGTGGGGGCGGGCAGGCCAGTTCCCAGAGTCTCTCCGATGCTGCTGGGCTGAGACGCTGGGGCTGCATCCTGTGGACGGTCTGAGATGCGATCACCTTCCAACAAAGAGGTGGATTGATTCCACTGTTGACTGGGGGCAATCAAGCTGCCGTACAAAAGTCAGGGTGGGTTGAATAGGAGGGAGTGAGTCTGGACCGCCCAGAAAGAATGCTTTTGCAGCAGTCCTGGCAGGAGACGCGCCTAGCTGTGCAATTGCAGAGCAAAGGGCTGATCCCACAGGCATTTCAAGCTACCTTGGGCTATAATTTGCTGTTTAATGACACTGCTGATCCTGCTCTTATTCATGTCTAGGGACCTCAGAGGCGCTTTAAGAGTCACCCCCTGGGTGGCCAGAGGCCTGTGTGTGGCACTTACAGAGCCCTCCTTAGGGTCAGACCAGTCCCTGCCCCACTAGTGGGAGCGCCTCAGGCAACTCTTGCAGCTTCTTGGGCTTGTTTCCCTGTGGGTTATTTCACTGAGGGTTGGCTCATCTCATCTGCCCATTTAAACAGGAGTTTTGGCCTAGAAATGCTCCTGCAGGACACTGGGGGTGCCACCACATGCAAAGTGCTGTGGGTAACACTGGGGTGAGATCCTGTTCATCACCACCCTCCTGATGAAACACACAAGCAAGGCCACCACTCACTGATCATGGCTTCTGCGGGCGTGAAGCAGTGCGCGTGGGTACTGAAGATCTCGCTTGAAAGGAAGGGGTGAGACAGGGGCATCTGACCAGCGTCCTAGCCAAAGTGGAGGTGAGTCAGGTTACACAAAAAGCACCTGAAAAAGCCTTCTCTGTGCTGATCTGGGCTCCACCTGCTCCTCAGGTTCTATGTCCTGGGACACTTAACCTGTTCAAAATAAGCCAGAGGCCTCCAGAGCCTTTTGCCAGGAAGAAAAGGAACTAGAACCTCCTGTGTGAGGAGTCAGTCAAAGCAGACCTAGTAAGAGCACAAAGCAAACACACAGTAGGACTTAACTGAATCTAATCAAAAGCAGTCTGAGAAAACTCATCTAGTGTTTGAACATTCATTTGTTCATTCATTTATTCATTCATTCAGCCTCTTATAAGCACCCACTCACTATGTGGTTTACTTGATTGTTGAATTGAACAAATTTTCAGCTACTTGTGGGGAGGGAATGTATCTCGTCATCCATGTATCACCAGGGGGCCTGTAAAATCTTTCTTGAATTTTCTTATATAGACATTTTTGCTACTCATATGAGCATGTATGTACATGTAGATATGGGTGGCTGTTATACATACACTGGAAGAATTCATATCAAACTTGCGAGTGACTTCTGAGGGGCGAGATAAGAAGTGGGTGGAGGTGCTCTTTAGGGCCATTGAATCGGGCTGTCCATGTTGTGCACTGCACAGTTCTAGGGAACTATGAATCTATAGTTCATAAATTACACGAAGAGTAACAGAAATCAGAGAAATTATGACACCATAGGAGATTTTTGCTTTCTTTTCAGTTTTTTTCTGTATTTTCCCAAAATGTCCAAAATGGATGAGCATGGCTTTCATCTTCAAAATTTGTTAAAACTAATGAGATATAGACAATTAAAGAAACACTGAAAGTATAAAGGAGAAAATTTTTAAATGGCCTACATTTTACCAACCAGAGAAAACTACGATTAATATTTTACTTCATAAGCTTTGTTTTATAATTTTTTTATTTTAAGATGGCATTTGTTCTTTGAAATAATTTCAAGCAATGCAGAAATATACAAAGAAGAAAATCAAAATCACTTCTAATGTACCACCCAGAGATGACCCACTGTTACCATTTTGTGCACTTTTTTCAGCCTTTTTCTATATTAATGGCAATGGTCACTTCCATTGAGTGCTTATTTTGAGCCAGGCAATGTGCTAAGTGCTTGCCAGACATTATCTCATTTAACTTCCACATAAGCCTGAGGTGGGAATTGTCAGCCCCATCTCACAGAAGATACAAACCAAAGGTTAAGGAACTTGGATCCACTGCGATTGGAAACGAATGTTACCTGACTTCAAAGCATTCTGCATGATTGTCTGTATTCCAAAGTTGGGGGTGCAGTTCTGTGCACACACACATGTGCATGCACACACACACACACCCCTACATATGCTGCACACACAGACATATGCACACAGACACACATACAAGCTGTGATTACATTGTCTTCCATTTTGCCTTCTGTTTTCTGTTTTACTTAATATCGTACGGTGAGCATTTTATGATGCCATGTAAACATACTTCTAGAAAGCAGTTTGATAAACTTTGATTTTTTTTAAAGTTAAAATTTAAGCAAATCAGTCTTGAAACACTGTTCTCCATAATCGGGTGGCTTTTGTCATCAGGCCTCCAGACCTATGACATATCCAGTCCTCACAATCCCACTTCTTGGGCTCTTCTCCCTGGTTTTTCCTCATCCATTTGTCCTCAAGCTGGGAGTAGGGAACTGTGTCACTGGTCTCAGCAGCTGTCACAGGAAGCTAACTGCCAAAATGCCCCAGTGTTACGACCGTACCTTATTGGAACATTGCTTTGCAGTCTCAAAGCCTTTCTCACTTGTGTGCGTGTGTCTCATGTTTTAACGTAAATAACCCCACATGGCTGAGAAGGCATTTTTCAAATCAATAAATTTGTGGACAGGTTGAGCAATCAGGATAACATAAAACCTTCAGCAAAGGTTGCAACAGAAATTAGGGCATAGAGCGCCAAACTTTTACTTGAATGCAAACTGTTCACATCTGAAGTGGAACAGATCACCGCAGGCTTCCTAGGTTCCAATATGCTAATGACATGTACTGGGATTTCCCAGGGGAACACAAAGCATACAATAATTCTCGAACTTATTTGACTGAGAACCTGTTGGGGTGGAGCCAGGTTTCTTCACCCACTCGTGTTCTGTAATGCCCAGTTTGAGAAATACTATTTTATAGGGTTATGTATAATGTTAATTCTATAATTTAATTTATTTCAATAACTAACTAGTTCCTTGCTACTCAAAGCATGGTGGCATCAGCAAGCTTCTAGGAGCTCCTTAGAAATACAGAATCTGCACTCCACCTGCCCCGCCCCTCCCCCCAATCCACAGACTCAGAATCTGCATTGTAATAAGATTTCGAGGCCCTTCACAGATGCATTAAAGTTTGAGATAGATGCACTGATGGTAAGGACATGGAGGTTCTTAATGAAAGGGAAGTCACCCTGCAGAGTTTATTTAATATTATAAAGTGTGTTTCATACACATGTTTCATTTCATGTAGATGAGCACAGGAAGTGGGAAATGTATTTGAATAACGCTGGCCCTGGAACATGGCCTCTGAGGGTATGTCCTGCTATCTACTCAGCAGGGACCCCAAACGACTGGGAGCCCCCAGCTTTCTCCTGAGTCTTTTTTCTTTTCCTTTTTAGGAAAGCGCACAGTCCCCTAGCATGTCCACATTTGGGACTGGAGCGATATGCAGCCACATCCCATCAGCTAATAGCAAGGCCCCTGGAGAGGGGTTTCAGCTGGGAACACCCAGCCAAAGCCCCTCTAATGGTCGAGTCAGCTGTCAGGGCTGTAAACACATTGCTTCCTAGTCAGAGCCATTTGCCCCTCTCCGTGACCTCTCTTGGCCCTCGGACCCTGGCCACGTGGCCCAGATGGCATAATCTGTCAGGCCAAAGCAGGTGACAGTGGAGCTTGCTGTTAGGTAATCAGCGACTATAATTAGTTGGGGTGGAAGCGATAATGGAACCACTGCAGGGCTGGGGCCAGGGGAGCCTTTGATGGGTGGAGTCAGCAGGGAGACAGAAAGGATTGCTTCCTCCCCTCACCCCCCCTTTCCATCCAATATGGTGTTTCTCCAATAGAACATGGAGTGCGTGGAGGAGGCCCGGGGTGAGGGAGGCAGGGGCTTTATCCTCAATGAGGAAGGTCAGGGCTGAGTGCTGGCAACGTAGTAAGTGAGTTGTTTGGCAGCTCATCAATTTTATTTCATAGAAGCAGTTCCAGAAATCTACGGTTCGGTATGGTAATTACTTGGCTGCAAGGACCTTGTGGGATTAAGGGTGGGGAGGGCTGTAGAGGATTAGAACATGATTCTTGGGGGTCAGACGCAGGCTGCCTCGGGCTAGTCAACCAGCTCCCTTCTGTCTCTCACAGTAGGTATCACACCACTCCCGTCATGGCCTTTGCTGGTGATAAGGAGGCACGGCCATCAATACCGCCTGAAAAGCACCTGGCATATAATAGGAACTCCCAAACTATCGTAGGCTGTGCTCCTTCTCGATAGTTAGGACTTTGTAGGTGATGTCGATAGAACAGAACCAACCAACCTAAAAATCGCTTGTAACAGACTGAATAAGGTCTTTTTGATAACAGGTGAAACGCAGGTATGTTTACCAAAAAGTGGTCGGAAAGTGAAGTTGGCATCCCTTGTAGCTTATGTCAGCAGGAGAGTCCCTGCATTTTCCACATCAGAATGAAAGTGAGGGGCTGGTCAGTCAGCTACTAAACACTGAAGCCCTGTTTGCTGTTTGTCATGTTGTTGACAGTTGATGGCTGTTTCTAACACAGCACAGATTGTGAAATTTGTCCATTCGAAACTTTGGTGAAGCTTGTTTGATTTGGGTTAGCTGAATATCAAAGGAAAACTTTTCCAGTTTTCATCTACCTCCCCCTCTCTCAGAATGATTTTCTTCTCTCTTTTATTTAAAAACAACAACAACGTATCCCTAGAGAGGTAAAAGAAAATAAAAACCACCTATAATCCCAGAAATAACCAGTTAATAATTTGATATATATTCTAGACCCATCCAGACCCACCTATTATTTTTTCATCAAAATGGGTCATATTTGGTGACTTGGAACATTACTCCCTTTGCCCCCCCTCCCCCCAGCTTAATATGTTGAATCTTATTCCATGTCAATAAGCACATTTCTATAACATCATTTCATTCCAGGTTTTCTATCATAGTTTATGGGCTCAATTTACCAAGAATTCTACCAATCTTTTTCCATTACCTTTTTTTGGAGATAATTCACATACCATAAAATTCACCCTTTTAAAGTATACAATTCAGTGGCTTTTAGTATAGTCACCAGGTTGGGCAGCCATAACTGTTCTCCAATTCAAGGACATTTCCGTCACCCCTGAAAGTAATATCCTACCGTTTGCAGTCACTCCCTGTTCCTCTCTTCCTCTAGCTCCTGGCTAATAGTGACTGCAGTGCTGTTGACATTCCAGGAGTTACTAACCCCATTCCTCACCACTGGATGTAAACTGCTTACAACTACGTATGATTTCAAACAATACTATAATGATCAGTCTGTGAAATTTATATTTTTGAGTGATGTTAGAGTTAACAATACACACACAGTGTTTTAATTTTAAAAAGAGTTACATTTTTGGATGATGTGGTGCTGGGAAAATTTAGAATTAAAATAAATCTCTAAATCTGCAGAATTATAAACATTCTTTGGGGATTTCCTAAGCTTGGTCGTTGCAAAACTGCTTTTGCAAATACTGCTTGTGGAGTTTGCCAGACGTTGGGAGCTGTGAAATTATATTACTGTGCAGTTTCACAGTAGAGGTAAATTCCCGACTCCCTCTCTTTGAGTGACAGTCAAAATTGTGTTTTGTGTCTCTCTGAGCAGCATTAGAACCTGGTAGAAAGAGATGCACGTGGAAGAGTGTGGGGTGGAACCAATTTGGTTCATAGTCTCTAGGAGTGATTTTTTAAAATTTAACTTGAAAAACATAGACCTTAGTCTGATATAAAAGGAATCTGGTTACTACGTTTTAAAAGCCTTGCATACATTTGCCTACATAGACCATATTTAAAAATTCATTCCAATAACAATAATAATTATTATAATAACTTCCAAGAATTAGGAAGCCATGAGACTCTGAGGACCAGGTGTTGTGTGAGTCATATTCATTCAACAACCTTGTGAAACCATCAATAGGATTGTTTAAGAAATGAAGGTTGGAAGGATGACACAACCTAAATGGTGGCCGAGCAGCAAGCTATTCTGGAGTCAAGTCACACGTCTATTGTCCCGCAGTAATTTACCCTTCCCAGTGCCTGATTTACCCCTGCACCCTGCCCCAGACTGCCTCAATGACAAAGCCAAGTTCTTCTGATCTTCTCTGAGGTCCTACACGCAGAAACAAGCAGGGGGGCCCTGTTCCTAGGTGGAGGGAGTGTGGTTTGAGTGTTGGTTCTGCCACTTACCACGGGCACGACACTTAACCACTCTGTGTCACAGGGTAAGAGTATCGACTGTATGTACTTGTGGTGATAGTTAAATAATTGTATGAAGTGAAACTGATACGTGCTCTAAAGCTTCCTGATGGCCATGGCAGAGCTGGCCGGGCCTCGAGATGACATGATGGCACTGAGCCTGTTATCTGAGGCCATTCTGAAGGAAGTCTGGGTGGTCAGTAAGCTCTACTCCATCATTTTACATTTGGGAAATGAATGGCTGGAGAGCAGAAGGCTTGTCTGAAGTCACACTGCTTGCCAGCTGCAGAATCTCTGCAGTGATTCTATATAGTGATCTGCTTAGTTTCTGTGTGTTTGTCCAAAGCATCTCAGCAAGATGCGTCAGAGGACAGCGCTCTATTTCTGTTCTCCATGCTAGTGGGGTTCCCTTAGTTAGTCCTTGGTCTCATCTGCAGCACCGGGGTCACTGGACTCCTTCGTCATGTCCAGCACTGGGATCTGACATGTGTCTAGCCCCCAGTGTGAGTCAGGCACTGTACTCTTAGTATATGCCAATGATCATCTGACTCAGTTTGCAGCTGTAGAGCCTGAGGCAGACAAAATAAGCTGTGCCCAAAGTCACCCAGGTATGAAGGGGTAGGTGTGGGCTGCAGGCTGGCAGTCAAGGTCTCCAGGCTTCCTGAGAGCTGAGTGCATGGGAACAGGCCTGCAGGGCCTGCCTGATGATTTCTCCCACAAAATGCTTTGTTTGCTGGGCCTCTCCAACCGTGTTGCTTCTCCACTCGTGTGCGGAGCCTTACCCCTTGGGCCAGCTGCCCCTGGAGACTCTCCCTGGTCTGTACGTCTCAACAAACCTATGTCTGTCACTCAGCCACCTGGTGAACTCTTTGGGCTTGTGGCTTCTCAGGCACAAATCTTGGAACAACTCAGACTCAGTCTGAACAGTAGGATTTAGGAAATTTGCACCTTGATCAAGAGCTCCGCTGCTCCCTCATTGTGTGGCCTTGGGCAAGTTACTTAACCTCCTTCTGTCTCGATTTGGTCATCTGTAAAATGGAGTAATAATGGTACCTGCATTAAAAGGATGTGGTGAGTGTTACTAATGCTTGTAAAGTGCTTGGAAGAACAGCTGGCATGTAGTATGAGCTCAGTAAATGTCAGCCTGACACAGAACAAACAAAGCAACATACGGTATGGTTTTGTTTGCTTCTAAGGCTTGTATTCTCTCTGCTACTCCCTGCTGCCTCAAAAGGAATCAGGCAACTGACTTCATAGTAAGAAACCCAAGCAAGATTTAGCATTGCAAGGCACTGGAGAGTGTGGCCTAGTTAGAAAGCGTTCTCGTTCACATGCACACGCAAACACACATCGCTACTTTTAATAGCTGGTAAGAGCCAAAGAAAATCCAATTACGGATGAATCAATCGATTAAAAAGAAAGGGGGCAGAAGAAAGGAAAGAATGTTGGAGAGACACAGAGCCAAATTACAGCTTGATAATAGAATTAAGGGTCTGTAGAAGGACCTGGGAGAAACAGCAAAGGGAAACCATCCGGGGACTGTTCACAGCTCTGTGATGATTTGATTCTTCCTCAGCCCCTTGACTCCAGGGAACAGTCATGGGCCAGCGCCCCAAACAACTGACCGCATTGGAAAGAGCTGGAATTGTATTTGGCAAATCATAATTTTGCAGAGAAATGCACCACGTGTGACCTCTGGAACAAGAGGATTATGTTTGAGTTAAACAGATGCTCTGGTTCAGGATGAAAGCAGAGGGCAGAGATATCACTGCTATGGAGGGGGCGGGGGGGCGGGAAGGTGAAAGCTGTTTTTTGTTCACAAAGATATAGCCTTAGTTCATAATTTTCTGTTTCCTAAGAAATCTGGTTTTGGCTCTCAAAGAAATATCTCATTATCAAGTAGAATTTCTGTCTTCTACAAGCATGTAAAAAAAAAGGCATTTTTAACTTTATTTTCTATTTTGGGGGGAGGGGGTGGTGAGAGGGAGGTGGGGCTGTTAATCCAGCAACAATCTCTACAGCTGTGTCTATTATTGCTGGGTTCTAGAATAACATCCGTTTCTATGTATTTATGGAAAGGCGTCCTTAACTAGGCCACATAAAGAGCCAGCGCATCTATAAATAAATTAAGGAGGCTGCGAGGCGCGGGCGCTTGCCCCTCTGGCTGTGGCCTTGCTGGCCCTGCCGCGCAGCTGTCGTCTTTGTGCCGGCCAGGACTGTTTCATTGTGGATGCGATTACCCTGGAGGGCGGGTGGGGGCGGAGTCTGAGCGAGCACCTTCGCCGGCGTCCTCGGAGATTGACACAGGTGCTTAGGGTGGTCTTCGCAGCTGAGGGCTGGCCTCGCTGGCTGGTCCAGGAGCCTTTGGCGCTTGACTCTGCCAGCGTAGGTGACCAGGAGGCGGTCACTTCGTGGGAGCCAGCTGCACCTTGCCCCAGTTTCGGCTGGGCTGGGTTAACAGATGGTGGTGTTGGGATGGGGGAGAGAGGGCACAGGGACAGTATAGAAAACCAGCGAGAACAACAACGTAACCTTGAATATGTAAGATAACAGAGCAAAGGCGGGGAGGGGACCCATAGAATAAGGGACGCTTTCTCCAGAGTTTGGGAGCCCTATCCTTCCTTCCCACCCCAAGCTGCTTCCTTTGGAACAGGCACAGAGGATCCAGAGTTCTACAGGCAGCTATTTTTTTCCTGTGCACGCAGAGATTTTTTTTTTTTTTAAAAGCAGCTCTTCCCACTAGAGAAATGGAGTAAAGAGCTATCTGCTTGATAATCCTTTCTGGATTTCGTGGGAATCCTGCCTTGGGAAGGATCTCACTATGCCAAGCACTTTCCCTGGACCAGCAACATTAGCATCTCCCATCTCCCATTCGAAAAGGAGAGTCTCAGGCACGCCACACGCACCCCCTCAGAGTCCGCAGTTAGGCAGGGCCCCCAGGGGCTGGACACACATTCCATCTGAAAAGCTCTAGTCTGCAATACTGCTTCTTAATTCTGGCTGCACATCAGAATCGCCTGGAGTTATCGGTTGACTTGTGTCCTCCAAGAAGATGATGTAGTCCCAATCCCCCAGTACCTGTGAACGAGACCTCGCTTGGAAATAGGGTCTTTGCAGATGATCAGCATCATTAGGCTGGACCCAACTCCAGTGTAACTTATAAAGAAGGGAGATCAGGTCACAGGCAGACACACACACAGGGAGAATGCCACGCGAAGATGAAGGTAAAAATTGAGATGATGTATCTACAAGCAAAGGAACGCCAAAGATTGCCAGTGAACCACCGGAAGCTCAGAGAGAGGCCTGGGGCAGACTCTCCCTCACAACCTTAGCAGAAACCAACCTGCCGAAATCCTGATCTTAGACTTCTGATCTCCAGAGCTGTGAGAATAAATTTCTGTTGTTGAAGCCACCCAGTGTGTGGTCCTTTCTTACAGCAGGTCAAGCAAACTGATACACCTGGGTACTTCTAAGAGAAACCCAGGTTTCTGAGCTCCATCTGACATGTTTGCAATCAGAATACCCAGGGGTGGCTGGAGCCAGTGGACTTGCTTCTTCTAAATGTCCTTTGGGTGATTCTGTTGTAGTTGGTAGATCCTGTGAACCTACTATCCACTGTTCATGTCCCCCTTACAGCATCTCCCTAAGGGCAGATGCTTATATGTACCAGTCTGCTTGTAAACTTCCAGTGATGGGGAACATCACCTGACAGTGTGGCCTGATCTATCACAGAAAGTTCTAATTGTTCAGAGAAATCTTTAAATAGAGCTAAAATTTCCTCTAATATTTTATCTATTATAAAGATGAAGCAACTGAGACCCTGAGAGGTTGAGTGACTTGCCCAAGGCCATACAGTCCATACGGAGCCATCCATGGATTTGCATACAGGCAGTTGCCAGGGTCCATCTTCCAGACCACTCAAACTACCCAGATGGCCCAATAGTTTACAAGGGCCATGTAGCTGTGGTCAAATCAAGACTCCCTCCAACCCTGGGAGTTGGACCCAGTGTCCCTCTGTGATCCTTACACCTGGATGGTGGGGTGACCGGGTAGGGAATGAGGTTGAGGTTCCCCTAGGCTCCGGGACTAGGGGACTTACCAAACGCGCATCCAGAACGCGGATGAATTGGGTGGGGAGGCCAGGGTGCGGATCTAGTTCAAGTGTCAGGGCCTGCTTCTGACCCTACTTCCCTGAGTAACACTGGCCCTCAGTGTTAACACCTGTGAAATGGGGCTAATAGACCTGTCTTTCCTATTTTGTAGGGGCTCCAGTGAGAACACAGACAGGGATGTGCCTTGTGAAGCTCAAATATGATGATTATTATAACTTGGCATGAGAAGAGAACTTAGGTGTTTCCATGAAAAAAACTTCTCACTTAGGCAACTTTGGCAGTTGTTCCTCTTGACCAAGCATTTGATTTCTGCTCAGTTTCTACCAAGCCATTTGCGGGCTTGAGTGAAAGGGGGTGCGGGGAGGGTAGTCAGGGGTGAGGCCTTGCAGAGAGCTCTAACTTCAGCTACATACCCTCCGTCTCCCCGGACATATGCCATAATGGACCCAATCTCCAAAATCAAGTACGGTGCTCCGCTCCCCCACTCCTTTCCAGTGAGTTGCACCTGAGCTGCATTTTCTGGGACAGGGCTGCCTATCCCACGTTCCCTAGAAATCTAGATACCCCCATCGCTTGGACCTGGCTCACTTATCGGGATTCAAAGCTCTTGATGCTGTTATTATTTGTGTCCCCAATTTTTTCTCATTGATTTCTTTATCTGCAAATATTCTCTGCCAATATTCTCTTAGTGCTTACTTTGGCTCAGACACTGTGCTGGGCACTGGGGATGTGAAATGGAGAGACAGGTCCTCCTATGCTCTGGGAATTTAAGAGCAATGTGATCTAGTGTGCCCATAGGCCCACGTTGGTTCCCAGGGCCGTCTCTGCTCACAGGCCTCACAGTGAACCTTCTCTTTCTCCCATCCCCCTTGCAGTGCATTGGATTAGGAAGAGATCACAACTGAGGCAGAACATGTCAGCTCTGCTCTCACTCCTGGCTGTGTGAGCTCGGGCAAATCACAGCCTCTGGAAACCTATTCACTCATCCGTCAAATGAGGGCAACAATAGGGACATAAGATTCAGTGAGTATTTACTATGAGCCAGACACTATTCTAAGTGTGCTACTTTTGTCAACTGTTAACAACTTTAGGAAGTAAATGTTGTTAGTGTCTTCATTTTACAGATTAGGCAACTGAGGCAAAGAGAAATGTATTAACTGACCAGGTCACAAAACTAATTGTTTGAGGACCAAGAGTCAGGCCCAGGCTCTCTGGTTTTAGAGCCCAGGTCTTTAACCATTGTTATCCTGCCTCCCTAAGCTGCCCATCACCATAGCTTACCTAAGGCGGGGCATGGACAGACATAGCACTCTGTAAAGCGCTACTGAAATGACTGCAGGATGGAGATGATGATGATGATGGTGATGATGATGATGAGGATGATGAACAACAACAACAAATCCTTCTTCGATAAAGGAGTGAACCACCTCATAGAGTCATAAGTTATTGATTGATGGGCAGATGGATGAAGGGGAGAGAGAGAGGGAGAGAGAGAGAGAGAGAGAGAGAGAGAGAGAGAGAGAGAGAGAGAGAGAGAGAGAGAGAGAGAGAAGGGAGAGGTATGGCTATCCCAATTTTAAAGGCAAGGAAATGGAGGCTCAGAGAGGTGACGTGCCTCATTCAGGGTGGTGTCAGAGCTTGGATTTTGCCCAAGAATTGTGTGATTCTGAAGCCAGAGCCTGTCTCACATCTCTCTTAGCTCCTGGGCAGATGGAAACTAGCAATTCTCATATACAGTTGAAATTCAGCTTTCTTCCCTGTCCCCTCTTCATGTATCAACAATTTGTGGAATAATTTCTGTACATTATTTATTATGGAGAATTAAACAAAACCATTCTGCAATCCCTGCTTTTAGGGAGCTGTGGTTTTAAATTACTATGTTATTTTGTCTTCTGTAAGAAACAAAATTGACCTAAGGAATCCCCACTTCAAACGAGGAGGAATCTGCTGGCCAAAGTAGAGGCCTCCCCCATCTCCTGCCCTCTTACCTGCGCCCCCCCCCCCCCCCCCCGTGAGTTAGAAGCTGGATTTAACTGCTGCACCCAATGCCCGATGAACTTGGTTTGCACTCCCTGAAGGTCAGTTTTCAAAGTCAGACAAGCTAACTTCAGGGTGTCCCAGGAATAGGTACATTGATACTCCTAATCTCTTTGTCGCTTAACCAGATTGGCTCTTCACTGCTATGTCCTGGGCTAGTTCTAAGATATCACACATTACAAATCAGAAGTATTGGATCATCGGGAAAGTCATGACATATTTTCCTATGTTTTTCAATGCAAAAATGCATCCTGACTTTCCTGACGACCCAATAGTTATGATGATGTGTATGAAGTTAACGTTCATGGAAACAATGAAAATAAAGCAGTACAGTACAAGAATGATCAAAATGAAAGGTGTGTCTTTATTTTTTTTCCTAAGGGAGGCACATACAGCTTTAATTAGACTCAATAAACATGTCCAGAGAAAACCTAGGCCTGAACATAATTAGACTTCCTTAGAGGTTAAAAGGAAAACAGCATCTTTTAGCCTCTAGGATGTGCTAGGCAGTGAGTTAAACTCTTTCACTTTATTATCTTATTTAATCCTTCCAGCAACCCTAAAATGCACATGTTATAAATAGGAATGGGAATTATCTGAAATAATGTCAGTAAGACACCAAGTCCATTGCCTGGCTTACATCAATGGTTCAGTAGTGATGGTCATTATCCCTATGGTTTAAATTCATTTGCTAGATAGGAAACTGAGGCTCAGAGAGGTTCAGCAACTTGCCAATAAAATTATGCAGCTAAGGTGGCAGAACAGGAGTCCAGCACAGATCTGCCTGGCCCCAAAGAGCACTCATACATTTTCTGCAGTGCCATGGTGTTCCCAAGTTGCAGTTTTTGAAGGTGTAACAAAACATGACTTTTCATTTATTCATTTTTCTAAAATGACCTGGAGTTTTGGTTTCCCTGGGCCAGCCCTGTTCTTGGCCTGTGTTTTTCTTTTTCTCTAATTATCTAGTCTCATTAATAAGAGGCCACCATATAGTTTCTTTTGTAGCCCCTGGCTCAGCTCAAAATCTTAAAGGAGCCATTTGAGAAACCAGAAGATGCCATCTTCACCGCCATCTGCTATAGGTCTTTCTCAAGCTCTATGCTATTATAACAAGTCCTTCTCTCCACAGTGACTCACACTCCCTGCCCCTCCTTCCAGGCTAAGCATGATTGACTCATGACTCATTCTGACTTCTGCCAGTCTCAAAAGAACCATATATTTAAGCCTGATCCTTCAAGGTCAAGGAGAAGCACAGTCCTTTAAGCAGCACCATTGTGGTTGGCACATGCCTTCTCCTTCAGCCAAGGGGAACTCCATGCCTCTGTGGGTTTTTCCCTTTCAGCTAATTGCTCCCTCCTTGCCAACCCTGAGAGGACTGTCAGTCAAGGGGGGGCACTCCTGGGTCAGAGGTCGGATCACAGAAGCTCCAGGGCTCAGACCTCAGGTGAATTCCGGGGTTTTTGCAAATGACTTGAAGACTAGGGAAGCCAAGTCCTCTGTCAAGTTAGGCTTATAAGGAATCCCAGCAAAAGCGTGGACCTCTTAGTGCTTGCTGTGTCATCACAGGCCACGGGGCCTGTGGCTTCACGGGCACATTATAATTAGCACACAGCTCATCCTGGAGGAAAACAGAGGGCGAGCCTGGAACTGCCCCTCCTCCCTTGGGCCTGGCTTCCCGCCCCCTGCCTGTCATTCGTCACTCTCATGCTTAAGATGACTCCCATTTAACCTTTATTTAACAGGAGAAACAATATTTTTATAGTTAAAATGGAAATGGAAAACACACACCTCTCCCCTCCTCTCTCCCTCCCAGCTTCACCTGACCAACGTCTGGTGTCTGAGGCTCAGCTTTGCCCTTGCCTTTTCTGATTCGCCCAGCTGAGTGATGCACCTATTCTGTGCGTTTGTTGTGTACCTTGGACTTCCTTCTAGCCCAACCCTCACTGCACTTTACTATACCCTGGTTTTCTATTTAATCATCTGTCTTTTCAGCCATATGACCAGATCCTCACGGGACAGGGCCCTGTTATCACAAGCCACATAATAGGTGTTAAAAATGATGGGTGACACAGCTCAGAGTCCCAAGTTGACACCGAATCTGCTATTTTTAACACATGGCTTCCAAAGTTTTCTGGCCATTGTCACCAAGCCAGCAGACGAGGGAAGGAAACCAAGAAGGCTTGTGAAGAAAGCTTTTTATTTTTTTCCCCATTGTTTATGTTTATTTTATTGGTTGAACTTTTTCTCAGATATTGATGGGCACTTAGATTTGTGTGTGTCTTGAGTTTATGACCTTTGCTTATTTTCTTCTTTTTTTTTATTGGTTTCAGGTGTACAAAACAACATAGTGATTTGACACTTATATACCTCAAAAAGTGATAGCCCCATTAAGTCTATTACCCATCTGACACTTTACATAGTTGTTAGAATATTATTGGCTATGATCACACTTATATGTGGAATCTAAAGAACAAAACAAACAAACAAAACAGAAACAGACTCATAGATACAGAGAACAACTTGATGATTACTAGATGGAAGGGAGGTTGGGGGGGTCTTCATGAAGAAGGTGAAGGGATTAAGAATTACAAATTGGTAATTACAAAGCAGTCATGCGGATGTAAAGTACAGTACAGGGAATACAGTCAATAATATAGTAAATACTATGTATCATGCCAGGTGGGTACTAGACTTATTGGGGGGATCACTTCATAAATTATATAAAAGTCTAACCACAATGTTGTACACCTAAAACTAATACAAAATAATATTGAATGTCTATTATAAAAAATAGTGAAGAAAGTTTTTATGGATTTAGTCAGGGAGTGGTTACATCACTTCTGTGCATAGTTCACTGTCCAGAACTCAGTCACATGGTGGCAGTGAACAGCAAGGCAGCCAGGAAATGTTGCCAAGCTGTTTCCCTGGAGGAATGGGAAACCAATTTGGTGAATGGCTAGTGCATCTCTGCCCCAAAGCATCTCTTTGGATCAGCATAAAATTGATTTAAAGGACACAGGACCAAAGGACTGTTGGAGTAGTCCATGTTAGAGGTGATGGAATACAAATTAGAGAAACAATATGAGAATCCTTCAAGATACAGAAGTGTCAGGCTTTTAACTGTGGATGGGCCAGGAAAATTGAGACAGAGGAAAGAGATGCCCCTGATAGTTGATGGCTGATGATGCATTCAAGAAAGACCAGAGTGGCAGGAAATGTTCAAAGTGACGCAAAATAAAGGCTTACAGCCAAGATTGCTCTACCCAGCAAGGCTATCACTTAAAATTGAAGGAGAGATAAAGAGCTTCTCAGAAAAAAATAAGCTTAAGGAATTCATTACCACCAAGCCAGCATTGCGGGAAATGTTAAAAGGGCTTTTTTGAACAGAAGAAAGGGGAAAAGAAGCTAACCAAGGAAGACCAAAAATATGAATTTAAAAAATGGCAATAAATATGTGCCTATGAATAACCACTTTAAATGTGAATGGGTTAAATGCTCCAATCAAAAGATATAGAGTGGCTGAGTGGATAAGAAAACAGGACCCAGGCATATGCTGTTTACAAGAGACTCATCTCCGATCAAAAGACACACACAGATTGAAAGTAAAGGGGAGGAATAAGATATTTCATTCAAATGGAAATGAGAAAAAATCTGGAGTAGCAATACTTATTTCAGACAAAATAGGCTCTAAAATGAAGACTACAATAAAAGACAAAGAAGGACATACATAATAATAAAAAGATCGATTCAACAAGAGGACATAACCCTAGTAAACATCTATGCACCCAACATAGGAGCTCCTAAATATATAAAACAGATTTTGACAGACATAAAGACAGAGATCAACAGTAACACTATCGTAGTAGGGGACTTCAATACCCCGTAGTCAACACAGAAACAGTGGCCTTAAATGACACTTTAGACCAGCTGGATTTAATTGATATTTTTAGAGCATTTCACCCCAAAGCAACAGAATATACATTCTTCTCAAGTGCACATGGAACATTTTCCAAGATAGACCACATGTTAGGACACAAAACAAGTCTCAATAAATTTAAGAAGATTGAAATCATATCAAGCACCTTCTCTGACCACAATGTTATGAAACTAGAAATCAAGTATAAGAAGAAATCTGGGAAGCACACAAATACATGGAGGCTGGATAACATGCTACTAAATAGTGAGTGAGTCAAAAGTGAGATCAAAGAGGAAATCAAAAGCTATCTCAAGACAAACGACAATGAAAACACAACTCAAAATCTATGGGATGCAGCGAAGGCAGTCCTAAGAGGAAGATTCATAGCACTGCAGGCCTATCTACAGAAACAAGAACAATCTCATATCAACAGACTATCTTTACACCTAAGGGAACTGGAGAAAGAACAGCAAAACAAGCCCAAAGAGAGTACAAGGAAGGAAATAATAAAGACCAGAGCAGAAATAAATGAAATAGAGACCAAAAAAAAAAAAACAAAAAACAATACAAAAGATCAATGAAACCAAGAGCTGTTTTTTTGAAAAGATAAACAAAATCGACAAACCCTTAGCCAGACTCACCAAGAAAAAGAGAGGACCCAAATTAATAAAATCAGAAATGAAAGAGGGGAAGTGACAACAGATACCACAGAAATACAGAAAATTGTAAGAAAATACTACGAGCAACTATATGCCAACAAATTTGACAATCTGGAAGAAATGAATAAATTTCTAGAAGCATATAATTTAGCAAGTCTGAACCAAGAAGAAACAGAAACTCTGAACAGACTAATTACTACCAAAGAAATTGAATCAGTAATCAACAAGCTTCCAACAAACAAAAGTCCTGGAACAAATGGCTTCACAGGTGAATTTTAAAAAACATTTCAAAAAATAATTAATACCTATTCTCCTCAAACTATTCCAAAAAATACAGAAGGAAGGAAGGCTCCCAAGCACATTTTATGAGGCTATTATTACTCTGATCCCAAAATCAGACAAAGATATTACAAAAAAAGAAAACTACAGGCCAATATCCCTAATGAACATAGATGCAAAAATCCTCAAGAAAATACTAGCAAACTGAATTCAGCATCACACTGAAAAGATCATACACCACAATCAAGTGGGATTCATTCCTGGTATGCAAGGTTGGTTCAGTATCTGCAAATCAATTAACATAATACATCACATTAACAAAATGAAAAATAAAAATTATATGATTATATCAATAGATGCAGAAAAAGCATGTGACAAAATCCAGCAGCCATTTATGATAAAAATTCTTAGGAAAGTGGGAATAGTGGGATCATATCTCAACATAATAAAGGCCATATATGATAAGCCCACAGCAAACATTGTACTTAATGGGGAAAGGCTGAAAGTTTTCCCCTTAAGATCAGGAACAAGACAAGGCTGCCCACTTGCACCACTTCTGCTCAACAGTTCTGGAAGTTCTAGCCACAGCAATCAGACAAGAAAATGAAATAAAAGGCATCCAAATTGGAAAGGAGAAAGTAAAATTGTCATATATGCAGATGACATGACACTATATATACAGAACCCCAAAGCCTCCACCAAAAAACTGTTAGAACTGATGAATGAATTTAGTAATGTAGCAGGATACAAAATTAACATTCAGAAATCAGTTGCATTTGTATACACCAATAATAAACTATTAGAAGAAGAAATCAGGAAATGAATCCCATTTACAATTACTTCAAAAACAATAAAATACCTAGGAATAAATTTAACCAAAGAAGTAAAAGACCTGAACTCAGAAAATTATAAGACATTGAAGAGAGGAACCAAAGAAGATACAAATAAATGGCAATACATACCATGTTCATGGATAGGAAGCATTAATATAATTAAAATGTCAATACTACCTAAGGCAATATATAAATGCAATGCAATTCCTATCAAATTACCAAGGATATTTTTCTCAAAATAGAACATATAACCCTAAAATTTATATGGAACCATAAAAGACCCTGAATAGCCACAGCAATCTTGAGAAATAAGAACAAAACAGGAGGTATCACGCTACGCAACATCAAATCATACTGCAAGGCTACAGTAATCAAAGCAGTATGGTACTGGCATAAAAACAGACACATAGACCAATGGAACAGAATAGAGAGCCCAGTAATAAACTCATCCATATGCGGTCATTTAATCTATGACAAGGGATGCAAGAATTTACATTGGAGTAAAGAAAGTCTGTTTAATAAATTGTGCTGGGAAAATTGGACTGACACGTGCAAAAAAATGAAAATAGGCCACCTACTTACACCATACACAAGAACAAATTCAAAATGGATTAAAGACTTAAATGTAAGACCTGAAACCATAAAACTCCTAGAAGAAAACATAAGGTGTAAATTTGCAGACATCACCCTCAGTAATATTTTTACTGATATAACCCTTTGGGCAAGGGAAATAAAAGAAAAATTAAACATTTGGGATTACATCAAGCTTAAAAGTTTTTTCACAGCAAAGGAAATCATCAATAAAACAAAAAGTTAGCCTGCTGAATGGGAGAAAATATTTTCAAACAATATATCTGATAAGAGGTTAATATCCAAAATTTATAAAACACTCATTCAACTCAACACCAAAAAGACAAACAACCCAATTAAAAAATGGGCAGAGGATATGAAGAGGCATTTCTCTAAAGAGGGCATACAAATGGCCAACAGGCATATGCAACAATGTTCAACCTCATTAACCATTACAGAAATGCAAATATAAACCACAATGAGATACCACTTCACTGCAGTCAGAATGGCTATCATCAATAAATCAACAAACAAGTGCTGGCGAGGCTGTGGAGAAAAGGGAACCCTGGTGCACTGTTGGTGGGACTGCAGACTGGTGCAGCCATTATGAAAATCAGTATGGAGGGATCTCAAAAAACTGGAAATGGAACTACCGTATGACCCAGCAATTCCACTCTTGGGTATCTATCCAGAGAAACCAAAGACGCTAATTCAAAAAAATATATGCACCCCTATGTTTATTGCAGTGCTATTCACAATAGCCAAGACTTGGAAACAACCGAAATGCTCACCAGTAGATGACTGGATTAAGAAACTGTGGTACACTTATACAATAGAGTATTACTCTGCTATAAAGAAGAATGAAATTGTACCATTTGGGACGATATGGATGGACATAGAGACTATTATGTTAAGTGAAATAAGTCAGTCTGAGAAAAACAAATACCATATGATCTCACTTATATGTGGAATCTAAAAAACTGAATGAACAAGCAAAGTAAACAGAAATAGTTTCAGAGATATAGAGGAACAACTGATGGTGGCTAGATTGGGAGGGGGTGGGGATGAGGGAGAAAGGGAAGGGATTGGACAGCATAAATAGGTAACTACAATATTGCCACAGGGATATGAAAGACAGTTCGAGGAATACAATTAATAATGTTGTAAATATTTTGTAGGGTGTCAGATGGTCACATGTCTTGTTAGGGAGACCACTTCATGGATGGGGTAGAAGCTTGATCACTGCACTGTACACCTGAAACTGATGTTGTATAATATTGTATATCAACTATAAGTGTATATATATATATATATATATATATATATATATATATATATATATATATAGTCATGGGACGTGGAGTATAGTGTGGGAGTGGAGTCAAGGCAATTGTAATAGATATGTATGATATTGGGGGGGAAGTGGGGTGGCGGATTGGGGGAGGAGGTTGTCACTTTGAGGGGTAAAAAGTATAACTTTGCACTGTTGTACAGTTGAAACTAATTTTAAAAAATGTTTATTTCACAATAAAAAAATAAAATAAAATGGTAGAATAAAAAAATTTTAAAAAGACCAGAAATTAGAGGAGGAGGAACAAGGTTGGGAGGAGTGGAAATGGGTGGAGATGGTTTTAGGTGTGATGAGTTCATACTGCTCATGGAACATGTAAGTGGCCATCTGAATGACAGATTGGGCTCAGAGGAAAGGCCAGATTAGGGAGCGGGCTGAACAGGGAAGGGTAACACAAAAAGCCAAATAAATAATGGGTTCCTTCACTAAGGAGGAGAAGAGAATAAAAGAGACAGCAAAAAGGGAGAAGAAAAAGTGACTCTCCATACGATCAAAACCATAGGAATGGCCTGGAGAATTTCACATGTTTTCCTCCTGTAGAGTACTTTGACTTTAATGTACATGTGTGAGTCCTTACCCAGTGTCAGGAACCATGCCTGTGCTGGAAGAGCACCTCTCCACTCTCAAGGAGCTCAAAGCTGAGTGGGGACATGGTTGGGTCCACCATAGATGGGTCGTCCCCACAGCCAGGGACATATTTCCTGTTCAAGGTGAGCCATGGGTCACCAGGAGGGGAATTTCCTTTAATGTGCCTGGAATTCCACCATTGCAAGCTCACAATTTTTGACTAATCTTTTTGCCTTTTCTTTTGGGGAACAGCATGATGTATTGGAAAGAAGATGGGTTTTAGAGACAATTAATGGAACATGCCACCGAGCAGTGATAGCCCCTGGGCTGGTAATGCATACTCTCATGCTCTCTGAGCTTTGTTTCTTTATTCACTAAATGAGAACAATGATAGTGACCCTGGGTGAACTGAGGCTAACCTACAACAATGGGAAGTTCTTGATATTAAATATGCAGTGTTCCATGACAAGAGTGCTGGTGGGGTGATGATGATGATGGCAGCAGCTAACAAACAGGTAGTGCCCACTATGTGCAGGATCACTGTAAGCGCTTTGCAAATATTTCTATTAATCCTCCCAACAATCTGTGAAGTAGAACTGTTATCTATTCCCTCTTGACAAGTAAGAAAATCAAGGCAGAAGAGGACTCAGGTTTGATGATGTAATTACTTCTGGATGCTCAACACTGCAACTAGTTCTGAATACATCCCTGAGAATGGACAACTCTAGGGGATATGGAATTTCGGGGGAGGGGGGTACTAGAACACTCTGGAAGGGGCCCGGAAGCAGAGAAAATCGCCTGGGATGTTGAGGTGTGTGGAGACTTATGGGAGAGAAACGGGAGACAAATTCCGCTCCTCAATGTTTTGTCAAGGACTGCGCAGATACCAAATGGTGCATGCATTCATTCTGCCACTCGATGTCCTTTTGTCGAACACAACTCTGTGGCAGGCTATAGGACAGGCTCAAGGATACCCCCTGCCCACCCTCTGGCTTCCAGAAGCTCCTGGTTGATTCTAGGAAAGGCAGAGTGATGGACAGGCAGAAATCTAATAGAGCTTTCCTTTAGTTGCCATCCATTCTATAATGTGCATAGGTAGGTTTTGTTTTGTTTTTTTTGACCTGTGCAACATCCATTTTCTTTCTTTTGATTTGCCTTTTTGAAATTACCCCTTAAATAGGTTGTACAACACTCATAGAATTGGCCTGTGATCCAAACTAGAGGGGTTAGCTGTTCTCCTTCTAGAATTTACTTCTGAATGGAGTGACACAGTAATGAGAAATGGCTTTAGCTGCTTCAGCCAGACATCAGCACCCTGAGCAGGGACTTTGCTTTGGTACCTGGAGCCTGGGACCCTGGAGCTGCTGGCTTCTTTTTTTCAGTCACGTGTTCATATAAACATATATATATATATATATATATATATATATATATATATATATATATATATGTATTTGCTTAAGTGGGCAATTGTTTTCTGTTGCTTACAACCAAAGAAGTTTAACTAACACATATCCTTTTCTGGTACCTTTCTGCCTTGGTTTTTCTACCTGTAAAATGGGAACAGTAAAATTTGCTACTTATCCTCAGGACGTTGTATAGATTAAAGGTGTATGTCAATAAAACGCTTTCAGGTGCTTGGATGAAAGTTGGTATAGAACTACAAAGTCTCCTTCTCAATTTTAGCCAGACTTTCAAAGGGGGATGTCTTTTATATACCATAAAACAGCTTTTATCCTGAGAAGATGGGTTCTTTATTTTGTTGTCTCTGTAAACAGTTCAAGGATTGCGCCACACTTGCTGTGTTTCCAAAGCTACTATTCGAGATGAAAGCTCAGCTTTATTTAACGTGAGAAGTTGTCCTATGATACAAGTCGGAGATGTGTTCGTTATTGCCAGTATGTATTATTTAATGATAAGGAAGTTGGCTGAAATTCTCAGGTTGTCACTTCGTTAGCTTTTTAGGATTAATACTTAACCTGAAAAGAAAACATAGGTAAAAACCCCACCAAGTTTAGAACAGAAATTCCGGCATCATATTAGAGCATTTGACAATTTTGTAAGTATATATCATAATGAAAACTTACACCTTACAGGTTCTAAGATATTTTATAGTTTTCAAAACACTTATACTTTTCCTTGGACTAGTATAGATTATAGAGTATCTGGCAGATGCCAAATATACATAAGACTCCTGAGTAATTATTGTTAGGTGAACTGATTTTATAATATGCAAGCATGATGACAGTAATGCATACTCATCAGAGAAAATTTGGAAATGCAGACAGGTAGAAAGGTAAAAAAAAAAAAATGTCAATATTTCAATAGGTCTGCTGCCCTAAAACAATCATCAATTACATTTTCATGTATACTGTTTTCCTTTTTATAATAATTATTTATAATTATTTCATATTAGTTGATACAATTTTATATCCTGTATTTTTTTCTTTTTATATCACATGATAATTCTAACGTTTATTTATTGCTACCTCGAAACCCAGTGTATTACAATGAGAACCATTTATAATTGCTAGTGAGTTCAGGGCTTAGCTGGGAGGTTCTTCAGTCTCTGGTCTCTTCCAGGCTTTGTCACGGGTCTGCTTGGCTATACAATCTCACGTGTTTACAGCTACCCTACACTTGGCCTGTCATCCTCAGGATGACAGCCTGGTCTTGTGTGCATGGTGGTGACAGCATCCTGAGTGAAGGCAGAAGCATGAGGAGCTCAGGTGTGGCAATAGCCCTTCCTTACTGCCACTGCAATTAAGCCAACGCAAGTCTCAGGCCAGCCTAAATGTGAGGGATGGGGAGGTAGCTTCCATGGTTTCATGAGAAGAGGTTCCCTAGTCACATGCAATGGTCAGAGATGGAGGGTGGGGTGAAGAATTGAATCTAGAGTTTTCAATCAATCTCCCATAATAATGTAAGCATACTTCCGTACTCTTTCCTAGACGTTTGCATTGGGTTGTTGGAAAAGTCATGATGCATTTTTGCAACAAAAAACATAGAAAAAATATGTCATGACTTTTCCAACAACCCAATAATACAGACTTAGACTTTATAGTATTACATTGAGTGACCATCATAGATCATTTACACATTCCCATATTTTAAGACATTTCAGATTTTATATTTTGTTTGCTGGGACACAACACAGTTTTGTGGGGGAGAAAGTCTTTCTAGTTGAGGTTTACAAATATTTCTATTGTTTTCCTTTCATTCCTCCAAAGCACTTTGCAAGAGGTTCCTAACAATTTAAATCCACGTCAGTAGTATAGGAGTGTCTAGTTCAATGCCCTGCCACCGATATTTAAAGAAGAAAAAATATCTCCGATGAAACAAATAAGGACCCTCCCCACCCCTTGATGTAATTGGCATTTATTTCCTTGATGTAATTGGCACTTATTTAATTGCTAATAAAGGAAGAGAAGGTGGGGTCCAGGCAGAAAAAGAGAAACAGAGCTTTGGATAGTCAAATAGGGTTAGGAAATGCTGCGTCTTGTTTCTATCTTAGTCAATCACAACAAATGCTCTGAAGGTTCCCCAGTAAAGTAATGTGTTCAACTTCAAATTGAGTCAGTGTTTCCCCATTTAACTTGATCACAGAACACTCATTTTTTGGTATAGCATCAATTAACACCTTGGAACAACTGTTTAGAGTGGGACATTTTGGAGGAAATGTTGCCTTGATAAAATACAGTAGTTTCTTCCTCATGGTGGAAACTTTTCAACACCATGGAAAGGCAGGAGAGGTACTGGACACACCTGAGTCTTTTTGTCACTCCTAAAATCATACTAAGCTTCACACAAAATACATGAAACTTGTCAACAAGCATATTCAGCTTCCCTGTCTTCCTAATCATTATCTTTGTAGTAATAACCCCAAGAGCTTTCAGGGTTACAAAACATCCCTTTGTTTTAAGGGATGCATTCTTCCCTGCAAGTAGCATGCTGGCATTTTCCTTCTCTTCATATTTCCACATTAAAACATATCTGACTAGTGGCCCAGAGCCTATGGGGTGGGCTCTTTTCTAGGACTTGGTCCTCTAGGCGTGGCCTGAAGACCAGCCGCCTCTGCACCATCCCGCAGCTTGATGACAATGTGGGGTATCAGGCCCCTCCCAGACCCCCTGAATCAGAGCCTGCATTTTAAGAAGATGTTTGTGTGTACATTAAAGGTGTAGAAACACTGATCCAAGGGTTGGTTACCCAGCTAACCGAAAGATGTGCCTCTTCCTCCAGACCATCACTTTCTAAATTTTGCTGCCACCACCATGCACTGCAGTTACTGGGTATACATTGCTCTCACCTTTTTTAAACTCTGGCCTGTGCATGGTCACGAGCCCATTCTCCAAATTCCTTTAAGCATAGCTGAAATTACTAGCATGAAAACAAACAAAACATACCAAATACAGAGGCAAAGCAAAAACAAATAAAGAAAAGAAAAACAAAGTAACAAAAAAAGGATTGAACCATATCTGGAAGGTATGATGCAGTTTCCTGCTCCTACCATACCTGTCCTTCTCTTGGGTTCCAGATCCACAGCCTTGACCGGTTCCTAGTTCTGCCTTGGGAGACTTGTCCTCTAGTTCCACATGGTGGTGCAGCAGCTCAGGTCCCCTTGTATCCTGGCTACCTCTTTGGTCCTGGCTGTCCAGTCCTGTGGCTTCCCGGAGGGAACCTTCTCCCAGTTCACTGGCACACCTCTCACCCCCTTGTCTGAGATAGAGATGGGCCTGCGATATCTTGATCACTCTGTGGTAAAGAACCAGGGTAGGACCCCAGGATGGGAGACTATTCCAGGCTCTGCCCACTTTACAATTTCCTGTCTCTTTTCCACAGTATTCATAGCAGGGATTCCCTCCCCACTGCTCCCCTTTAAAAACTCTGCCTCAGCCCAACAACTTACAGGGCTGTGGCTCATTGTATCAGGCCCCTCAGTCTAATCCTAGCATGATAAAAGGCAGCATTTTCAAGAATCATATGCATTTGCAACATGGGATCATTTCTTAATAGCTTCTGGACTAAGGGTTATTGGCATGAGGATAAAGGCTACTTGGGGATGGAAGCCACTCAGGGTCATCAAGCAGCAGCTAGTGGCTTGTTGTTGAGTTCTCTCAACTATGGCGCTATCCCAAAGTAGTTAAAAGCAAGAGTCAGGAGGCTTCCTTGTTTTGCCACTTACTAGCTGTATTGCATTGGACAAGCTACTGAACCTTTCTGTGTCATGATTTACTCATCTGTAAAAGTAGGACAAGGGTAATTTCTATCTCTTAGAACCAGGATTGGCTGTAAAATTTGTAGGGCCTAATACTAACTGAAAATGCTGGACTCCTTGTTCAGAAGTTACCAGGAATTTCAAGATAGCCCTTCTGAGCTCAGGGCACTGGGCAACCATAAACTCTTCCTCCTTGGTTTGCTAAGATCATTGCTTTGTCTAAGACATAGTTACAATTCAATAAGTTGCAGTTATTAACAAAGCTTTGAGAGGTATATATTATTTATCCCGTTTTACAATTTAAAGAACTGAGAACCTGGCAAGTACAACTTATCCAACATGGTCAGACGGCTGAGTGGCTAAGCCATGACTCTACTGGGTCTGCACCCAAAACGCAGGAGCAGAAACCCCAGAGAGGGAGCACAGGAGAGAGGAAATGCGCTTGTCCCCGCCACCCTGGAGATGCTGAGAGCCAGGGCCCAGGCACCCAGCCATCCTTCATCGTCATGAGGACAGGGAAGAGAGAGGTGAGCACCTGGGGATAGCTACCAGGTCAAAAGCCAGACTGAGAGCCTTTGACTCAGGTTGGACTCTTTGCAAGATCCCGGCAGGACTTGTAGCTTCTGATCAGAAACTTAGCCTGAGCGCCATTTCTCAAGCTTGTGGTTTGCTAAGTCCTTTTATTCTTCATCCTAAGTGGAGAACCAGG
Organism: Hipposideros larvatus; assembly: GCA_031876335.1. Classification (NCBI taxonomy): domain Eukaryota; kingdom Metazoa; phylum Chordata; class Mammalia; order Chiroptera; family Hipposideridae; genus Hipposideros; species Hipposideros larvatus. Next base: position 8,929,412 of record CM063088.1, on the reverse strand, counting down.
TTCCTTCCCCCACCCCATTCATCTGGCAGGAATCTTTTGTTTCTTCAGGCTGCAATATTTCCTGGCCCCCAGAGAATAAAGGACAATCTGAAAAACTCCCTTCAGCTCAGGGCCCCAGAAATCTGGCTGGTTAACCTCATCGAGATAACTGTGTGTTCAGCCAGGAACCCCGTGTGTGATGAGACAGGATGTAGGGTGTAGGGGTGTCTAACACAGTTCCCTTCCACATGGTGACAGTGTGCTCAGCAAACACACCAAATTGTCTGCTCTGGTCTAGGGAATGTGTTAGGCACTTGACACATGAGCTCTTTTAATTCTCTCGTTATCCCTGAGGGACAGGCATGGCCAGTTTCCCCTTACAGGTGAGGAAACAAAGGTCAGGGAATGTAGTCACATGCCTTGAGTCACACAAGCTAGAAGGGGGTGGAGTCAGGTTTGAATCCGGGTTTCTCTGGTCATACTATACCACACTACACCGTACCACACCACACCACACCACTCCACACCACACCTCACCACACCACACCACACCACACCACACCACTCCACACCACACCGTACCACACCACTCCACACCACACCACACCACTCCACACCACACCTCACCACACCACACCACAACACACCACACCACTCCACACCACACCTCACCACACCACACCACACCACACCACTCCACACCACTCCACACCACACCACACCACACCACACCACACCACACCACACCACTCCACACCACACCGTACCACACCACACCATACTGTACCACACCACACCTGAACATGTCACCACTGTGCAGGGGGCTTTTACAGTTGGGATGCCTAATTTTATGTGTCAACTTAACTGGGTCAGGGGGAAGCCCGGAAGTTAGATTAAGCACTATTGGTGTTTCTGTGAGGGTGATTTTGGCTGAGCTTGACATTTATATTAGTAGCCTGCGTAAGACAGGTTGCCCTCCCTAATGTAAGTGGGTCTCATCCAATGAACTGAATGCCTGACTAGGACAAAAAGGCAGAACCTCCCTCAGATAAAATGTAATTTTTTCCTGCCTTTAGATTTAAATTGAAGCATTGGCTCTTCCTGGGTTTTGACCTGTGGGCCTTTGGACTGGAGCTAAGAGCTCCACCATCAGCTCTCCCGGGTCTCCAGCTGCCGACTGCCCCTTGCAGACCTGGGGACTTGTCAGCCTCCAAGAAGTGGAGGCCAGCTCCTTATTTTATATGTGTCCTACATCCTATTGGTCCTATTTCTCTAATACAACAATATTCTAAAAATCATGCTCAGCACTTTGGGAATACAGGGACACAGCAAAGACAAGAAGATCGAGTCCCTGTTTCTAAGGTGCTCGCAGTGCAGGGAAGAAAATGACAGCACAGCAGATGCACCGCTGCGGAGGTGAGAGAAGGACCAGATGAGACGGGGGAGCTGGGAGACGGGCTTTTAGGCCCACGGGCCGGGGAGTGTAGAGGCAGCGAGGCAAAGGGCAGAACCTGGTTGGGAAAATTTGTAAAAAAAATCCTGAAGGACGAAATTGACAGTGTCTATCATGAATTATTTTAACACACATCCACTAAGGAGGACTGGGAAAAGCAGGTGAGAAAGCAAATATGGAAACATTGAGGTACTGGATGTGGTCAGTGCAGGAAGCAGCAGCCACCCGCTAGGCTGGGGAGCACAGGACAGAAATTGGGGTGATTAGAAATGAGAAGCTTAAAGGTGTTGCTGAGGCACCAAGGCCTTAGACAATGAAGAAGCGTTTCCCTGGGGGCTCCTTGGACATCTGAGGGGACATCCAGAGTCTAGTTCTGCCAGGGGTGCTGGAGCTGGCTAGCAGGGGCTTAGGAGAACCAGCTGCTACATTTCCAGGAGTTTGTTGAGCCAGTTGCTAAACCTTCAGTAGCTTGAGGTTACCCGTGATGACTTGCTATGCAAGTTGAGATCACTCATTGACCAGAGTGCCTGGCCCATGGAAAGTGCTCAGTCAGCATGAGACATTATTACGGTTCACACTCTTCTACCCCCAGGTGACAGAGCCTGTTTTTAACTCCCCCTACTTGAAACTGACCTCATAGCTACCTGGATACCTCAAGTTCAGGTCAAGGGAAGGCCAAATCCATTCATTGCCCATGTAAACCATCCACTCTTTTCTTGGTTCCTGACAAAGGATCCACCCACTCCACAACAGGGTATGTTTATCCTTGACCGTGTAGCTCACATGTGTCAAGATGCTTCCGTCCTGGCCACACTGAGAGAAGAAATACACACACTCAGTACATGGTTCTGAGGGACAGGCGGTTGGTTTCCTCTTTAAGCTAAAAAAAAAAAAAAAAAAAAAAAGGAAAAAGAAAAAGCTGTTTTATTCATTAAGGTAAGCCTTTAAAGAACTTCCAGTTAGTAGCATTTTAACACATTATGGACTGGTGATGCAGATTTGCGTCTATATATTTAAATGCCTCCGTCCTCTTAAAAAATGTACCTGTACTATATAATAAGGTACTGCAATTCCTCTCTGGAATGCTAAGAGTTTTAATTTGACACCTGGTAGTTGTTAGCGAGCAAATGAGGATGGTTCCCCTGGAGGTATCAGCATGCTACTAGTGTCTTTCTAGCATGCTGCAGCCATGAAAGCTCTGTTTCTGCTGCTTTTATCTCACAACTGAAAGGAAAATGGACCAAGAAGGAGGTTTCATCATACTCACATTTAAAGAGGTAATCAATTGGCCAGTTTTGAGAGATAGCTAACATGTCAAAACCCAAAAATTTCAAACTATTATTGAGGACCTGGAATTGTAGCTCAGTTAGTTTCCCTAAGAGACTTTCAAAGTAGATTAACATTTCATTTCATGGAACCAAGTTCAGTCCTGTGGTGGCAGACAGTGTGTTTATGGAAGGCCAAAACACTAATTAAAAAAATTTTCATCTTATTAGTGATTGCTAACATTTCTTTGTGCATACTGTTTTCTAGACAAGGTTTTTCATTCATGCAATAAATATTTATTGAATAGCAATTATGTGCTAGATAGCAGAACAGAACAAATCTTCATGAAGCTGGGTCATGTCAGTCCTCCAGCTTTGTTTCTTCGATACTGTTTTGGCTATTCTGAGTCTCTGTCCCTCCAAAGAAACCTTAGAATCAGTTTACCAATATCCACAAAATAACTTGCAGGGATTTTGATTTTTGAATGCTTTTGATATAGAAGTCTCTTTTTTTCACTTAGCAGTTATTAACATTCTTTGAAACATACTTTGGAAAAAAAAAATATATATATATATATATTTTTTAGCTGAGCCATTCTGCCACCTGTTGTCAGCTCAGCTCAGGTATTGAACCGGCAACCCTGTTGGGAAATGATATCTTATATCATTTCCTAATTCTTTGTGCATCGTATATAATTTCCTAATTCTTTGTGTGTTTTATATAATTTCATAGTTCTTTGCATGTGGGCCTCTTCAATTAATTTTCTTGGTCCTATCATGTATGTCTCTATATCCACCATAGCTCTGGACACATAGTAGGTATTTAGAAAAACACATAAATCCCAACCAACTCATTGGGTTCTGTGTTTCATTTCACAGACAGTGCTTCTGCTAGGCCTAGTGTGAAATGATCCCACCTTCACGCAGGCAGTGTAATGTCATGGAAGAAACATTGGATCAAAAATCTCTGTGCCTTAACGTTTTCTTTAAAACTTTAGTGTCTCAAAGAGCCCCTGAGTTATTCTGGTTGGTACTAAGTTGGAAGAGGAGACAAAAATCAGAAAGCTTTCAGATATTAACAAAATCCGGGTCGTTTTGGGTCAAGTGTTACAGGGGTTATTGGTTGGCTTCCTGGATTGTTACTAGAGATAGCAGTCTGACTTCCTACAATTCTGACTAAGAGAGAGCAGGCTGGCTTTCTGGGCTGATTACTGTAGATAGGGGTTGTTTTTCTGGGCTGGCCATTGCAGATTGTGGGTCAGAGTTCTATTTTTATGTATGGTCTGGCCAGTGTCTGGTTGTATATCCAGCCCTTCACCCTCATTAACTGTTGGGTAAAAACCCTCAATTCAATTCAACTCAAAAGTTCTCCAAGTCAAGGGAGTACGTCCAGGATCACGGTTTGTGTTTTTGGTAAAGATGACAATTAACGAAACCATGGTTCTTTCCAGAATTCTTTCCTTGCGATTCAAACCAGTTGTTGAATGCAATAGTTAGCCTTTTCTGATTATGGAAAAGCATCCTCTTAAACCTTATAAGAGTTGTAACTTCCTAAAAATATAAAGAATATTTTAATGACCAAGGTCCCAGGACTCTTGGGCACTCGCTATGCTCCTATGGGAGCAGGAGACGCCATCAGAGTAGTTAACTTCCTATCCTGGTTATTTCTCAGGATGTCAATCAATCTGTGACTAGTCTTGCTAGTCTTGTGACATTTCTCAGCAATTTTGAAACAATTCTCAGGATCTATTTTATTTTATTTTATTTTTTAATAAGAAGGAAAGAAACCCCTGTCCAAGGGTCCACAGGCTCTGGGCTATGGCCTGGTTTTATACATCCTGAATTTAGAAAGGTTTTATTTTACTTTATTTTCATTTTTCAAATGGTCTTTAAACAAAAGACGAAGAAGAATATGTGACGGAGGCCATAAGTGGCCAGCAAAGCCTAAATACTTACTCTCTGTCCCTTAACAGAAAATGTTTGCCAAATCCAGCCTTGGTCAACTTTAAAGTCTTTTAGAGACTTTAGAGCCAGATTTTAGAAGTGGGACCCTCTTCATTTTCAGTGTGGTAGGGAGCTGCCTGACATCTTACAGTAGCTGGAGAGGAAATGCAGACCTACTTGTCAGGTTGGACAAGGACGAGAGGCAGCTGGAGGTGCTCTCCAGAGGATCTGACATGCTGGCACCCAGCGTGTAGACCTGAGTGTGTTGCTTTGTTTTTTAAACCATTGTTTAAACCTCTTCTTATGTGACTGCTCCCCAGCTGGTCCTGCTGCTATTTCCAGTCTAGCCTGTGCCAGGGCTGGAGACGAGTCAGTACTTTCAAGGCCTCAGGGCATCCTCACCTCAAAGCCTAGTCCGTCTGAGTCAAGCTTCAAGCATAATTTTCTTTACCTTTTCACCAAAAATACTGAATTACCCTTCTGAGAAAATGATGTCTGCAGTCATCAGACATGTGGGGACAATGTATAATAACATCCTCAGAAATGCTTACAGCATTACATTAAGTGAGAAAGTTGAATACAATTGCATATAAACAGCATGGTCTTAACTATTTAAATATATATGAATGGACAGGCAGCAAAAGATACATCAAAATAAGACATGAGAAAGAAAATACTCTGAAGTAACTGGTTGCCACAAGGAACTGGAATTCTGGGTTATGTTGTTCCTGTTTAAGTTTTTCTATACTTTCACACTTTCTTACCAAAAGCATGTATAGTTTTAAAATCGATTAAAAAATAGTTTAACCTAACACTACTTTAGTATATTCTAGCCCAAAGAAACACATACGTTTTTACACTCAAATGTCATCTTGGGAGCAGATGAAAAGTGGATCTCTAAAGATGTAATTTAGATCAAATTGTCACAGTTACCAGAAACTGGCAGAAAATGAAGAAAAATGGATATTGGGGAGTCTCAAATTTTTCTGATAACTGCTTCCATTCTCACTTTACTTCATAGGCAAAGACTTTCTTGCTTGCTTTAAATGTTTTGATGCTGGAGCTACTGAGAATTATAGTTGTCCTAACACTTAATATATTTAATTTTCAAAACATAAAACTTCAAGTAGAAATAAAAGCCCTGAACATATTTGAAACCCGCTGATGCCTTCAGTTTTACATAGGACAAGTCCATTGCCTCTCATATTCATTTTTATTGCATCTATAAATCGATTGAGAACAATAAAAACCCAGAAGCCAGAATATCAGGAAGGAAAAGAGACTTGGTCACAACTTGTTGGTATCTCTTTGAAGTACATATTTATTCCAAGCTACAACAGTGCTGAGCGTCAGCATCTTTGTCTCTTTAATAATGGTATACAGGCCTTCTCTAATAGGTAACCAATGGGTTGGTATTATGGCAGGCCTTCCCCTCTTCTGGGCATTGTCACCATGTTATTTTCACAGTTCTGGGTTTTTATTTGTTCCTGTTCCCTCCCTGGGCTGTCCTTAGATGCGTGAGCAATCAGGGCATGTCATCTGTGTGTACCATCCACATTCCTGTCCCCAGCCTGCTTCCCTTTCCTCAGTCTCACAGGTGCCCCATGGCACCCTTGGCTTCTCTCTGCTGCAGCCACTGTAGCCCTGCCCTGTCCTCATCCGTCCACACACTCTATTCCTCAGTAGGCTATAAGCTCTTTGAGGGCCGGGATACACCTTCTTCTTCTTCTTTATATGCCGAGCAGCCAACCCCGAGTCCCGAATGTAGGCTTCAATACATTTCTTTAAATGAATAAGTACTCCTTTCACTACTGTATATTTGATCCCTTTGACCCTCATCGACCAAATATATGGAGATGGAAGGAGAACTGACTCTGGGTTGGTGAACACACAATATGATATAGATGCTTACAGAATTACAGAATTGTACACTTGAAACCTATGTAACTTTACTGACAGTTGTCACCCCAATAAACTTTAATTTAAAAAAATAAATGAATAAGTAAAGTGAAACCAAATTCAGTAATAGTATAGAGTACTAGCTCTGTTTCAAGCATCGTTTTAAGCTCTTTGCCTATATTAATTCATGCAGTCCTCATCAAAAATAATCCGATGGCACTATTCTTGTCCCATTTACGTGTAAATTTGATGGAGAAGCAGTGAAGATTGTAGACCTTCTGGCTTTAGAGCAGAGGCTATTGAAAGCTGTGTTTCTCCTAATACACTGGGGGTGATGATGGTGGAAGTATCCTCAAGAACATCTCTGACCCTAACCTGGGCGAGAAAGGGCAATGTTTGAGCACTGACAGGAGCCTCTATAGAGAGCTTCCTTCTGCTCACCTCACAAAGACTACTCCTCATTTTTCAGCCATTTGGTGCCTCATGGTGCCTGGCCTCCATCCAGACCCCTGGCCCTCCATCCAGGCTGGTCCACCCACACACCATGCGATCAGGCCCTTACCCACAGGCTGCTGGCATTCTGGCCATCTTCAGACATTGTCTTCGATCCTGTTGCTGCTTCTCCTCCTGAATCTCTCTTTCTCCCATTTCTTCCGATGTCTGCTCAGCTACCCTCTGGCCCTCTTGGCTCTATTCTCAGCTCCAGCTCCTCCAACTCTTTCAATCTTTCAGTGGCCTTTGGCTTCGCTGGCTGAGGCTGAGTGCACACAGCCAGCACTCACCCCGGACTCTTCTGCCCCTGGTAGCTCCTGGCAAAGCTCCTGCTTGACCAAACTCCAACTTGAGTTCAATGCCCAGTGCTGACCTGGTCCCTAAGGCAGAGGCGGAATATGCCCAGAGCTTTTCACAGCTAAACAGATCCATCGTGTGAGGGGTTATACATCTCTAGCTCCACAGCGGGTATGGGAGAGGGGTTGCCGTATGGCTTCTGTGATCAGACTTGGGCTTTTCCCCCAGACTCATCTGTGAGCACTCTTTGTGGCTGCCCCCAAACTCCCATTCACCCTTTTTTCAGGGCTTTTGCACCCCTGATTTTGTCACACCTATCAGCCACCATTCAAATCCTGTTCATCCTTTGGGCCTCAGCTTTTGTGTCACTTCCCTTAGGGAGTTTTCAGTGCTTATGTCCTCCCATCCCTGGCCTGGATCATGTAGGCGCCTTTTCTTTTTTTTTTTTTTTCCTTTGTCACCCAGTAAACCTCTGTCATCATCATCATAATATCTGACAATAGAGTACTTCATCTACGCAGGCACAGCCTGAAGAAGTTTACAAGAATAGACTCAACTGCTTCACAACCCTGGGTCAGATACCATTTTTATCTCTATTTCACAGATGGTGACATCTGCTTCAGGGAAGTTAAATGACTTTTTTTGAAGGCTACCAGGATAATTAGGTGTAGTTAGGTTTTGAACCAGAGGTTTTCTGGAGCCACGTGGTGTGGCTACCCCCAACTGCCTCTGGTGTGTGACACTTCCCACAGTGCTTTGTACTGTCTGGTTACTCCTGTTTGCTCACAGCTGTGTCCTGGCATTAAGTGCCACCCCTGGCAAAAATTACTCTCATATAGTACTTTCGGTGGAATGAATGCCTGAATTCTAGTTATATTTTATATCTCACAAATTCAAATAAAGCATTCCTGATCTTGATTTGGTGGGATCAAGTCTGAATAAGAAAGAAGGATGGTTGACTAACTGGTGTGTTGTCTGTAGGTTCCCCAATGATTGCTGTGTTGATCAGTCCTGTTCAATATGAACAATTTGAGCAGTAAGTGTTGTCTATTCAGGCCCTGCATTTTGTACAGTTGGAGATTGGGGCCAGAGTATTTAGGTGACTTGTCCAAGGTCACACGTGGAGCCAGTGATGAACAGGATACCAGGTCGGCTGACTGCCAGTCTTGTGTCCTTTCTCTACACCTGGTCAAACAGAAACTACAGTCACATGAGGGTGTGCAGCTAAAACAAACACCAAGTTTGCAACTGGTTTGATTATGACTCTAAACAGCAGGAAGGGCTCTGGCTTCAGTGCTCCCTGGGACTGTCATTAACCCAGAGTAAACACAGGGCATCTGACAAGAAGGCATGTGTGGCCTAGGAGGGGTCAGACTCTGCAAAGTTCCTAAGAGTGTTTTACTTAACAGTGTGGCCTTTACTGCTATGTAAATTTGGTCCCCAGTCTCCTCTATAGGATGGACTGAATGTTTATGTCACCTCAAAATTCATATGTTGAAGCCTTAACCCTGAATGTGATGGTATTTGGAGGTGGTCCTTTGGGAGGTGATTAGGCTTAGATGAGTCATGAGGGTGGAGCCCCCATCATGGGATTAGTGTTCTTAGAAGGAAAGGAAAGGAGACCAGAGCTCCCTCTGTCTCCACCATGTGAGGACACAGCCAGAAGGAGAGTTCTCATCAGGAACCAAATCTACTGCCTCAATCTTGGACTTCCCCTCCCTCAGAACTGTGAGAAATAAATGTCTGTTTTTTTAAGCCACAGAGAGGATGACATTTTGTTATAGCAGCCTGAGCTGATTAAGACGCAGGGTTTTATAAGCTTGATCCTGAGGGCTTCTTCTGGTCTGCAGTTCAAAGGCTCTCAGGGTCCCCTCTGTTATTGGCTGCACTCATTCCTGCCACTTTGCTGTCACCCCAGCCATTCCTCCTGACTTCTCCAACTCTTCACCATTTATCAATATCTCCTGCTAACTGAGAGCTTCAGCACCGGTCTCAGCTCACAGGTATGAAGAAAATGCAGGGGTTTTGGGTCAAACCCAGATACTTCTTTTTGTTTTCATGCAACCTCGGGCAGTTACCTAACTTCTCTATGCCTCCATCTGCAAAGTGGAGCTAGTAATACTTATAGGGTGAGGATTATGACGATTAAATGGAATTAAGCATGTTAAGTACCCATAGAGATTGGGGTCAGCAACATTTTTCTATAAAAGATCAGACAGTAAATAATTCAGGCTTGCAGGGATATGGTCTCTTAGCTTTTCTGTTGTTAGGGTGAAAATGGCCACGGACAATATGCACACAAATGAGTGTAGCAGGGTCCCAATAAAACTTTATTTACAAAAGCAGGTGACACACTGGATTTGCACCGCCCACCCACAGCACAGTGCTTTGCTGTCCTACGTAGTAGATTATGATTCTCATGACTTGTTTTATTTAAACACCCTTTAGACTGTTTTTCATCATCTGTGTTTTCACGGGGCCCCTGCTCCCTTCCCTGCCTTACCCTTCCTTTCCCAGATAATGGGCACCTTAGGAGCAAGAATACAGATGTTTTAATCGATGTCCCTCCATTCAGAGCTCCAAACACAAGCACTAGTAGATATGCCATTAGTGGTTGTTGAAATGAAATGAAAAGGAGACCCCTTTCATCACAGGCCCAGGGTCCAGCGTCTGAAGGCCCCCAAATGCAGTGGTGTGGGCCTAGTGCCAGAGGAGAAGAAAGCCTTTCTCAGGACCCAGGGGCCTGCAGACGGGGCGGGGCTCTGCTTTATAAAGAGGTGCTGTGCTCTGACATTAGTGAAAAGCCCCAGCTGGCACACTGGGGAGGTGGCCAGCGGCGGGAGCTGCTGTGTGGGTCCACTGCAGAGGTTGGTCCTCCTGCCAGCCGCACAGCGGGCTCAGCTGATAGGGGAGCCATTGTTCCTTGTCCATTGTGTGCAGCACAGGGTGTTGGGGGCTACGGGCAGGGTTGGGAGTAGCCACTCATTTCACAGGGCTCAGTTCAATGAAAACAGAAAGATAAAGGACCAGGACAGGAGGAAGAAAGCGTCCGCCATGCTAATGTGTCAGCTCGGAAATTGAAGTGACCTGCCAGGCGAGCATTCTCGGAACAAGGATGACATTTGCTGCAAGTCGCTGTGGGCTTGGAATGGGAACTGGGCTTTTAGATGTTGGTAATTGGAATGCACAGAGATTCAGTAACCCATCTGGCAGTTATTCTGCTAATCTCAGTATCCTGGCCAGGGGCCAGGCAGGAACAAAATCGCGTTCTCTTCTCTTAATCCCCAGTACAGTTCCAACTGGACTCAGCAGGCCCTCAGCCCCACAGCATTTGTCAGCCCTACTCGGCTTGGCTCAGCGGCTCAGAGAAGACCCTAGAAATGCCAGACGCTACCCCCAGGGCCTCCAACATGACCAGACACCAGAAGGGGGCAGGGATGAGTGTGGGGTGATAGAAACCCAGACTTTCAGTGTCCTTTGGGCTTGGCTTGAAGCCTGGCTCACGTGGGCAAGGTAAGGAACCTTGTCCTCCTTCAGTTGAAAGATGGTCTCTGGAGACAGGCTGCCTGGAGTCACATTTCAACTCTGTTACTTACCAGCTCTGTGATGTGCACGCGCTAGCTAGTTAATGTTCTGTGACTCAGTCTCCTCGTATGTAAAAGGGGAACAAAATTGTGACTCCTAAAAGTGTAGTGTGAGCATCAAATGAGCAAAGGAGCACACGCACAAACACACATGCACACTCACACACGCACATTGAGAGAGACCCTTGCCCATACTGCTCATTTGCATGGGTTTAAGATTTTGGTTATTATATCCTTGGGGATAACCATGTCACTCCTTAGGGTTGCTGTAAGGATGGGATGAGATCATGAATTAAAGTCCCTTTGCTTGGGCCCGGTGCATAGTAGGCCGTCAGTAAACACTGGTGACTTTTTGGGTCCCTTCACTGCGGACTTGGTGCATAGCATGAGGCTAATTGTCTAAAGTCCTGGATTATAGACTTGACCCAGCTTTGCCACCAATGGGCAGTGTGATCTCAGGTCAGCTACTGTCCCTCTCTCTTGCATGTCCTCATTCTAAAGTTAGGAGGTTAGACAGGATGCACTCTTTCTGCTCCAATATTTCAGCCTTCCCAGGTCAGGAAAGCTTCCTATGAGGACCATTTTGTAGAGACCTGCCTTTTGGATTAGCCCACATTTAGATGTCAACAGGTCACAGGTAGGATGTCCCAGAGTATGTACACTGGTGAGACATGTCATGGTCCCCCTGTGACCCACTCACCTTCCTTCCAAAGAAGGAGTACACGGCTTCCTCAACCCTTAGCAGCCCCCGGACTCATCAGCACCATCATTATCGTAATAAAGTAAACACTTATTAAATGCTTTGCATGTACTAATTTATTCGCACTCCTCAGAAGCACTCCATGAGGCAGATGCCCTCATGATGCCCACATTGCAAAGAAATGGAACACAGAAAAGGTCCCCTGGCTGGAGTCACACAGTGGCTAAGTGGAAATAAGCTCTCATCACAATTGGTAGCGTTCCAAGGCTGCCTTTTAGCCAGAGGCTCAGCTGGAAGCCATGTAAGTGAGACCTGGTGTGGGGGCTAGGTAGAAGGTCATTTACTTTGAGTTCGGCAGTCCTGGGTTCAAATCCTGCCCATGCTTCTTGTGAACTGTATCCGTGGGTAAGATTTATCAAGCCCCCTGCTTTCCTCATCTGTATAAAGGGGGTAATAATAACCACTTCATAGCATTTGTGAAAATAAGTGATGTGACCAATAAAAAGTTTCTGGCACATTGAAAGGACTCAGCAAATTCTATCATCCCATCCCAAACCAACGCAGTGGCATTTTAGCTGTGACCTGTCTCTTGCAGCTTTGCTGTGGCTTTGTTAGGGGCAATGTGAGTGAGCTGCCTTCTGAAGTCTAGGTTATACTGTGGCTTCTATGAGGCTTGGGTACAAGAGATGAGTTATCAGAAAGAGTGGGCGATTTGACTAAGCATGAGAAATACATTCAGCTGTGTTATAACCACTTCGGAAAGTACCTCTGTTATGGTCAGGATATAAACAAAAAACAGCCGTCTTCGGTGACATGTAGGCCCTCCCTCCACCTATGCATTCTGCCGTTCAACTAGACTTCACTGAGCTTCCACCATGTGCCAAATACGGCACTAGTGAATAATAGGTGTGATTTCTGCCCGATGTGCGCACGCATGCGCGCGTGTGTGTGTGTGTGTGTGTGCTGTGCTCTTAGAGCGTAGGCAACACAGGGTGGCATAGATTGGGATAAAAATAAACAGAGGAGTTACAGGGGATGCAGAGATAGGGGCAGCACTCAGTCTAGGAGTTCAGGAAGGTTGCCTGGAGAAGATGACCTGATAGACATAGTCCTGTTTACCATAGTGCTGGACCAATCTGTGTAGGTTCTGGTCTAGGAGCTGGAGCAGGTTCCCAGAAGTTATGTTGTGCCATAAAGCTTCTTGGTGTCCCTTGGCTTCTAGATGTATCACTACTATCTCTGGCTCCACCTTCAAAAGTTGTTTTCCCCACGTGTTCATTTCTTTCTTATAAGGACACCAGTTATATAGGATTAAAGCCCCCCCCCCCCCCATCCAGTATGAACTCATTTTACCTGGATTACATCTGCAAGGACCCAATTTCCAATAAGATCATATTCTTATGTACTAAGAGTTAGGACTTCAGCATATTTTGGGGGGGGACAAAATACAACCTTATAATACTGTACGAGGCACCTTGACAGAAGCAGGGGTACAGAGGTGAATGAGGCATGGTTCTGCTTTGGAGCCAATCATGGTTTACGTGGTTGGTGGTATAACTCAGAGAAATGAGCAGATAAAGAAAATATAATGCAATCAGTACCAGAGTAGTTGCATTTGCAAAATATATCGTGTCCCAGCAGTCTGGTTTCCCTAATTTTCACATTTAAGTTTATTTTTTTTTCCTCCATCATTTATTGATTTCTGAGGTTGGTCACACAATAGTGAGCTGAAGTTATGATTCAAAAATGGTGACCATTGCCACTGCTAGGCGAGGGTGACTCTTCTGGGCCTCTGTTTCCTCATCTGTGAAAGTCAGTTGGACAGATTATTGGTTAACTTCACCAACACATGATAATCACCTGGGGAGATGTCAAAACTGCTGACAGCTGGCTCCTGCCTCAGGGGTTCTGATTCGGTTGTTCTGGATCGGGTCCCAGGTATCAGTATTTTTTAAAAACTTCCCTCAATGACTCTAACACGCAGCCAGGCTGTGGGCCCTCAGCGTCATTGGGTCCCACCTGCTCTGTCAGTCTTGGGTTCTAATCAGTTAGGCAGTTTTCCTTCCCAGGTTACAGGTGCTCCCATGTCTGCCAGGGCTGAGTTCAGGCAGGGCTCTGAGCGGGGAGAGGGGGGCGTTATCTCCCTGACCCTGTCTGTTAGCCCAATGCTGTTTGTTTTTTATTCTCCAGTACTTTAACACCCAGAGGGTAGACCCTGAACGTTTCTCAAAAAAGGTGTCTACTATAAAATGCTCTGGTTGGGGGAATGGTTAGCAGGTCTAGAGAACAGATACAGAGATATTGGCAATTTCTGTTGTTTAAGCCACTCAGTCTGCGGTGTTTTGTTATAACAGTCTAACCAGACTAATACAAGGAGATAAGGTTTAAACACACCAGGATGGTATAGAAGGCTTTTCCCTTCCAATTCCCATCTACCTGACAGGTCATCCGTAGCCCTTTTTTTTTTTCTACCCACTCATCATGGAGACTTCTGGCCCACCAGGCTCTTTGGAGCACATATCTTTTTCTCTGCTGGGAATAGCATGGTTGGTTCCCTTTCACCTTTCATTGTTTCCTTTAGAAATGTGGTTAAAATTCTATTTTGTGTTCTTGTAGTACTTGAGAGAAGCCTGTATCACCATGATAAAATGCATTATAATTATTCCTTATTCTATCTACTTTCCCCAGTTGACTGTCTTACCTTTGTAATGAGCGTGGAACTCCACACAGGTCCGGGCACCTATAGATTTTGCAAACATGTGTGTTGAATGGATTAATCAATGAATGAATTACACAAGGAGCAGACCCTCCCATTGCTCTGAGGACCAGCCCCGGGTTCACTCCTGTGGCCTGCGCACCTTTTCAGCCTCGTCTAATTCCACCTCTCCTTGGCACCAGCCGTGGGAGCTGCCTGCCATTCCTCGCTCCCTCCCGTCTCAGAGCCTTTGTGCATTCACTCTGCTCTGCCTGGAATGTGCTCCATGCTCTAACCAATCTTGACCGAGTGAGTCACTACCCATCCTTCAAGTTGTAGCTAAATGGCTCCCTGGGGATGGCTTTCTTGTCATCGGATCCCCCAGACATGATTGCTCTCCCTGACCTTTGTTTACATAGCACCTTCCTGCTCTCTCCCTGCCACTTAATCCAGTGTGCTATAGCATGCTTGTGTGACTTTAGAGCTGAAAGTTGGGTCTCTTGACTAGGCAATAAGGACCCTGAGAGCAGGGAGGTTTTGCTCGTTTGCTTGTGTGTTTTGCTTTCAGCTCTCTGTCCCCGGGACTCAGAACAGTACCCAGCACAGAGCAGGCACTCCTAATCATACCAGGAGGTGGTAGATCATATTAATATTTTGGTGGTTATGAGTCCTCTTTCTGGAATTTGACTTCTTCGGTTCAAATCCTGGCTCTGCCCCTTATTGGCCGAGTGACCCCTGGCAAACTCATTAGCTTCTCTGTGCCGTTGAAATGGAGCTTAGGAATAGTTCTGACCTAATAGTGCTGTTAGGAGGATTCATTGGGTTAAAATAGGTAAGGGGCTTAAAACAGTACCTGGCACATGGGATGGAAAAGTTATTTGATACTAGAGTTAGCCACTCTTGGTATTTTTAATCCATATAGAAAAACATTCATGACTATATCACTCCTGACCTCCTTCTCCAGAGGAGAGGAGTAACCCAAACTTAGTGGAGAGTTTAGAGGGAGAAACTGGCCATGCTTAAAAGCTTCTCTTCCTCTTAGGGCCTATCTGGTGGATATGTGTTCAACTCAGCTCCCCCAGAATTATGTTTGCTCTGGCTCAGGGCTGCATGGCTGGTAGATAATTCTGACCAGTTCTAGGATTCAGTGTTAAGACATCCAAATGCCTGTGGGTATAAGCCATATTCTCTAATATTAGCTTAATAGGGGTCAAACTCTGCCCCATTCCCTGCCTTCTTTGTTTTACTTCTCCACTGATTTGGAACTTAGACAAAAAAGAGGATTGCTATTATTAAGTTCTCTTAAAAACCACCAACAAGATCATATTTAAATTGAATAGAAAAGCTTGAGAGAATAGATGGCAGGTGTCTTAGTGCCACGGAGCACTCTTAATGCTTAGAAGTTGGGAGAACCAACACAAAAAGCCAGTGTCCTTTGGGATGGTCAGTGGGAACAGAGAACCAGTGTAGCCTACATGATCTTGAATGTGAATTCTTAAGTTTCAGAGTCTCCAGGCTAAGCTAATCCTTAGCTAAGAGCCAAGGAATGCAAATTTTGAAATCATGAAGTGTCATGGCGTGTTTCTATTTATAGAGGGACACATATGAACTCAAACCCTTAGCAGTGATTCACTTCAATGTGAGTGTATTCTGTACAGAACCCAAAAGTGTGGCATAAAGCACAAAAATAGGCACTCAAAACACAGAGTAATCAGATCAGAGACAGAAACAATCAATGGGCTGGAAGCCATGCAACTAGAAAGCCATTCTCAGGCCAGGGGACAGCGATGAGGAGATATCTGTCCAGCGTTGCATAGGCCAAGCTATCTAACCCAGTTGTTTTAAGATGACTCATCAACTAACCTGGGATCAAACGCACAAGCAAGGCCTAGGGGTATGGACCTTGGAACGGGGAAATGACACCACAGGGCAGAGGGACATGGCTGTATGAGGACACAAAAAGGGACCAGCAGAACGGGGTGAATGCAAAAGGGAAGAGCAATTCAGTCTGGGCCAGAACAGACACTCTTCTCTTTGCCACACCTCGTGAAATATGTTCACGAGTGGTAACCAGAAAACAGTGTTAGACCACACTGTAGGTATTTGGTAGTTTGGGGTGAAAAATTTTGCTTAAGTCACTTGTTTAGTGAAATAGATTTATATGCACCTTACTCCACAAAGTAGTTTTAGATGGCTCTTAAGTAAACCGATGCTGTTGTTATAACATCTGAGTCAGAGAATCCACATAGGTCTGTGTGTCTAGAACTGAGTAGGCCCCACTGAACTATTCTGTCAGGTAACTAACTGATAGACAATGTGGGTAAAATCAGCTAAGCAGACCATGTTTATGGATACTTTTTCATAGTGTCCTCTTTTAGGCTATGACTCTTATTTCTAAGCAAATAAATTAAGATTCTCATCATAGAAGATGGATTTGGTCAAATGTTCACATATGATTCATTGGAAGTAGTGGCAGCAGTGGAGCTGAAAGGAGTACTGGAGAGAGGGACAAGTATAATCATTCAGAACGAGTGGTCCTGCTTCATTTCCTCCCTCCCAACCTCCTTCCTTCCTTCCTTCCTTCCTTCCTTCCTTCTTTCCTCCCTCCCATCCTCCCTTCCTTCCTTCCTTCCTTCCTTCCTTCCTTCCTTCCTTCCTCCCTCCCTTCCTCCCTCCCTCCCTCCCTCCCTCCCTCCCTTCCTCCCTCCCTTCCTTCCTTCCTTCCTTCCTTCCTTCCTCCCTTCCTTCCTTCCTTCCTCCCTCCCTCCCTTCCTCCCTCCCTTCCTTCCTTCCTTCCTTCCTTCCTTCCTTCCTTCCTCCCTCCCTCCCTCCCTCCCTCCCTTCCTCCCTCCCTTCCTTCCTTCCTTCCTTCCTTCCTCCCTCCCTTCCTCCCTCCCTCCCTCCCTCCCTCCCTTCCTCCCTCCCTTCCTCCCTCCCTTCCTTCCTTCCTTCCTCCCTTCCTTCCTTCCTTCCTCCCTCCCTCCCTCCCTTCCTCCCTCCCTTCCTTCCTTCCTCCCTCCCTTCCTTCCTTCTTTCCTTCCTTCCTTCCTCCCTCCCTTCCTCCCTCCCTCCCTCCCTCCCTTCCTTCCTTCCTTCCTCCCTTCCTCCCTCCCTCCCTCCCTTCCTTCCTTCCTCCCTCCCTTCCTCCCTCCCTCCCTCCCTCCCTTCCTTCCTTCCTTCCTCCCTTCCTTCCTCCTTCCCTCCCTCCTTCCTTCCTTCCTTCCTTCCTTCCTCCCTCCCTCCCTCCCTCCCTCCCTTCCTCCCTCCCTTCCTTCCTTCCTTCCTCCCTTCCTCCCTCCCTCCCTCCCTTCCTTCCTTCCTTCCTCCCTTCCTTCCTTCTTTCCTTCCTTCCTTCCTCCCTTCCTCCCATCCTTCCTTCCTTCCTTCCTTCCTTCCTTCCTTCCTTCCTCCCTTCCTCCCATCCTTCCTTCCTTCCTTCCTCCCTCCCTTCCTCCCTCCCTCCCTCCCTCCCTCCCTTCCTCCCTCCCTTCCTTCCTTCCTTCCTCCCTTCCTCCCTCCCTCCCTTCCTTCCTTCCTTCCTCCCTTCCTTCCTTCTTTCCTTCCTTCCTTCCTCCCTTCCTCCCATCCTTCCTTCCTTCCTTCCTTCCTTCCTTCCTTCCTTCCTTCTTTCCTTCCTTCCTTCCTCCCTCCCTCCCTTCCTTCCTTCCTTCCCCTGCTAAGGCATTGCAGATTTGGTTCCCTGGGAAAGTGTCTCTGAAAAACAGTTTAACATGTGGGATGTTTAATTGAAGAGTTCTCTTGGGATAAACATTTTGGGGAGGGAGAGGAAGGAAGCAGGATTGGGCAGAAGGGGAGGCCGAGCTGTGGTGTAGCCCTGACAGTCTCACCCAACTCCACAAGGAGCTCTAGAGCAACTGTAGTTGTCCCGAGTTAGGCTGACATGGCTAGGATTCTTTGTAATCTCACATTGAATGGTCGTTGGATGTGGGGCTCCCAGGAAGGGGTGTGACCTTGACTAAGAGGGCATCTCTGCAGCTGAGGCATCCTGAAGGGGCTGACAGCTGCAGGCATCTGCCCATAGCAATCTAAGGTTAGGACAGCAAGACCTTCACTGAAGGGGTGTCTGGGTAACACGTGGCCTCAGTAGGGTGTTTGAAGGAGACTAATCTATGGTGTTTAAGACAGGCATGAGGGAGGAGGAGAAAGTACTGGAAACAAACAGGTCAATCATAGGGCTATTGCAAGAATCTAGGAATGAGATAAGGGTAAGATTGGAAAGGGAAGAAAAGTTAAGGGCTGGATTTGCAATGGCAAAATGAATCTGGACAACAAAGTCACCAAAAACTGGACTTCCTGCTTGTGTCTTTAGTGCACACTTGTGTCTAATTTTCTTGATGGGAAAATTCTCCAAGAACCCATACAACCAGCAGGTACAACACAGAGAATATATTTCCTTTTAATCACTTGTTTTCCTCAATCAGCTCTTGAGGCAACTTTGTACAATTGTAGAGTGGTGGCAAGAATTGATTTCAAATTTTGGCACTGACGAGCCCTTGATATTTGATTCTGGTCAAGGTCTTTAATCTGTCTGACCCCTAACTTCCTTATTTGTAAGATGGGAACGATGCTATCTACTGTTCTCAAGGTTCTTACAAGGTTACAAAGGAGAAAATGTACGTGAACAACACTTAGTACAGTGCCTGATACATAATAGTTTAACAAAGCCAGTTTTCTTCTCATGAAAAAGGAGACTAGATCGAACATTCTAAACTCCTCCGTTGGACCCAATTTTGAAAGCGAATCTTGTGGGAGAACAATTTCTGCCCAGTTTTTAGGTGCAAAACAATAACATAAAAAAAAAAACCCTCCTGGTTTTAAAGTAAAATAAATGCACGAAACCTTTATCTTTCAGCTCAGACCTAGCATGTTGAAATGTGCCTGGAGCAAAATTTCATGGCTGAGCTCCAGCCCTAGAAAATAACGTTTTAAGTTTGAAGTTCAGCACTGACCTTCATATTCCAGCCCTATTTAAAGGAACATTTTAAGCCTACCGTGAACTGGCATTTGAGTTGATGAAGTTTCTGCTGCAGGAGAAAAAAGGCAGGTAGCAAGATTTGTGTCATTTTGTCTTAGTAGTTCCCTATCTGGTAGAAACCAGAAATGATCTCTGGCAGAGAATGTAGTAGGGGTGTCACAGTGCTCTGAGGGCTCCCACTATGTGGCAGTCCCCTGCATATAGAGACATTGCATAAATATTGGGGCCCTGGCCTGCAAGATTTGTGCCTAATGGGGAGACCTCCATGAAAATCTACTTTTCTCCAACATACTGAGTAGAAGGGACCATGATCTGACCCAGTTTATCCATTAGCCACTCGAAGTGGAAAGTCTGGGGCTTGTGAGTTTTTCTGGGCTTGAAAGCAAAGGCCTGATATCTGAAAAAACATCAGCTCCAATGGGCAAAAAGAATGTTGCAAAGTCAAAAGTGAATAAATACTAACTTAAAAGTTTATTACATTTCAGGGCCGGCCGAGTGGCGCGATGGTTAAGAACTGGCTTGGGATACCAGAGGGCCCTGGTTCGGATCCCACATATGAGGGCCAGTGACACTGCCCTCCACAGCTAAGATGCTGAACAACAGCTCAACCTGGAGCTGGGCTGCCGTGAGTTGCCGGCGATGGTGTAGACTGCAGCCCCTGTGGCAGTGGGTTGCCATGGGCTACCGTATGTAGCCAGCAGCCAGCGTGAGCGGCCAGCAGCTGCAGTGAGTGGCCGTCCAGAAGCCTGCGACTGATCTGCCTCACCCGGGAAGAGCGCAATGATGGTGCCAACTTGGGCCAGTGAAGCAACGTCCTCCACAACTAGATTGAAGAACAAAACGACAGCAACTTGTCTGTTCCCCTTCCCCCAATTCCCCAGCACTGTTCCCATCCCCCCAATTCCCCAATTAAAAAAAGAAAAAGTTTATAACATTTCACATTATGTCAGCTGGACTAGTGCAACTCAACACATGCATATAAAATGTGTGTGTATTATTTTATATTTTTAAATATTACATTTTAAATGTCATATATATATATACATATATATATATATATATATATACACATATAAAGTCTTAAACCACAAGGAAAAGAATTCAATAATTTATACCAAATAAATTCAGAATTAGTTTTATAATTGTTAGTATTTTCTTAAATGAAACAATGTAGCTACCATGGGATATGGATATGTTTTAATAAAGCATGCAGGGGTCCTCTGAGAACAGGTGCCCAAACCCTCCAAAGGTTTCAAATGGGCCCTGGCTGGAGAAGCCCCAGGATAATGTCTCCCTCTCCCCAGGAAGAGAGTCCAGAAAAGGTCAGGTCAGAATTGCATATTGAGTACAAAGTAAATGCAGTGACATGTCACAAATTTCACAACCCAGGAGAGCTCGGAAACTGCGTCATCAGGGCTGTGTTATCTGGCATTCCTGGCTTCATGGAATACAGCTCAGTGCTTCAAGCCTGGGGCCGATCATGCCAACTCTTGGATTGGTAGTAGGCAGGACTGAGCAAGCATAGGGTCATTGAATCGCCTTCCCAC
The DNA here is from genome assembly GCA_031876335.1 of Hipposideros larvatus. NCBI lineage: Eukaryota > Metazoa > Chordata > Mammalia > Chiroptera > Hipposideridae > Hipposideros > Hipposideros larvatus. The sequence continues at coordinate 8,908,561 of CM063088.1, read as the reverse complement.
TGCTTTGTGACTCTAGTTTGCAAAGAAGATCATTCCCTGGGACCCAGCTGAGACCAACGGGATGCGAGACGGAGAATGCAGGTAGCACAATAGAAGCAGAAAAGCATGCTCCCTCGGGCAGAAGACCAGGTCTGCTCTCCGGAGATGCTGATGGGAGGCTGCCTTCTGTGCTGCTTTGCCTTTTGTCTGCCTTGATCTTTCACTTGGTTCTGGTGGGACACAGATTGGCATTGGGCACAGGATGTCACAGTCCCACTTTTTGGTTTCCTTAAGTCAGAGAAACCTTGACATCTTAAGTTTGTCTGGATAGGATTTTAGTAGGTTCGCTTTTAATCTGAAAGCTCAGAGGAATCGTGGCTTTCCCTCTGGGAATGGTAGTTCTGTGCAAGGCGACGGAAACTAACAATTCTTCATCTGAATTGATTCTCTCTAAATGTCAGTTATCCTATCAGACTGAACTGGGCCTGGGCGTAGGGGAACCAAGTGAAAAGTTCAATCCCCGTATGGCTTGACTATGGACCTGATTTAACAGTAAATATCAATATTATTATTTTTCCTATGTGCTCACTTATCCATCCTTTCTTTCATAGAATAAAGGAAACTGAAGAAATAGCTTCCATGCAGTGCTTACTATGTGTCACATCCTCAGCTAGGCGGTTCCTTTTACATTTCTATCCTATAGTCTCAACCTCATTCTTACAAAGTATGTCTTACTGGCCCATTTTAGAATCGAGGAGACTGAAGCTCAGAGAAGTGAGGGGCGCAGCCCGAGGTTACAAAATTGTGAGGGGCAGAGTCGAGATTCAAAACCAGGTTTCTTTCCTTCCTAAGCATATACTCTTTTCCCTAATATGAAGTATTGCTTTTGAGTATTCTTGTTGTCTCTCCTCTGTTCCCTGACATAAAGTTAAAACAGGTTATGTTCTAAGAATGTTCCTTCAGGTGATAGTAATAGAGAACTGTCCCTTCAGGTAGGGTCTCGGTGCTCCAGGAACTCACCTGTTGGATATATAGTAACACGGCCACAGCTGGTTTTAATGCCAGGAAGACGAGCTCCTGGAATGAGCCGCCTGCCTGAGCGCTGGGATGACAGAGGAAGAAGTGTCTGGCTCAGACGGAGGGACTTAGGGGGCCTTCATGGTAGAAATGGTAGTTTGAGTTGTACCTTAAAGGAAAGGTAAGATTCTGCTAAGCAGAATAGTTGGGAAGGGAGCTTCTGGGCAGAGGACTTAGGAGGAGCAGGGGCTGGGAGGCTGCAGCGTGTCACACACATTGGGACTTGAAATTTTTCAAGATCAAGTGTTGCTACTGGACCTCATGGCAGGGGCTGCAGCGGGGTCTGTCGGCAGGTGCTGCTGTGTGGACTTCCTTCCACGAAAGGAAGGGAGGCAGGACGGACGTGCTCGGACCCTTCAGCCTCACCAGGAACCTGGTCAAAGTATTCTGAGCCATGGGTTACAGCGGGGCGGAAGGTGAGCGTGTGGCCAGCTGTCTGGACTCCGTCTGTTTGATGGGGAAATCATTCAGGAAGTGACCTGCAGGGATAGCCAGAAGGGCCGCCTTCTGTGCACACTGTCAGGCTTTGCTATGGGACCAAGCGTCCGTTCCTCCGAGCTCCCCCCCTCAGCCTGCCCCTCGTGCCGGATTCCTAATTCCTCACGAGTCCCCAGCGTCAGCCCCCATCTAGGCGCTGGGCTTCCCTCAGGAACGAGGCAGACCATTTGCTTGCATTCTACAGAGGGGTTCGGACAAAAAAAAAAAGATAAGCAAATGAAGAAGAAATTGTGGTTGGTAGAAAGTGCCAGAAAGAAAATCAAACGTGAGAATGTGCCAGAGAGTGACCAGGGTGGGGTACCTAGGGCAAGCTTGTCTGACAGGTGGCCAAGAGAATATTAATGCATGTATTTAATTTAATTTGGGAATGCCAGTACTCCACATAAATTTCCAAATGTTCTAAAGTGTACTCCTGTTCCCCAGTTACACATTTGCCTTTCCAGAGACAGAAACTAAAATAAGTTCTTGTGTATTTTTGCAGAGAGATTATATGCAAGTACAACTGTGTGTGTGTGTGTGTGTGTGTGTGTGTGTGTGTGTGTGTAAAACACCGATAATGGCACCCTAAATGCGCTGCCTGATATGCACTCATTAGCACTTTGCAGTATATCTCAGACAGCTTTCATATCAGCCATTAAGTCATCTCACTTAGTTTTAGCTGGTTTCACAATATTCCATTATACAAATATACAGGTCCACAATACTTATGTCTAATTTCCAAATCCCAAAAGCCTTACCTTTACCCCAAATTTTGACACCCAAACTTATCTGGCAGCAAAATTGACTTGAAATGGTATTTTAAAAAATTACTATAGTTTTTGGTTATCCCACTTGGCGTTCATGGGGTGTGAATATATTTAATTACAGGGTCTGCTGGGAATGGGCGTATATATCATACATGGCTGTATCACTTTACCAAAATAAAAATGAAGAACCTGCCTTCTAAATCAAAACTGGGCCCGCAGGCTCTGAATAAGAGACGGCAGAACTTTATCATGTTTTATGTCATCTGCCTTCTATTAACAGACATTTAATTGCTTCCAGTGTTTGTTGTTACAAACAATGCTAATACATACATGAGTTCACACTTGTGTGGATTATCCCTAAGGTAAAGTCTTCAAAGAGGAATTCCATGGGTCTAAATGTTTATGTATTTATACTTTTGCTCCATTTTACCAAACTGCTCGTGTGCTCCCACTAGCATGGTTTAAAAGTATTGATTTTCTCTGTCTGCTTTTCATGCCTACAAAGAACCTTCTACTCCCAGTCATTCGGTGCTTCATTAGCTGGAACTCAGCATCCGCCAAGGCTGTGTGTTCCTGATTTGATGAAACTTGCTGACAATGAGAACCTCAAGGGTTTCATGATAAGAGGAGAGCAAATGGCACTGAGCCTTGTTTGAATAGCCAGTGGATTTGGCCACAGCCTCCTTCTCAGAAAACAGGCAGCTCCGGTATACCAGGTGAGGCTTAACGATGAAATCATGTGACTGATCCTTTCACCAATATACCAAATCTGAGGTGGTGATAACATTGTGGATTACTGAGGTTTATCTGAAATGACATGATTGTGTCATTTATTGTTTCAGCAACTACAGCATTACCCTTGGTGAACTGGGATTATTGAATCAGATCACAAGTCCTTGGCTATCTAGACACCAAAGTTGACTGTAGAAGGAGCACATTGGCAGGAAAGGTTCTGGGTTTAAAATCCTGGCTTTGCTGCAAAGTAGCTGTGTCGATCTAGGCAAGTCACTTGACTGTCCAGAGGTCTGGTTTTCTCACCTGTTTGCTTAAAGTAATAACATCCACATTGCATTATTGTGATTCGTATTATTGGGATTAAGTGGATAAATGTATGATACCTGGTACATAGCAGATACTCATGACATGGCTGGTTTTCGTTTTGAAATCCCAAGCCAAGAGATTTTTAGATGCCTGTTAATATTTTAAATCTCACGATAAAACAGTTAATCCAGTACATTGGATCTGTTGGAAAGATTGATTAGAACAAGGTTTGGTATGAATGAGTGAGTATTTTTGTTTGTTTGTTTAAAGATTTTACTGGGGAATTGGGGGAAGGAACAGCATTGGGGAATCAGGGAAGGGAAACAGAAAAGTTGCTGTCCTTGGTTCTTCAGTCTAGTTGTGGAGGACGTCGCTTCACTGGCCCATGTTGGTATTCTGATCGTTGTGCTCTTCCCGGGTGAGGCTGATCAGTCACCAGCCATTGGATGGCCGCTCACGGTGGCTCATGGCAGCTCTCACAATTCACAGTAGCTCATGGCAGCCCACTGCAGCCTACGCCGTTGCCGGCGACTCACGGCAGCCCAGCTCCAGGTCAAGCTGTTGTTCACCATCTTAGCTGTAGAGGGCGCAGTGTCCTTGGCCCATGTGGGGTCTGAAGCGAAGCCCTGCTGTTCAGAGCTTGCGCTCCCAAGCCAACTTTTAACGCGCCACTTGGCTGGCCCTGAATGAGTGAGTCTTAAGGAGAAAAAACACTGGGAGAGCAAAGGGACGAAGCATGGCTGCCAATTGGCCTGATCATCTGTGAAACAGACATTCACTGAGCTTGTTGAAAGTGTACGGGCCTGCAGTTAGGGTTTTCAGGATGGACATGCCTACACATAGGCAAGCTCTAGGTGAGACTCAAAGCACACGGCCTCCGAGTGGGGCAGAACCAAAGGGTCCTCTCTCAGGCAAGCCACTTTGATGGTCCCAGTTATTGTGTGATGTGGGAATATTTACACCTGCCCTGTACTTCCCATTATTTCTAGCTATGACTTTTTGATATATGACTGTAAACCAGGGTTTATCCTTCCAGCTAACCCATTTTTCATAATGTTAGGCATCAAAACTAAATTTATGTTAAATAGCTAGATGCTTCACTTTCACCCTCAATTCTTGAGTTATTAAATTTGTGATTCTTCCAAAAAATTAAGGATTGAATCCTTCCGAATTAAGGATTTCTGTTTCTTGAGCACATTTACCAATTTTTGCACTGTAACTAAAGGGAAATGACAGGGGGAGATGTCTTCTTTAACCGGCGTTAGCGTGTACTGGCTAAACATACATTCAGTGGAGCCAAGCTGACAAGATTCAAATCCCACCTCTGTCACTTACTAGTGGTGTAGCTTTGGGCGAGTTACATAAACTCTCTGTTCCTCTATTTACAGCTCTGTACTGTGAGAATCATACTCAGCCTTGAGGGGTTGTTATGAGGATTAAATGAAAAAACAAAACAAAATATGCAAAGTGCTGAGGACAGTACCTAGTGCATGATAAGCATTGAGTAAATGTTAAATATTATTCATTCTTACATCACTATTCTTGATGTGGGAGAGAGATAACATCCAGCAGCCACTGTGAGAAATGGAAAAGAGAAATTCACATGGGTCTAAGAGGGTCCAGAGCCATGTCTCAGGAACTGTGTGACAAGGGATGGGGTGGGAGAGTATTCCCCTGAGGCAACAGGGTGTGCCAGAGCCCTGTGGGGCAGGTCAGAGCCATGCTTGAGGAAAGTCAGCACAGCTCAAGGACAGAGGAAAGGCAGCAGATGTGGTGACTGTCCCCATTTTATAGATGAAAAGCAACTTCAGAGCATGGCATTGCTTACTCATGTCACCATGAGGGAGGGAATGGAGGAGAAGTACTTAGAAGCATATGATTAACGCCCAAACTCTGTCACACTGACTCCATCCATGCCAAACTTGCTGCAGGGAGAAAATAAAGCTGGCAGGGGCGCCATGCGTTAGCTTGTGGTTTCAGGGGGAAGGAAGACCATGGGTGGACAGACTGGTAATATCAGCACAGGCACCAAAAGTGTGTAGCAGGAGCCAGACGGCGCCTCTCCCTCCACCTCCCCTCCCCTCCCCAGTAACGCACAGTGGCGCCTTCTGATCTTCATTGCACGTATAGCGATGTTTGTCATTTCTTGTTTCATTCTCTTCCCAGCAAACTCTTCAGAGCATCTCAAAAATGTGAGGAAAACTCCACCTATTAGAAAAAACACAGACTGTGTTGAAAAAGCAGACACACGCACGCACACACAAGCGCGCACGCCCCTTCATCACTTATCACTACCTTGTTTTGTGACTTAGAGAGTCTATAATTGCTGCTCTCCCAATCCTACCAAACCATCCATACTTAAGAGACCTTAATAGATGGCTGTGAGAAGCTGATACAGCTGTGGTCCTTTCCCTCCTCTCCACCCATCCACACAGGCGCACATCTCTGCATGCATTGCTCAAGGGCTGCATGTCCTGTCAAGCCTGCCCCTGGGTCCCTCCTCCATCATCAGGGTTCTTTTAGATTCTCCTTGATTTCTGTGTTGCATGCCAGCCCCTCCTGAGGGATTTCAGCAAGCACAGTAACTCTGCAAAGAGCAGTGGTGGTCTGAGTATAGAAATCTTGCCTGCATAGCTCGCCTATGCCACTTATTAGCTCTGTGACCATGAGTAAATCTCCTTTCTGAGCATTAGTTTTATCTTTGGCATCTCACCTATTGCTCAGGTTTTTCGGCATGGATTAAATGAATTTAAGCATCACAGCACTGACATGTGGATGATGGTGGCCATTAATACATGCTTCTGAGTCCCACATCCACTGCCTACAAATTGAACGTGTTAGATGAGATGACCCTTAATGATTTCCAGGTCACAAGGTCTCCGATTCTTGGCCACACAACCCATCTCCCCAGTCCCTTGGGCTTTCCATTAACTTAGTCTCCCTCTAACTCCACCCCTGCCCCATCTCTATGCCTCAGGCTTAGCTCAGGAAATTTCGAGGACCAACTCGGTTTATAGACTTGATGGGTGCTAGTAGTGCTTTCTCAGCAGCAAGACCTAAATGACCCATGACAAGGAGAGTGCTAACTCCCCGAGGGAGGACATGCCTTTCTGAATCATGAAGCTGCGAAAGAGGTGACCTTTCAGGAGCTGGATCAGAGGACAGTAGACTGTAGGAGCATTTGAGAGGATTGAACACCCCTTTGGGATTTGCTCCCCAATCCTCCCCCTGGCCTGCTGGACCATTTGCAGCCTAGGATTCAGGTTTCATTAGCATCACTTAGGACTCCTTCGGGCCTCCTTATCACTGTGCAAAGAAACGAGCCTCTCATAGAAAGGCAGGGAACAATGATAGGATGTGAATCAGCTTTACAACCAGGGGGACCAGGGCTCTGTCCATCCCAGCTCTGCCAGTTACTTGCTGTAGGGCTTTGGCCAATGCCTCAACCTTTGTAGTCATCATTTTTGTAATTTATACATCAGAGAATAATATTTTTTAGGGTTACTTTGAATGCTACATGATATGCTGGTAGCAATATGTGTTCTCAAAAATCACACTGGATGGAAAGATAGGTTTTGTATAAATTGGTATGTTTTTAACTGTATCCAACATTAAATATGAGGCAAACAAGAGAAAGTATTGTGTGATACTTACCTGAATGACCTGTATTTAAACCTGAGTTCTACAATTTACCAGCTGCCATCTTGGGCAAGTCTCATAAACTCTCTGTCTTATTATTTTCATCTGTGAAATAGATGTAAATACCTATAGTTTTGAGGATTAAATGAGGTGATTTACATAGAACAGTATCTGACATATGGAAAGTACTATATGTGACACCAATTTTTAAAGGTCTCATAGAGTAAGAAGATGAAAGTGGGTAGATTCTGAATTTGAATTATCAGCCCCAACAATGTCAAGAGTATGGGTCCATGTTGTTGACATTCCTTGTCTTCCTCTTCATGGTTATACAGTAGCTGCTGCCATAGCTCCAAGTGTCAGTGCTTCATACAATACAACCCAAAGGGAAGGGATCTTCCCCTCAGCCAGACATTTCTTTTTATCCCCAGAAACCCTTCACTTCTCCTTATCTCTCATTGGCTGGCTAATGTCATTGTGATTCTAGAACAGAAACAAATCAGGATTTACCCTCCGGGATTGGGCAAACTGCTTCTGAAATCAAATGAAAATATTGTTAGGAAGGCAAAGGGGTAATGTTTTTTTAATAGTCAACTAACAGTACTGGAAACACCTTTATTTAGAAATAATTACACAGAATTCACAGAGGCAAGTGGCTTAGCCAAGACCACATGGCCTGAAAGTGTCAGATTCTGGGCTGGAACATAGATTCTCTGACCTGAAGTTGCTTTATTCATGACCACTTATTATTTTATTGTTGACTAGAAAGATCTATGAAGATATAGTGTATTATTTTGGAATTTAGCATAATAGGCCCCTGTTGTAAAAGGTAAAGGTGATCTTATGGAAAAAAAAAATAGAAATTTGGGATTAGAATCTTCAAATTTGGAATGAGTAGGTAGCTCATTCAACTAGCAATTCTTGGGTAGGCACTATCTTTATCCATCCATCCATCCATCCACCCACCCATCTACCCATCTATCCATCCATTCATCATCCATCTATTCATCCATTTTTCCCTTCTTTTCTTCCTTCCTTTGGTTCATTCATCATACATCCTTCTATCCTTTTATCCATACATCCTTCTGTACTTGTACCTTCCTTCCATCTATTTTACCTTTCTCCTTCTTCCCTTTCCTTCCTTTTAGTTTCCTACTTAGCCCCACTTACTGACTTCCTCTTTGTGCTACGTGTTGGATAACAGTGATAAGAGTCCCATTACTTGCCTTCAAGTAGTCCCCATGCTGGTTGAAGAGCAGGCGATCCCAGTATAGTATATCCAGTGATAACTGGGGCTCCCAACCTCCGTGCCCAATGCCCAGGTCTTAAGCGGCCTTCGTGGCTGGGCAGACCAGAGGTGACCGATGTGGCTCTGTGCTGAGACCACAGGGCTGTGCAGGTTGCTGGGCACAGAAGCCTTAGGTAGGCCCAGTGGAGCTCTCCACTCTAATGCATCTGTCCTGGAATCCAGCCCACTATCTTTGGGATGAGCAAAAACTCCTGCAGTTCTTCAGATGTTTTAAAACACCAAGTACATTTGGCAAAGCATTCTCCCTTGAATTTTTAAAACCATGTTTTATTTAAGGGAAATGACTTTCATAAATTTCTGACCCATTTGAGCTTTATATCATCATAATATTCTTTAAGAGCCAATTCATGTCCAATAAGGCTTTTCACCTTGTTTAATGACTTTTTAAAATTCTCTCTTCTTGCAATCAAAACTCTATAAGGCAACCCGAATACCAAGGGTTCACGTTCAGTTCAGAGTGCTCAAATAGGAGTTCTGAGAGAATTTTAAGTTGGTAGAATGAGTTCTGCTCATTTGTGTTCAACTTCGTATCTCCAGCAATTAGCCCAGTGCAGGCCCACTGTGGGCACACTGGAGGTTTGCATAACTGGGCTTTTCACTGAAGTTTTAAAAACAATGCAGGTGCATCCTGCCTTATACATATCTAACTTTTCCTAAGCAGAGAGATTGGGCTTATGTTTCTAATTCTGAGCAACCAAGGAGGAAAGACGGAAAACCAATTATGCTAGTCTTTACTCTGCCATCTTTCAACCTGATCTCTCATTTAATATTGTAAGTCTGGGGAGGTAGATATTATCTCCATTTTACCAATGAGGAAACTCAGGCTCAGCGAGTTAAGTAAGTTGACAGGATTCACACAGCTAGGAAACCGCAGAGAAGATTGTCTGGTCTTCTGAAACCCAGTGTCATGGCCTTCTGAGGTTCATGTCTTCCTGTGCCTTCCTGGTTCAATAAACTGCCACTGAGGAATGGCAGAGAGCTCCCTCCCAGGCAGTGTGACAGGCCCTGGGCAGGAGCACATTACTTAATCTCTGCTGTAACCCTCTTTTACAGTTTAGGAAGTGAAGTCTCTGAAATGTAAATAACCTGCCCCAAGTTACAGCACAGGGCCAGGCAGACTTGGGTTTGAATCCTGCCTTCACCACTGTATTAATTTCCTGAAGCTGCTGTAACAAATGACCACAAGCTTGGTGGCCTAAAAGAACAGGAACTTACTCTCACAGTTCTGGGGGTTGGAAGTCCAATCCAGGTGTCATCAGAGGCTGCAGGGGACAGTCCCTGACTAGCCTCTTCCTGCCTCTTCCTGCCTGGAGGCGTTCCATGACTTGCGGCCACTTCTTTCATTGCTTAATCTTTACATCACCTTCTCCTCTGTGTATCTTCTCCTCTGCGTCTTTTATAAAGGCACTTGTCATTTGACTTAAGGCCCACCCAGATAGTCCCAGAGATCTCCTCATCTCAAGATCCTTGACTTGATCACAACTACAAAGACCCTTTTTCCCAAATGAGGTCACATTCATAGGTTGTAGGTCAGGTCTGGACATATCTTTTTGTGGGGACTACTGAGCAGCTAATGACTTGGGAAACTAAATCCATCGCCTGCTTCAGTTTCCTCCTCCATGTAACCATAATGTCAACAGCATTGCTGTGACAGATATTAATCTTTAGAGTTGTTTCAACACCCAGTGCCTACTCAGTTTACAGAATCCTCATTGTGTGTCACATCCAGTCACAATAACAGGCTTTTACAGTCACAGGCACATAGGCAGGTAAAGATGTCTTTCATGATGCAAATGAGGTGAGCTAACACTTTAGAGATAAAAATTTACTCCCAAACTTTGACCCAGAGAGCAAGCTCTCCTGTCTTGTATTCTCCGCCTCCTCCACCAGGCATATTAGGGGAGCCACCCCGGAAGCTCAGTTGCTATTCAGAAGGTGTTTGCCCTGAGAAACAGTCTTCTGCCAGGTGACTTGAAAGATGACAACAGCTTTTTTCAGAAGCCGTCTGGGACTACTTCACAAAAAAATGCTCCTGACCTACCTCCCCACCTGCAAACCTGCAATACAGCCTTGCTTGTGAGGGGAAATACGTGGGGTTAGCACAAATGCTCAGGAACATTTTTGTTTTATAAACTTTGGAAACAAAACCTATTTCTAAGAAGAGTGGGTCAGTGTGAGCCACCTCTCCAGCCCATGTAACTGGTCTCATAGCAGCACAAGGTGCTGCAGGCTCTTCCCTTCCTATCCGTCATTCCGTTCTTGTCTTCCTTTTGTCCTGTTTTCTTTATCTTTCCTCAAACCCCTACCAACACTCTATCACATGCCAGGACCTGGGTTAGACCCAGGGGTTACATGATATGGACCCATATTACTGATTGTTATTTAGTTCTGATGAGAAGGGCTTATGCCTGCGTACCAATTTACAGGTTATAAAGCACAAATTTGTCATTTTACTTGGTCATTACAAAGATCTTGTGAATCAGATGAGGAAACTGAGGCTCTGAGGAATGGCATGATGGGCCCAGAGCTAGACTTCAAAACCTAGCACTACTGCTCCATTTTCAGGGGGGGAATCGGACCCAGTTACATTGTGTTCTTTATTATCCTTGGGCAGAGCCATTTTTACAGTGCGGAGAAAAAGGAGATAAATCTGGCAAACTCATGTTTTAAGTCAGCTAACTTTTTGGAAACCAATACAGACAACCCATCATAATGTCAGACCTGAAATGACCCAGAAATCCTAGCTTGTGTCTTTGCTACTCCAGACCCATCTCCAACCTTCTCTCTCTCCTGTGCCTCAGAAGACTGGTATACATGGATCACATTAATGCATTACCTCATCCTGTGAGTTCTGGGTGGGTTTCTCTGACAGAGAGCCCAGGGGGATGGTGGCAGGTGGGAGGTGAATGGTGATGCATATTTATTCCCTCAACCCCTTTCTTGCGGGTTGCTCAAAGTTAGCTTAAACTTTGAGGCCACTCATGGGAGACCCTCTCCAGACAGTCACTCTTTCCGTGGTCCAGTCCCTGCTCTCAAACCTGTCCTTTCAGACCTACCATTGGTGGCAGCTCTCTGCTGTGTAAGCTTTGGCTACTCTGCCAGCATCCCCTATGCTCTTTACCCTCTCCCAGCCCTCACCTACAATCCTGCTGCTCTGATTTATCTTGTGGGAGCTATCTGTTTCCTGCCACAATCCTAATTGATGGGGTGGTGGTGAAGAGCACCTTCGTTTTCCAGAAGGAAAACTGAGTTTTGGAGAAGGAAGTGATGCATCTACTGTCACATGACTGGTTCATGATAGTGCAAAGTCTAGAATCCAATCACATGAGTCCCAGTCAATATTTTTTCAGCATCTTCTCTTTACCTTATTTTCCCCTTAAATGCATGTGCACAAGCCCCTTCCAAGACTTCATAATTAATTTGGTTATTCTAAGTTTGTATTCTATTTCTCAAAGAGCATTCTCCAAATTGCTTAGGCCTCAGGTTCCACACAGCCAGGAGTCTTTCCTCTGCCTTGGAAAAGAAGTATTAGCCTTAACCTAAGGGGCAAGGCTGAGGATTCATTCAGGAGAAACCAGTGTTAGAAGACCCACCAGTCACTCATATGAACTTATTCTTTGGCTTCTGGGACCAGCCTGTCTGCTTCTCCCCATTGATTCTCCCTCCCGCCTGTCCCACGTGGCACTCTCTCTGTTCCCGGTCACTGTAGATGGTGACATAACTTCCTCTTCTACACTCACTGTTAAGGAAGCACAAGAACGCCTCTGAAGTCTTCTGATGTTTTTATTGATGAATTTAGGAACAAAAAATAATAATATAAAAACCTGGAAATTTTCAGGATATGGGACTATTTAAAAGCATCTACTGCATAATCCTGGCCTTCGCTGACTTACAAATGGAGTTACAGTTCCTCTTTCCTGTATCTTTTCTTGTGTCTTTCATTGATGCATGCCTTAGATCTGCTGGGCTCTAGAGCCACCCTCCAGAGTCACCACAACCTCAGCCATTTAGCTTTCTCCTCTCCTTCAGACTGACCCCCTCACACAAGACAATGGTGCCCAGGGTGGCTAGAGCCACCACTTGTACCATGACCATAACATGACCTTGAGAATGAGGGTCACCCACAGTATCACCAAATAATTACAAGGTTAACTGTCCTTCACTAAAGATTCATGGGGGTTCATTCTCCTTCCATTTCTCACTCTTCATCAAACACCATTTCCTATCCCAAAACATGTCCCTATGGGTGCCCTCTGCCTAGAGCACCTTCCACTCCTGTACCTGACTGCCAAATAAGTAAAAGAGCCCCTGCTTCCATGAAGCCTTTAAAGATTGAGCCAAGCAGAAAAAAATCTGCCCTGCTTCTGAGAACCTATTTTCATAAAATAACCTACCTGATGCCTGATATAAAGAATGAAATGTGCTAACATCTATTTGTAGTGTTCTATTTGTACATTGCTTTTATATATGTAAAGCCCTGGATTTTGACTTTAGTAGGCAGGTATCACTATACCTATTTTATAGCTGAGAAGACTCAAGAGCAATGAGTTTTTGTGATTTTCTCCAAGATCACTCAGCTGGTAAATGGTGTCACTTTCAGTAGAACAGGAATTCTTAATCGTAAATCTCACTGTAGGGCGATTGAAGGAGGAGGTGCAAGATTTGGGATGGGGCATTTCTGGAACTGCACTACACTGATCCACTCAGGACGTAGTCCATGGTCTTGACTCTCCTAGGAATAATGGAATGCTGACAGTATAACTTAGTGGAAAGAGGGGCTGTAGAAAGTCACACAATCCTGGGCTCAAATCTGGGTTAGCCATTTATCAGCTAACCCAGGGACAGCATCTCTGAGGCCATTTTCTTCTCTGTATAACGGGGTTTTAATATCAATGTTGTAGACTACAAATTTTCTCCAATATCCATTCATCTCTTCCTCCTTGGTAATAGAGAATTGTCCTTCAGAATATAGACATTTTCCAGCTATTCTTACAGCCTCTGATTAAGTATTGGCCAATGATATACATACTAACATCCCATAGGTCCCTACTAGGAATTTTTTCAGAAGACAACTAGTTACACACCCTTTGACCTTGTTCTTTGTCCTTTAATCTCCTTGTTGGGTAGGATGCAGGTATAATGGCTGGAGCTAAAGCAGTCATTTTGGACCAGAAGGAAACCTTGAGAATGAAGGTCACACCCAGAGAAGCCTGCATTCTTGTAACATTTTGAAGCAAAGTTAATTAGCCCACTTTCTGTCTTGGAACTCATAATGAAAGAGGAATAAACTTTTGTCTTAAGCCACTGCTATTTTGGGGTACCCCTTACTTTTAGCCAAGCCTCATCTTAACTGTACAATAATTACAATTTAGGGTCATTATAAGCATTGGCTATGTGTTGTTCAATGTTCCTGACACATGGTAGATACCAAATAAGTATGTGTTGTTAGCATTGTAATACCATCTAGTTTTGTGCATATTACATATATATTTAGTAAATTACTGAGACTTGCATTAAATAAAATTCATGTTCCAGTATAATCCTCGACTGCAAAATTCTCTTAGGTTGTTCTCCATGGAGAAACCAAAAGGCAGCCTAGCACCTTAGCGTAAGGCTGCCCTGGCTGACCAAGGGCAGGCCTGTGACACACCAGCTTCTAGGACTGGTCTGCAGTAGAGGTGGTTTGACTCCTTTTCCTATCCTGATTGGCCAGATATGAGAGCAGAAGGCTGGGGTTCAGAACCCCAAGTGTTCCATCATGCTGTAGTTTCAGGACACATGGGCAATTCTGGCTAAGTTGACTACCCAGATCAGCCTAGAAGTGAAAATACTGAGCGCCCCAGCCTAGAAGAGGACAGATGGGTTGGCAGCCGGAGACAGCATTTACATGAGCCTGGTTCTTTGACGCCTCAAGTGGGGTCACTCTCTCCTTTACCATCCCTTGTTAGTGCACAGATCGTAGTACCTCAGAAACAGAAAGTATGCAAAACTCATTATTAAAAGATCTCACTCTCATTTGTCCTACCAATGTTCAATTTTGGGCGCCTACTAGAATGATGAAATGTGGAATAAATATTTATTGAAAACCCACCCTGTGTCCAGCCCTCTGTGTATGGTATTTCCTTAACCTACCTCTCATGGCATCATTGTAAATCAAGTGCTGTTGTCCCCGTATTAGAGGTTGAAAGAATGGAATCTATGGTTGGTAAACAGTTCACCCAAGGAGTGAGTAAAATCAAGTTCTGATTTTAAATCTCATGCTGTTTAAAATTAGTCTCTATGAAGCCTTGAAAATAGGCTAGATTTTAAGAACCATCTTCTCTTCCCTTTGAGCATGCTGGAATTTCTACCTTTCCTATGACTAAGATAGAGAAAGATCCTCTCCCCTTCTCGAAGGCACTGGCTGTACCTTTTCTTGAAGTCCCAACAAGTTCTAGATGCTTTAGCAAAGCTACCCACCCTGAATCGGATGGTCTGATGGGCCTGTGATAAGGCTGCCTTTGGGGGCTGCATCCCGCCTATTGTCCTGCCCTGGCTTTAGCATGAGCACTGCAGCTGCTGCGTAATGACAGCCCTTAGCACTGCTGCTCACCATTCTGCTACCATCTGGGAAGGTGCAATCAAATAGTGAAATATCTTACTGACGGCATGTGAATAAAGCCGGGTTAGTTCTACTAGGGACATCTGATGCAAACTATCTTAACAAGTTTTTCAAAAGGCAAATCCTGTAACTGATTACTTCTGAAAAGGCTGGAAGTCTGACTCTGAGCCTACGCCTGAAGGCAGAGCATATGAGCTTCCATGATGAACTCATAAAATGTCTGCTACAATTGATTTGGGCCGGTGTGGTAGATTGCAAAAAATGGGCACCCTTTCCACCCCTCCCCACGTTCGAGGTCTTTGGCGTGTAACTTTCCAGCTTCTTCCAGCAAGAGGTGCAGCCTTTTCCTCTAGTCTTTGGACCTGGACTGACCTAGTGATACGTCTTGGCCAGTGAATGTGGCAGAAGTTGTGAAGCGCCAGTTCTAAGCTTTTGCTCATTGTCTTTTGGGACCTTGCCCAGCCCTTGTGTAAACAAGCTGGGGCTAGCCTGCCAGAGGATGAGAAACAGTGCAGAACAGACAAACCATCCCGGAACAGGAGAGCTGCCAGCACACCGCTGAACTGTAAACTCATGAACTATATTCATTATCACTGTTTCAAGCCTGAGCTTAAACAGTAATAAAATGTTTACAGCAACCAAATTCATCACTGAGCTTTGGGGTGATTGATTATGAAGCAACAGCTGATACAGATGTGCTGGTGGAAATGTTTTTATGATAGACAATGCTTGCCAAGCACCAACGCTGTCCAATGCCAGGTACCACACCGAGGCCTTGTATGCTTCTTCTCATTTCATCTTCACATCCATCAAAGCATCAAATTTTATTGAATATTTACTTGGTGCTTTATATGTCATAACAATTTAATCCTTTTACCTATTATATGAGATATACTTTATTATTTCCATTTTGCAGGTAAAGAAACTGATTCTCAGGTGAATTGACTAACCCTAAGGTTGCCAGCTGAAAAGTGGCAGAGCTAAGATTTGATCTAGGTCTAATGTAGATCAAAACCCCTCAGGGCTTTCACTTCCCTGACCAGCTTTCAAGAGAGTACTTTTATGCCTTATTTTTAGAGAACAGTTTTGGGGAGCTTAAATAACTTGTCTGGGAGCACCCAACTAATACATGGAAGAGTTGGGTTTTGAACCTAGGACTCACTGACTCCAAACCTGAATTCACGGAGGTTCATTATTAAGAAATATATACTAACTGGAGAAGAACATGTTTATATCTGTGTTGGGACCATGTTATTTCTTTGTTTTAGAAACATGTTCTGTTCTGTTTGAATGTGTTTTAAAAATCGTGTTTTGCAAACCCCAAATTGTAAGGTTGTAAAGGAACTAGTGAGAGTTATTGCCCAGAAAAAAAACAGCTGGAAAGCATTTCAGTGTCAATCTTTTTATTGCTTTTAAATTAGCAGTGACTTCAAAAGCCTTTGAAGTAGCTAGCAGGGCAGGCCTGCACTGGGGAGACCAATCACTGGAGGGTATTCTCAGCAGGCATGTGCTTCAGAAATGTCCCTTCTCTTTAGGCCTTGGCACTGAGAAAGGTCGGAAAGGAGGTACAGGGATCTTAGCAGGAAGCTTCTAGCTGACATGGATTGCCAGGAAGACCCAATTAGCCTGTCCTTCTCAGTAGCAAAAGTCCAAGCAGAGGGAATAAATTATTTGTGGCAGTTGCCAAGGCTGCTGACAACTTCAGAGACCACCCGTGAGGTCTTTCCATGTCAAGCTGACTAGAAGGCCTGAGAGGCTCTGACCCCAGGGGCCTGATGGAGTCCAACCTGACACTAGAACGAAGTTAAATTCAATGGTGGTTCATAACTCCTGAAAAATAAGTCCCTGTTTCCTACCCTGAATCTCCATCTGAAGACCTCACTGGCCATCCTCCAAGACTGGGTTCAGAGTTCACCTCTTTGAAACTTTGACATGTGCTAGGACTTCTTTCAAAACAGAACTGACACATCTGTCCGTCTGTCCATCCATCCATCCAACATTTGATGACTTCCCACTTTGTGCCTGATGTTACTAGGCCTTTGGGACACCACTTATGTTAAAGTGACAAGTTTCCCCTCATCCTCATGATACTTAAGTCTTGGAAACAGTGTAGAGGCTGCCAAATAGGCAGACCGAGTATGTGCCTGCGGCACCAATAAAGCAGGGGCACCAAGAAATTGTTTGGAAATAATTTGATAGTTTTACACGCACACACAGCTACGCAACATGGGGGGAAATTACAACTGATTTGAATTTCCTTATACGTATTTATGCTTTAGGAGTGTTTTTACATTGCGTACATGTTAGAAGAAAAGGAACCATAGTCTTTCCAAGGCTTCAGTTCTCCTGAGAAGAACATTTGTGCTCTGATAAGAAATGCTTGTGAGCTGTGAAAAAAGCCAGAAGAGGTGTTTAATTGGCTTTAAAGCTGGTGTGTGTGTGTGTGTGTGTGTGTGTGTGTGTGTGTGTGTGTGTGTGTAAGCAAGCAAGTGTATGCATGCGTGCATGTGTGTGTGTTGGAGTGTGGTCAGAAAAGCCCAGTGGAGAAAAAAGCAGCCATTCCCTTCTGTCCTCTCATAGCCCCTAGGTTAAGCTTCTGTTCTAGCTCCTGCCTTAATTCATTATCTACATGTCCGTTGTGGCAGATGCGGTAGGGTCCCACCTGTATCCTTTTGGCACCGCTATTCTAGGGCGTGCCCATTGTGTCCTATCACAGGCGCCTGCAGCTTTCTGCCACAGGGGTTTTTCTGTTCCCACAGACAGGGAAAAACAGAAACGCAAGCGGGTCGGGGTCTCTGGGAGCAGACTTCACCTCCACCAGTGATGAAAGGGAGTTAGGTGATAAATAGTCCAGCTTCGTCACTCCTTCGGCAGGATCCTTGGGAGGCGAGGTCTGCAACACGTCCCTGAGTTCTCAGGTAGGGCTGAACCCCAGCAGTTACCAGCATGATAACACAGCCTGATTACCTTCCTTCTCTGCCCCCTCTCCCTTCCCCACCCTGTACCAGTTGTCCTGGGAAAGCCGTGTGTGCCACCCTGGTCTCAGAGCGTTTCTAGGAGCATCAAAGCTAAGACAGCGACACTCCGCTTAGGGCAGGGCTGGGTCCCACGCACAGCCTGGCGCGTAGCTGGGCTTGATATACGTTGAACAAATGAATTAATGAAGAAATGAATGATGAGGTGTGGATGGCTGATAGCATACTTCCACCCTGTGTTTTCTTTTTTTATTCAACCCAAGTGAATCTCTAAATAATGGCATTTTGGAGGAGAAAATTACCTGTCTGGGGAGTAGCTGACAGGTTATTTGGCCTCCAGGGAATAGAAAACACAAAGCCTGGGCTTGGGGGGAAAATGGGAGCTGTGTCGATGGCCTCCCTCCTCCCTTCCCTATGCTGGTCCATCCTCTCCTACTGGGTTCACAAAGACACCCATAACCGCCTTCCTTCCATTTATGACAATATTGATCAGATTCCAAGGTTTCTAGGAGAATGCATTTTCAACAGAGACTAAGGAAATCTGACAAAGCCAAGGTAGTCCTCACAAAAGCACTGGCATCTACTTATTCATTCATTCAATTCATTTGTTGGTAAATGTATTCATTCCATAATTTACTTATTCATTCATTTGGCCATTCGTTAGTTAAGTCATCCCCTCCCTCCCTTGCTGACTCAAAAACATTTGTTCAAAGGAACTGGTAATTAAGCTCATGGTCCTTAGAGGCCTAATGCCTGGCTTGGCATCCTGGCTTTGTGACCTTGGGCAAGTTACTTAACCTATCTGTGCTTAAATCTCTTCTTTGCTGAAAAGGTTAAGTGATTAGTGGTATATGTTAAAGTGCTTAGAGCAATGACAGCAGCTAACCAGTGTCATAGCAGTTAACGCCATTATCCAACTTTTTGAATTGTCAGTAAGCGCTTGCTGGGCAACAGTCACTCCTGAACTTTCTTTTTCAATTGTTTTTTCCTATTTCTAGTTTTCCAGAAAGATTGTATCAACCTGGGGAACTTAGTTTCCCAACTTCCTAATTAGTCCTGACGTTTTAACCTCACACGTCTCTCTCCTGACAGTTACTGAGGATAGGAACACTGCAGAGTGGGCAGCTGTGTCCGTTCTACCTTCCAGATCCCTTTGGGAGCTGCTTGCTCAGGATCTTTGAGCTGCATTCAGCTCCGCAGGGCTTCTTTCCCTCTCATTTCCAGTAGTTTTTGCTCCATTTCTGCTCCCCCTGTAAAACTCAGCCCTTTCTGCTAGATGTGAGGGGATCAACCAAGAAAAAACAGCTGATACGAAGGTGTGACTGAGGCAGCAAGGAGGAATTCATCTTGGAGGCTGTACCTTTTAGATGGTGTTTTTCTCCCTGCTCTTACAATAGTCCTGATGTGGCCCTGACACCCAGTTAGATTAGTCGCAGTTCAGCAGCTAGTCCTGTCCCTTTCTCACCCTGGTTTGGGAATAGCGAGGGGCAGGGGCGGGGTGGAGAGAAAAGAGGTCAGCTCCCTGCAGCCAGCTTGGGACTGGTCCAAAGAAGGGACAGGACCCTGGTTTGCTGGCAAACAATGAGTGTGGAAGGGTGTTCTCCAGCATGGCGGCAACCATATTCCTACGGTTCATACTTTGTTAACCTTTTACCATCCAATCAGCAGGTTGAAAATGCCCCAGACTATAAATGAACATCATTATGGTTCGTAGCAAGCATCAGGTGATCTATGGCGTGTAGGCCATGAGGACAGCAGTGATAGCTCATGTTTACTGAGAAGCGTTCAAGGGTAATGTGTAAGAGCATGGCTTCTGGGCCCCAAATGTCTGGGTCGAACCTCTCCTCTGTTACATACTGTTGATCGGAGCTGGGCAAGTTGATATGCCTGGGGATTTACATATGTAAATGAGATGGTAATAAAGTACCTGTGCTCTAGGGTTGTTGGGATAATCAGATGGGTCCACCCAGGTATGGCATTAGATAGTAAGGATGCCTCCAGCTGCTGAGCACTTCCTGTGTGCCAAGCACTGTTCTAAGAACTCTGTTTTTAGGAGTGGACATGAACTAGGTGCTGGTATCAGCTGGGCAGCATGGGATGGCAGGAACCTAAAATAACAGCTTAGATAAGGTGGAAATGTATTTCTCTCTCATATTAAAGAAGTCCTGGAGTAGGAAGCCCAGAGCTGCTATGGCTACTCTGTGACCATCAACGACTAAGTGTCCTTCTAGTTCAAGTACTTTATCATTGAATCACTAGTTTCTATCCTCCAGGTCACCTCATGTTCCCTGGGGCTCTAGCCATCATGTCCTTATCCCAGGCAACAGAAAGAGGATAAAATGTTAGGGGAAAAGGAATGTGCCTTCCAGGTATGTCCCCTTCCAGGTCTCCTTAAGGAGTTCTCCCAGAAATCTCACATGCCCCTTAAGCTTATGTTATTGAGCAAAACCTAGTCACCTTGTCCTACCTACCTGCAAGGAAGGCTGGGGAATGCAGACTTTTACCTGGGTTCATCACTACCTTGAATATATAGGGGTTGCTACTAAAGCAAAAGGGGACAATAGATATTGGGTAGGCATCAAACATTTTTTGCCAATTTCTTTAGCTCCCCAACATCCAAAACCTACCTATTCCCATATGTAGACCATAATTCCTCTATAAAGGACAGGACCCCAACATTTCATCCAGGTACCATATTTTGTTGAAAGTCTAGGATCTCAGAAGATGTGCTATTCTCTCCACCAGATCTGGTCACGTCTCCTTGAACCTCAGTGATGTATAAACTAAGACAACATATCTGCTTCTCACTCCTCACACACCTGACCATCAGGGGTGAAGCAGAAACAGCAGACCTGCAGAAAGAACCTGTCAGTAAAGGGGATGGAACATACGCAACGGCCACCGGTCCATGGAAAATGAAACTCCTGCAGGGCAGGCCTTCGTGTAACAACTTTAAAGGTTTCTGTTCTTTATGCTTCTGGAAAGCTCCATGTTCAAGGAACCACAGCCAAAAATCTTGTCCACCTAGAGTTTTCAAACCTGAAGCCTCTTGGATTTTACTTAAAAATTTCTGTGCTCTGTCCATTGTTCTCTCCCAACTTGATGGCCATCTGAAACAATAGGCTTTTTTCAGGAAGCCATACACTTTTTCCCATTTTACCAGCAAGTCTACTTAATGCCCGAAGTTTAGCTATTGCAGCTGTTGAGAATGGATTCAGGCTAGCTAATAACTTTCAAGGCCTCCAACTATGGATTCTTAGTCTACATGACAGTCTACAGGCCAAACAAAACTGTATTTCCTATGTTTTCTTCTTTGTAAATGGATAGGTGTTATTTAACTTTGTTTCCTGTAAAATTTGGCTGACACTGTCAGACGATGTTGTCACAAACCACTGTGGTAGGCAGCCTCTAAGATGGTCCCCAATGATTCCTACCTCCTGGTATTTACTTATGTAATCCACTCCCCTTGAGTGTGGGCTGGCTTTAGTGACTCACAACTTGTTAATAGAATATAACAGAGGTGATGGATGCCACTTGTGAGATTAGGATTTGGGTCTCTCTCATTCTATCACTTTCTCCCTCTGAGAGAAACCAGCTGCCATGTTGTGAGCTACTCTCTGGAGAGGCCAACGCGGCAAGAAATTGAGGGAGAACTTTGACCAACATCCAATGAGGAACTGAGGGTGCCTTGATCCAATAGGCTTTTCAGAACTAAATCCCACAACAACTATGTCGGTGAGTTTGTAAGTGGGTTTCTCTTGAGCCTTTAGATGCGACTGAAGCCCCAGATGATACCGTGATTGCAACCTAAAAGAAACTTTGATCAATAGGGACCCAATTAAGCTGTGCTTGGAGTCCTACTCCCACCCACCCCCAAACTGAGATAATTAATGTTTATTGCTGTTTTAGAGATAATTTTTATGCAGAAATAGAGAACGGATACACCGACATTCTGGAATTTTCCTTTTGTCTGAATTTACAGCCTCAGGGAGTGTGTAGTCTGTGTTCCAACTTCCAGCAGGCAATAGGTTGCCCAAATGTTTTGCCAGCATATAACTTGGGGCACCAGGTTTCTTGCCTACCACATCCTAGTCCTTAATATTACCTCTAGTGCCTTATCCAACAAGGAAATGCCACAGTTTCGATTCTATTTCTTTCAGTACATCTCATGCAATAACTAAATTCTGTATCATTTAGTGTAGATTCAGCTTCATCTAATAGAAACCAGTATTATAGTGGAATACACTGGAAAGAAATTTATTTCGGTCTCATAAAAGAAGTCTAGTAATAGGTAGCCTAGGACTGCTTTAGTTGGTTCTGCATTCATCAATGTCCCAGGCTCCTTTCTTTCTATTCTTAGAGCTTGACATCTGTCATCAAAACCACCTCATGGCCCAAAATGGCTGCTTTAGCTCTAGCCATTATGTCCTCATTCCAAGCCATAGAAGGATGAAGCCAGTAAGTAAGTCATAGTAGATGAGTAAACACTTTTTAAGGACTCATCCAAGACATTTTTTTCCATACCTCTTTGTGTAATGGACAAAAGGATACTGAAAAATGGGATACCTTGCAAGTCATCTACCCCAATGTCTCCCAAACTTTAGAAACTTTCTTTCCACCTTCATGATTTTTGCTATATTTGCATGCCATCCATCTAAGTGATTACTTCATTTTAAATTACATAGTGAAAAAGCCATTTCCTTACATTTACATGCTGTCTGTACCACTTTTACATAATGTGTTTTTAAATAAACTTGCTTTTGAAAACTTAAATAAATATATATTTAAAAATAAAACCTTCAATTAGAAAGTAGTGCTTTCTGTAAAAGTTGTATAAGATAAAATAAAATAAAAACAAAGTTGTATGATTGTACAGATACCAGGCCAGCCCCCTGAAAAAAACAACTCTGAGCCATTGACCTGCCCATTTCTTTATTAAAAAATGAAGAGTAGTAAGCCTCAGATTGTAGCCCTTTTTTAGATGAACTAGAAGAATTGTAAAGAGAGTAACTTTCTCACTACACTATTTAACATCACTGAATGTCCTGTCTTTGTACCACCTAAATTATCTCCATTTCACTAGGGGTCTTTGTTCTCCACTTGGGGACACACAGATGCAGTCTTTTGACAGATGAGGAAACCCACCATCCAGAGGCTGTGTGTGATTCTCTGTTTGCTCTTTGGACCCCTATAATACTTACAAAGAATTTGCTGCCTGATGCCACAGTCAGCTGTCTCAGGGGCTGTATCCGCCTACTAGACTATGAGCTCTCAGAAGTCTGAGCCAGGCTGATCTTTGCTCCACAGGGCAAGGCCCGGGGCCTGTCCAGGGTCAGTGGATATAGTGGGTGGAGTGAATGGAGCCCAAGGACCTTCAGCTCATGTCCAAGGATGGACCGGAGGCCCATATCTTCTGGGTCCTCACGCATGGTGCACTCAAAAATCAGCTTTCCAAGAGAGGGATCAATATGACTCCGGGGACAGAGATCAAAGAGATGTAAAATAAAAGGCTGCATTTTTATTTTTACAACTCAAGGTTATTCTTGATGTTTTTCCTGGTAAACTGCTGTGTACCTATTAATAGGTAAAAAACCAGCAATGATTCAAGGTAAAAACCTCAGGGGAAATTTGTTCACTAATATGTCATTGTTGATCATGGCAGTCAGTAATAATCCTATACACTTGAATTTTATCATGAGCTAGATAATTACTATTCCCATCTCACCAGAGGAAACTGAGGCACAGGGTGCTCTTTAACAGGCACACAGGATACAACAGCCAGTGAGTGATGGGATTGTCTGCGTTTGACTTACAAACCTCTTCAGGTCCTCTTAGCCTCCTCACCTGGCTGTTGGTCCAGGGGCTGCTGTAGGAGCAGGCTCAGTGTGACTTCCACCAGCTTCAGGCAGGTGAGATCTGCCAGTAACTCAGCCTGGGCACCCTCTGCGCTGTGCCTGCTGCCTCCTGTTCTGGGACACCCAGGAGCTGGGTTCTGCTTTTGTATCTGAATCTTCAGGATAAGCTGACGGCCTGGTGAGATGCCCTCTGGTATCTTGTGTCTAGCCTTTCCCCCTCCCCACCCCTTCCCTCAAATGTTCATCTTCTTCAAGTTCATTTACTAACTATGCTCAGTTCTGTGTTTAGCCCTTTGCACTTGTTTTCTCTTTGGAGAACGCTCTCCTCCCCCCTCCTTCTCTATTCCTTCTGCCGCCTTCCCTGTCTGACTCCTACTCATCTTTCAGAATTCAGTCCCCTGGCCTTTTCTTTATTATTTTATTGATGTAGAGAAAAGGGAACCCTCATGCACTCTTGGTGGGACTGCAGATTGGTGCAGCCACTATGGAAATCAGTATGGCGGTGTCTCAAAAAATTGGAAATGCTACTACCTATGACCCAGCAATTCCACTCCTGGATATCTATCCAGAGAAATCCAAGATGCTAATTCAAAAAAATATCTGCACTCCTATGTTTATTGCAGCGCTATTCACAATAGTCAAGACATGGGAACAACCCCTGGGCCTTTTCTGATCCTCCTGACTCAGGTGTCCTCAGCCTGGACTGGGTCTCTGTTTCCTGTACCTTGCTCTGATGTGCCTGCCTTTACGACATCATCTGCTCTCCCTGAGTCGCAAGTCCTTTGGAGGCTGGGGTGATGTCCCATTGACCTCTCTGTCCTTAATATGAGCATGGGGCCTGCCACAGAGTCTCAGCTAAGCCAAGGTGATGGAACAGTGGCCAAAAGCACAGGCATTGTTATCAGATGGCCCTGGGCTCCACTCCTGCTCATGGATTCTGAGCATATCACTTAACAGCTCTGAGCCTCCGTTCCTAGTCTGTAACAAGGAAAAAAATAAACATAGTGGCTATGATGTGGGGTTCTTATAAGGATTAAACGTAAAACACGTATTGAATTTAGTAAGACATAAATAAATGTAAGCTATAATTATCAACAATGATTTATTATTCCTTCCAAAAATATAGGAAAGTAATTAGGAAAAAGAGCTAGCCTAATTGTCACTTAGGTCCACATGCAGGTTTACTGAGTGCCCTCAAGTTTTAGGAGCTCCTAGGGTTCTCCACAGGTTCCAAAAGCTTACAGGCTAAGCCAGTGCTACACTTTTGCTGGGCACCTACCCTGTGCTTGGCACCACAGGCAGGGCTGGGGCATTAGAAATGAGAAGGCTCAGTGCCTGTCCTCAGTGAGTTCAAGGTCTAGCAAGGTGATGGCATCAAAGTCTGTGATCTTTTATGACATCCACGTCCTCTCCCATCTTGAGGGTAAACGCATCCATTTCTTTGTGCATCTACCGTGTCTCCAGCCTTGTCTGGGAGGTAGGGGCATAGCAGTAAATTTATACTTTGATCTTTTGAAGTTTATCCACTCTGGGAAAGACAGACAAAAAGCTTACAAAGAAACAAATAACCAAGAGAAAAAAGTGTGGATGCTCAACTAGTGGACAAGAGAATTCCAAAAGGAGGAATCAGA
This sequence comes from Hipposideros larvatus, assembly GCA_031876335.1. NCBI lineage: Eukaryota > Metazoa > Chordata > Mammalia > Chiroptera > Hipposideridae > Hipposideros > Hipposideros larvatus. Next base: position 8,883,210 of record CM063088.1, on the reverse strand, counting down.
TGTCAACTATAATTATATATAATATAGTCTCGAGACATGGAGTAGAGAGCGGGAACGGATTCAATGGAATTGTAATAGATAAGCATGATATCGGGGGTGGGAGGGTAATAGATGGGGGGAGGGGGGTTGTTACTTTGTGAGGGTGAAAAGGGTAACTATTGCATTGTTCTGTACATCTGAAACTAACAATAAAAAAAAAAGATTGTGCAAAGGTGTGGCGATGTGGAGAGCATGGCACAACGTGAGACCAGGAGTCCACAGGTGCTATGAAGCATAGAGCACCGGGAGGGACATGGGCGAGGCTGGAAGGGCAGTGCCAAGGGCTGTCCTGCTCATCAGGATTTTTTTCCATCACAGAAACCCAACCAGAGAGGTGAAGTGGGAGTGGGATTGTGTGGCAAAGCCTGGGTATGGGCAGAAAACGAAAAGTGTCCCTAGAGAAACTGAACCCAAGATTAAAGACATCTTACTGCAAAGATAGAATTTCTCTATGTGGTGAGGAACACAGTCATTGGGAAGTTGAGGATGAGTTATTTCCAAACCAATGACTTGAAATAAAAGGAACTCTGTTAAAAAGAACAAGTCCCAGGGAACGCTGATTGGTCTTGTCTGGACCATGTGATCTTCCTGGATCACCAATCACAGTGACCAGGTGATGGGGAAATCTGATTGGCTCAACTTCAGTGCCTTGCCACTTGCTAGTTGTGGTGGGGTCAGGATCTGTTTACAGATGGAGATGAAAGGATCCCGTCCAGATGCAAACAAAATAATACTTCCCAAACTCTGAATGCCATGCTAAGGAGTTTGGTCTGCATCTCAGAGGAACAGAAGTCGTTTTCAGATTTTAAGCAGGGAGAAGTGGTCAAATAGTGTTTTGAAAGAGCACCCCAGGCCCAAGGTGGAGATGGTTGAATGGGTGGGATAAATAGGCTGAGAAACCCATGGTGATGCTAATGTCACAGTTCAAGTAACAGGGGCTGTGCCTAAGGTTGCTGTGAGTGTGGGTGGATGAAGGAGAGAACAAAGGGATTGATATTCCATTCCAGGTTCCAGCTGGAGACAGATGAGAAAGCACTGGCCCCTGCTGTGTGAATTGTTGACAAGGTAAAGTATTGATAAGGTCTTCCAAGAAGTTATTCTGGTTTAGCAAAGGGCCAGAATCCTAGACTTATGCTTTGACTGAAGCTAAATTGTGGCAAGGTGCAGAAAACCTGTTTTTCTGATTGGGATGATGAGATGGCAATTTAACAAATATAGAACACCCACTATGTGCCATTCCCAGGGCTTTTTGTATTTTTAAAGATGAATAAAACACATCTCTGCCAGGAAAAAAAAAAAAAAAAGGGCAGCATAGTAACCCCGTGCTTGCAAAGAATACATTGTATTTCTACCTTACCTCCTTCAGTCTTTACCACAGCCATAGGCCTAGAAAATAGCGTGGAAGACAGCCTGACTGCCATCAATCACTATGGGAGCGTCCTCCCAGGTTCTGCCCACTCTTATCTCCTGAAACCCACGTCTTGGCTCTTTTCTATCTCATAGGAACTAAGGGACTCCCTTAGGCAGCTGAGGGCTGGTATGCATTGAACAGGCTCTCTGAGCAGTGTCATGGTGTGAATACTTACACCATGGCTGATTTCAAACTATCAGTGTAGTATCACTGAATGCAGAATTGGAAAGAGTTGTGCACGATGACTTCTCTTGCATCTGAGGGTTCAATGGTCTCATCAGCTAGACCACAGCCTGGGCCCCGGAGGGGAGAGTAGAAAGCCAATTTCTTGGAGTTTGGTCTCTGTGGTCTAAAATGGGGTGAATTGTGTCTCCCCCAAAAGATGTATTAAACTAAGCCCCAAGACCTTAGAATGTTACCTTCTCTGGAAATGAAGTCATTATATTGATAGATGTAATTAGTCAAGATGAGGTCATACCCGAGTAGGAGGGACCCTTAATTCAATACGACTGGTGTCCTTAAAGAAGACAGCCATATGAAGACAGAGACACAGAGAGAAGGGTATGCAAAGAGGGAAGCAGATTGGAGTGAAGTGTTAATAGTTGAAGAACTAAGGCTAAGACACTGGAAAGAACAGGGATGGATTATCCCCTAGAGGTTTTAGCGGGGGCATGGCCCTGTCAACACCTTGGTTTTAGCCTTCTAGCCTCCAGAACTGGGAGACAATGTTTCTGTTGTTTGTAATTCACCCGGTACTTCTTTACCACCACCCTAGGTAACGAATGGTCCCTGTGTTTTCTTGTAGCCCACAGCACCTGGCTGGAAATATGGCTGCCCTTGGGCAAAACTTCATTGTGTTTGTGTTTTATGGTTTCTGTGCTCTTGCACTGATTTGAATCACATTACAGAAAGCTAGGACCAAAATATAGCCAAATGAGCCAAAATATAGAAGAGCCCATTGCCTTATAAAGGTAAGAAAGTTATCGTATCAGCTAGAATTGTTGTCGGACAGTGGGCCCTTCTCGGGGCAAAGTCCAGGTCCTTGGCAACTGGAGCAAAGAATTGAACGAGATGCCGGAGTAAAGTACTGAAAAAGTAGCTTATTTGAAGAGATAGTACATTTCAAAGACATAGAAGTAGGCCTGAGCAGTAGAGAATGGCTCAAGGGCCCATTATTAGAAGAGAAATTACATTCCAAAGAGTTTGGAGCAGGCCACATGCAAAGGGGAGGCTCAAACGACTCAAAAAAGGGAGGAAGTGGTCAAAAAGAGCAGGGCAGACTTCCCAGGACTTGGAGTTTTTATCCCCTTTCTCTAGAATGGGCTGTTCCCCTAAGGGCCTGGGATCACTTGATTGGCACCTGTGATTGACCAGAGGTGCTGGGCAGGTGCGAGTGACTGGTCTGATCTAGTTGGGTATTTTGTGCCCATTTATTTTCCCGCAGGAGTAGGTAATTACAATACAAAAGGGGAGTTTTGGGTGTAGAGGGGATGTCCCCTTGGCGGTCGCACTCTGTGGGATGTGCAGGAATGCAGAGACCCAATGCCTGCCTCTAACTGCCTGCCTTGTTTTCCCCTTGAGAGACGTGATCCCCATAAAATCTCTATGGGAAGCTGAGAGATAGGAGGTCTCTTCTTCTGTATCTGCTTCCTGCTGGGCAGGGGCGTAGAGCTGTCCCTGCCTATTGGGGGATTCACGGAACTCTCGCCCTAGCTGATCTCAGATGAGAGGAAGGGGTCTCGAGATCCACCTGGAAGACCGTGTTGGCTTCTTTGGTTGTGACTGGTAGTCTTGCTGGGGTGTCATCTGTATCCCTAAGGCCCCTGAATGAGGAAAAATTGATTTTAATTAATAAATCTGTTAGCTCTTATGAAACCTGTGGCCATTTAGCCTGTCACTCAGGTGGTGTCATTTGGGCCCAGAATGGGTTTGGCATTCAGTTTACTGGCCTGGGGGATATTAGGAAGTCACAGCCTCTCAAGTAGTTATCTGAAGCAGGGGTAGGAGACTTCTATTGTTTAGGATTCAGAAACTGATTTAAAAGCAATCAAGAAGCAGGGGGGGATTTTTAGTCTAGGATTCACAAACTGGTTAGAAGAGCAATCAAAGCCAAGAGCTAAGGAACTAAGGAACTCGGGAAGAGACCTAACATTTCTATACTTTACATTTCTATAGGAAAGAACACTTAAAAGTTTCTCAGTGGTGGTGGTGCTGCTCGGTTGGCCGGTAACAGAATGAGTTGCATACATACTAAGTATCAGTCTCAGGTGTTCTACTAGGAATTTTTCATGTGTTGCCACATTTAATCTTCACAACAGCCCTGTGACTGGCATAATCATCCTCGTTTAACATATGGGGAAACAGAAGTTCAGTGATATTAGGTAACGCACTTGAGGTCACATAGCGAGTTAAGGATTGGAGGGTTGTCAACTCAGGTGTGACAGAGTCAGTCTCTGCCCCACTCTTAGCACTCCACCCTGTGGCCAATTTGTAGGAGTATCAATGCGCTGCAGCTGCACAAACACCTCAGGGACTGCCCCATCTGGCCCCAGAGATAAGATGGGATTGGAGGATAGGGGAGGAAGACAGAGGATGGTCAAAGCAATCAGGTCAATTGAATTAGGAAACCAGGATCTCTTCTGTGAGGTTATCTGCAATACATCTACTGGTTATTGTTTCCATGTGGCAATAAGGACAGGCCTACAAGGATATTATAATAACCTTCATTCCTCATGTGTGTACAACTCTGAATAGCTATGATGGCTCATCTCTTAAGTGGTTCGCATCGGTTCTCAGGCTCTGGAGCCAGACAGGGATGGGTTCATGTCCCCGTCCTGAAATTTACCATGGTCTCGTCTTGAGCAGGTTGCTAATCATTCATGAGTGTGGATTCACTTCCCTCACTTGTATCTTCTTACAAGGGTGTGGGAAGTATTAAATGAGGTATTGTGGAGTGGGTCCAGGACATGGCAGATGTTCGAGGAGAAAGTTTAGTCTTGTTCCTATGAGAAAGGCGTATTCCTCAGTACTGGTGGCCTCCTGATCCATGGTTATCTTCCCTGTAGAATGTGTTGGTGGTGATTTCCTGGTCGAGAGAAGCAAATCTACCAAAAGTTCTAAGCATGTGCCTCAGTTCTGTTGCCCCTGGACCAATGCTATGCTACTATGTGTTTGGCATCTTATACCCCTCTTATGGATGGCACCGTGTCTTCTATAAAGATATGTTGAATTCCTACCCCTAGCACTTGTGAATGTTACCTTATCTGGGTCTCTGTAGATGTAATCAAGTTAAGATGAGGTCATTAGGATGGGCCCTAAGCCAATATAACTGGCGTCCTTATAAGAAGAGAGAAATACTGTGAGAAGACAGAGGTACGTAGGAGGGAATGCCACGTGACCATGGAGACAGGGATTGAAAGGCTGCAGCTTAAATCCAGGAATGCCTGGGGGTGGTGAAGAACAAGACGGCTGTTTTATCATCTTTCTACCCTGAGGTGAATAAGAGTAGACAGGGACTATGAACATGGAAGAGCTAAGACAGGGAAGGGAGCCAATAGAAAGTGGGCCCCAACAATATGTGTATCCTCCCCTGGGTGCATTGCAATGTCTCGTTTACTCCTCGTGCCCTGTAAGGTGAGCATTCTTGATCTGATTTTCCAGATGAGGAAACTTTAGACAGTGATGATAAATACCCAGCTCAGAGATCCACAGTGACTGAGCGAATTCCAAACATTGGTCTGTCGAATTCCAATAACTGCCTATGATCCTTCTACTTTATGCAAAGCAGTTGAGGCACTAGGTGACATTTCAAATGCAGATGACCATTGTCAGTGGCCAGAGGAGAGAAGGGAGTCTTGCTGCACACACCCAGTTAAGTTACAGGTGGTGGTAGAGCCACGTGGTTAGGACAGCTGCCCTGGAGCTGCTCTGCCTGAGTCCCACCGCCACCCCACCTCCACTCTGAGAGCTGGACACCTTTGCCCTATGGCTCCATCACACTGTGTCTCGGCTTCCTGGCTTTACCTGTGGCCATAACAGGAATGGGGATGATGGAGCTGTCATGAGGATTACATGACTATCATAGAAAAGCCCTGAGAACAGAGTCTGTCACGTGGTGAGCAGAACAGAAGTACTTGTTGCTGCTGTTATTTTTTATTATTCAAAATGTGACCCATGGTAGTTCCCTCTCTCACCCAGCAAAAGGCATAATGGCACCGCCAGGATGACTGTCTCCTATGCATGTCTCCCAGGACGTGTAGCTGGTCTACCCTCTGCCACTGTACCTTCCACAATCTTGGCCAAGCTGGAATATTCTGTTTCTAACTAGACAGCTATCTGCTGAGTTGGCTAACAGTACTGTTCACAGGAGTTTTGGTGATGCAATGTTTCATAGCCATTAACAAGTACACGGCCTGGCAGGAAAGTGCTAGCATGTAATTTGCAGCCATGAGTTCCAGCACTAATTCAAAAACTGGCTCTGTGGTCCCTGGTGTCTGAGTTTCTGACTGCTGGCTGTCTGAAAGATACAGGTGCACAGGATCCATGCCCAACAGCTGCTGCCTCCCAGTAGGACTACCTGTCTCTGAGGCACTCCCTAAATTCTCAAATAAGTGTTCTGGGGTGTCCTGTGTAAAGGGTGTGAACTGGGAAACTGTTACTTAAACCTGGGAGGCTGAGCTGAAGCAGAGAAAGAATGAATTTAGTGTGATATAGTCTTTGGGCATTTCAGGATGCTTTAAGCGTTTATAAATTCCTGTGATTATTTTTCTAGGATCACAATGACTAGTACTCAACTGACCAACCAACTATATTACTTTTCTCTCCTGGATGTGCTTACAAGAAAAACGGATCAGACCCGATAGATAGAACTAGTCTAACTTTGGGAATTTTACTGATCTAGTATCCTGCACAGGTGTGGTGTGACAACTAGGACACAAGGATTAGAGTATTCTTTCTCAAAGGAAGAAGTTGGCCATGGGGAAAGACTCAAAAAAACTTTATGTTTCTCTGTCATGACTGCCAGGTCTCAGAGTTAATAATTACAAACACAAATGTCACTTATTTAAGTGGTTAAAAAAAAAAATCACAAATTATGCAAAATTTGCTGGATATGGTGAAATTAAAGGAGATCTCCATTGGGTGTTTAGTATGTTTGAGGGCTGGATTAGAACGTGAGGAGATGATAAAAACATGGAATAAGAATAAAACATAATTAGATGCTCCAGAGAAAGCAAAATAGAATATGGTGGTCTAAAACCAAATTAACCGGTAAAAATCTGTAGATTCCAAGACATGAATTTCACACAATAGATGTAGAATAGACAAAATGAAACAGAAATGATCACACATCTAGCCTATACAAATAGATTACAGCACATATACTCTATTACACACACACCCCTATCTTCAGCCTGATACACACACAAATGAGACGCCTGTAAACGCTGCTCTGTGACTTCCGGTTTTTTTTACTAAATATATATTGTGGAAATTTTATATTGATATATACCATTCCAGGACACTATTTTTAATGAGTTTAAAGTATTTCAGTATGCAAATGTACCACAATATATATCCGCAATCAGCTATTGATGAACGTGTAAATTTTTCCCAGTTTGGAGCATTTTGGTTTTTTATTTCCTTTTCAAGCAATGCTGCAATGAATATCCTTAACCACATATTGTTGTCTACATGTGTGGGTATGTTGGTAGAAAAAGAACAAAACTATTTGCCGTGGAATTTCTGAGTTAAGAGGTATTTTAATAGTTATCGACCTTTTGCCAAATTGACCTTCAAAGTGGTTATGCCAATTTATACTCCCATTACCACCGTGGGAATATCCGTTTCCCCAAAACCTTGCCCAAACCGTGTTTTGTAATCCCTTTTAATCATTGCCAATCTGATAGGCAAAACTAAAAACAATATCCTACTGTTTTAGTTTGCATTTATTAAATCACTGAGTGAGGCTAGGCTTCCGTTTATATCATGCTAAGCAATTTGTAGTTCTTTCTCTAAACACAACGCATAATAGGTGCACAATAAATATTTGTTGAACAATTAAATATACTGCCTGTGCAATTGTTCCTTTTATTAGTAGTGTGAATGAACTCTTTATGGAGTAAAAAGTTAGCACCCTTTGATACAGTTGTTGCGAGTATCAATTTCCCCATTTGCACTATGTCTTTTAATTTGTGGATATTTTGGGGGGAGGCATTCAGACATTTTTTTGTTTAATGTAGTCACGTTCATAATTTTTAAAACAATTTGTAGTTTTTAAGTCTTGTTAGGAGTTTTTTTTCTTGTTCCTCTAAATACACTCAGTGTCCTTAATAGCTTTCTAACTGCTGCTGAACACCCCTGTGTGATTCCCAAACTACTGCAGTCCCCTTGCCTATCAAACTCTCTTCCCGTCCTCTGCCCATGTAATGATCAGTGTTTGGAAAAGCAGGGGGATTTCTTCTTGCTCAAGGAAGCCTTCCCATCGCTGGGTACTGCTAGATATTGGTACCTATCACTGCAATGTGTGGAGGACAGAGGTGATTCCATGTCCAAGGTATTATAGAAGCCCAGAGGTCAAGCCAGGGGACATTCTGCAAAGCATCCTGGGAGTAGAAAGTTGCTGTTATGAAGGGTCTCAGATGCCAGACTAGGAAAAGTGATCTTTTGCCTGTAAAAGTTGTAGCAGGGCTCACTGGTCTTAGCACTTTCTGCAGGTGCTAGATTTAGATGGAAGAACAGGGATATTAAAGGTCCTTGCTCTTGCTCCGTAGGCTCTCTTTAAGGAACTCCAGTTTAGAAACTTTTCTCTGGGTTGCTTCTCCACTTGGTACCTACCTGTTGTCCATGATTTGAGTACATAAGCAGACCCCAGAGCCTGCTGACCTCACACGAAAACCAGAGTGTCGCCCTGAGAAAGCAGGCTGCCCTAGACCTGCCTTTGGAGCAGACTCTGGGAGTCCTCTACACACATATGCCTTAGTCTACCCATAGGTGCTGCTGCTGTGTGTTCAGTACACTCGCTCCTTTCTTCTGATGACAGCACGCCCTCATTTGAACAGTGCCTTCCCTATATTATTCTTTATCCAGGAAAGCAGATGACACCATCTAGTTTAGGAATTGGAACCTTGACTGGAAAGCCACAGGCACCCAGGGAGCCACTCACTACGGAGATGTTGTAATGAGAGCTCGCTCATTGCTTAGGTGATTGCTTGTCACTGCCTGCCTGAAGGCTGAGATTGTTCAGGCTTCCCATGGTGCTGAGGCTACACCAGTATTCATCCCCAAAGAACTTTCCTCCCTCTGTTTAAATTAGTCAGATTCTGTTGCTGGCATCCTGGGAACTCTAGCAGAGAGAAGAGCTCAGCTGTGCCGATGGGTTACATGGAGGTGTGGGGCCCAAGGCTTGGCTTTCTCAGTGAACAATCCTCTGGGACTCTTTTTATTGGCAACTGGAGGCCATGGCAGGCCTTTCAGGGATTCTCAGCCACAAGGCTAGGAAGACTGAGTCCCCCACTACCATATCAGAAAATTGAGTCCCCACGAGGGTGGAGGCCAGGAGAGAAGCAGAGTTCATGAGAGTTTTTGACACATTTTGTAGGATAAACCATGGTGATTTTGCCCAGGCTGATTGTGAGCTGACAGTCAGGACCCTTGCTAGTTTCTTGGAGGCAGAGCCAGGAAGCTCTGTCATCTGTTCGTGATTACAAGGCTCAGCAGGCCCCACCAAGGGCCCTCTGGCGCCTTTTCTCTCTGGAAACACATTCAGCACATTTTTAGAAACCGCACTGAGAAACCCTCCCTGAGAAAGTGAGTAAACACTGCTTAATATTCTGCAAACATAAACAGCCGCCGAGAAACCAGTCATAAGCTGTTTAAGGAAAGCTGACTTGGCACTGGGGGAGGCCAGCTATTGCTGGCATTTGATTGGCAGAGGTTGTAAATTCCTTGCAATGTCAGTGTTGTTAATAAATATATATTACACTTGTTCTCCATGTTACATGCTGGAGCGTCCTGGTTGGATTTGTGAGCTTTCGGACATTTCGGAGTGGTGAAATATGCCAGGACTGATGTTCCCTTTCCACGTTTCTCTCCCAATACCTATGCTGTGGGTTGAATTGTGCCTCTTCGGAAGACATGTTTAAATGCTAATCCCCAGAACTTTAGAAGGTGACCTTATTTGAAATAGTCATTGCAGATATAATTAGTTAAGATAAGGCCATACTGGAGTAGGATGGGCCATTAACCCAATACGGATGGTGTGCTTATAAAAAGAATAGAGGGAGACACACAGGAAGAATGCCATGCCATAGGATGGCAAAAGCAGAGATTGGAGTGATCCAGCTGCAAGCCATGGGAAGCCAAGGAGTGACAGCTACTACCAGGAGCAAGGAAAGAGTCTCCCTTCCACAGATTTCAGAGACAGCATAGCCCTGCTGACACCATGATTTTGGACTTCCAGCTTCCAGAACTGTGAGACAATTAATTTCTACTCTTTTAAGTCACCCAGTTTGTGGTGCTTTGTTACGGCACCCCTAGGAAATTGAGACTCTATAGCTTTAAGCATCTCACTGTCCTATATTGGACTTACCTCCCACCCCCATTCATTCATTCATTTGGTCATTGAGCATTCATTAAGTATCAACCATGTTCTAGATGCAGTATTGGGTGCTTGGAATGCAATGGTCACAGGTCACAACTCCTACCCTCAGGGAGCTCAGGAACTGGGAGTGGGGTAGACACAGACCTGCTAACAGATAAATCTTACTCTGACTTAGGTTCTTAGAATTAATTACTCTCTTTACTGATCTGTGTGTGTGTGTGTGTGTGTGTGTGTGTGTGTGTGTGTGTGTGTGTGTGTGTATTGGGTCTTTAATCACTTTGTAAACTCCTCCAAAACTATTTTTTCTCAACTGTTTTATCATGAAAATTTTTGAATATACATAAATGTTGAAAAACATTGCGTCGATCACCCATACACTCACTGCCTAGATTCCATTGTTGTTAACCTTTTGCCATATTTGGTTTTAAAGAATAGATTGCTATTGCTTCATATCTAGAGGTTGAATATTGTGTTCCACAGGAATCGGAGCTGACCTCCCTGAATTGAAATCCTGATGTGACCGTCCAGCTTTGTGGCTTTAGGCACGCTATGAGCCTTCTGTTTGCCTCCATACCCTCACCAGTAAAATGGGAATAACAGTGCTCTGTGAGTACTAAATGCATTCATATGTGGAAAGTACTTAAAACACTGCCTTTCAAGATGTAAACATTCAATAAATATTAGCTCTTTTTTATTAAATGTATTGGGGTGACAATGGTTAGTAAAATATAGGTTTCAAGGGTACAATTCTATGATACATCATCTATATATCACACTGTGTGCTCACCAGCCAGTCAGTTCTCCTTCCATCACCATATATTTGACCTCCTTTAGCCTCTTCTACTTGTTTTAATACTTATTTTCCATGGTTCTTGGAAAACAGGGGGTGTCTTACTCTCACAAGCAAGGCTGGAATGGTTCTTAGACACTTGCCTCATGGGGGACATTGCCACCCTTCGATCCATTCTCCAGTTTGTTCTTCTTTTAGGGCATGTGCTTTCTTCATGATAACTAAAAACTGGACAAACCCGATGTCCATTAACTGGTGAATGGAGAAAAAAAGAGTGCTATATTTATTCAATCAGATAATACTCAGCAAAAAAGAGAAGATATTAGTGATACATGCAAAAACATGGATAAATCTCAGAACATTATGCTAATGTTTTAAAGAAGCTAGACACAGAAGACTACACATTGTGTGATTCTGTTTATATGAAATCACAAAAGTGGCAAAACTACTCGTATAGTGACCAAAAGCAGGTTACCGGTTACTAGTGGCTGTGGGTAGAGCAGGGGATAGACTACAAAGGGGTATGCGGTTGCTTTCTGGAACAATGGAAATGCTCTAAGTCATGAGGGTGGTGGTAGTTACATGACTATATTAATTTGTCAAAATTCATTTAAGTTTAAACTTAATGTTGGTATATTGTATTTAAATTATGCCAAAAATTGATTAAAATAATTAGCATAGTATTATGCTTTGACTTACTGTATATCTCCTCCACTAGACTATAGAATATAAGCTTCTTGAGGAAAATTTTAGAACCAGTATGCTTGGCACAAAATAGACTATAAATATTTATTGAAAAAATATATGTTCTGTGCAAATAATAATAGGTTTGCACTCAAATATTTCTATAAATGAATCTAATATTCATCATTTACTACTGGTGCCAACATGGACAATATATTTAATATCTCTAAACCTTGGTATTCTCATCTGTAATGTTGTGATTAAAAATATTCCTTTCATAACATTATGAAAATGAAATAATACACTGTCTGGCATTTGGTGAGTGCAGAGTTAGTCAAACAAATTTGTTGTTTTATATGACTTTGTTTCATCTTAATTGCCTCTGTTAATTGTTATCAGTATTGTATGTCTCTTAAGATCAGAGACTTTGCATTTATTTATGCATTATTAGCATTGCTATTATTGCCTGAAAGTCCTGACATACAGTAAATGCCCACTAAATGTTTATGACCGCATGGAGTCCTCACTTAACATCACTGGTAGGTTCTGCAACTTTAAATAAAACCACATATAATGTATAATAGAACCAATGTTACTAATTGATATAATTGATATTATGTAATTGATATAAACAAGCGTTAAATTCCCAGGTATCTCATCAAAGTTATAATAAAACCACACTGAATGAAACAATATTATTTGAGGACCTGCTGTAATCACCTGATTTGTTAAGTGTTCAAGAACCATCTTTGCTCATGCCTGGGATATTTATGCATGCAATCACCCTTTCCTAGGAATGTTACCCACCTCCCTCATACACACGCTTGCACACATACAAATGACATTAGTACTTACTGTTGAGGTTTAAGCAATCCTTTCACAGGAAAAAAACGTCCCTAGTTTCCGAGAAGAGATTAGACGACCTTGTCATGTGCTTTCATGGTACTCAATGCTTTTCCTTCACAGCACTCCTCAAAATTTACAGTGATGTATTTGCTTGATAATTTAGGTTGTGTAAGCGCCACAAAGGCTGCGTCCACATCTGGGTCCACTGTATCTCTCACACTTAATCTGTTAACATTTCTTGACAGGAGGAAGGAAGTGGAGTGGGAAGAAGGCAATAAGCTGGAGTTGTCAGGTAGGGAAAGGTTTCTTTTTTTTCTTTTTCGAAGGGGATGATTTATTTTAGTCTATTTTGTTTATTTAATTCTAATTTATTTTATGTTTAAGTACTAGGCATGGCCCGAATTCCAGGTGGTTTAAGAGCGTCCACCAGGTGGGACGAGAATATAGATCAGCTTGTCCAATAAAGGAAAGAGAAACCAAGAGACATTCCCACAGAATAATCAGCTTCCAATTTATGTAAGCGAGCTGTTTTAAGCAATAGCTGTGCTGGTGAGTGGGTGCCTGGCAAGGACCTATGAAGTGTGCTTTCCTACCTCTGTTATTCCATTGCTCAGGAATTTGGAGTCACTCCTCTTTATGCACAGTATACAGCCCAAATTCCTTAGATTGGTGTTTAAAGCCTTTTCTGATGGAGCCCAAATGCATTTTTCCTGTTTTCGTTCATAATATCTCCTCCCCTCTTTCCAAAGAGGCCCTTGCTCCATTTCTTGACTAGATAAGCTCATGGCTGGATCTCCTCTTCATATACCCAGTTCTTGAAGTTCAACTGCTCTTTTTGAAACACATATCCTGATTTGCATATATTTTAAGATTCCTTCTCATTGTTTGTGGAGCTCACCTCAAAATATAGCTTAGAATCTACTAAGATGTCTGCTACATAGTAAGAATTGAATAAAGTTCGTTGAAATAAAGGTACAGTCATACATTTAGATTTTTGCTTATGGTCCACATAAAGCCACAAGAACTTTAGAAGATTTATTTTATCTTTTGTCAGTGATATTTATGAATGTGTGCTAGACAATGTGGATGGTCCTGAAGGGACAAAGATGAGGAAAATACAGCTATTTTCTTTAAAGACCTTCCAGTCCAGCTGAGGAGATGACCTAATAAACAGTAGATTGCAGCACACATTGAAGAGTCTTACACTAAGGGAAGCTCAGTGTCCTGAGCCAACACTTCAGAGGACAGACGGAGGGCCAGGGACGGCTTCCCCGGGAGGTGAAGGCACTGCCCATCTTCCCTGATCCTTTCGGTCTTTCATGAAGGTAAATCCTTTGTTCTAGTGAAAACTGCCAGCAAAGCTTTACTGCAGGGTGCAGAAAAGAAGCATTAGCAATGTATTGGCACATGCCGTGCCCTGTGCAAGGGTTTTCTTCATTGCCATACCAGCTCTTTGAGGAAGGAGATATTATTATATTCATTTTACCCATGAAAAAAATAGAAACTAGGAGAGATTAGCTAACTTTTCTGAGGAAATACAACTGGTGAGTGTGGGCCCCATTCTGTCTGGCTCCCAATCAGTGTTCTTTCCTACTAAAGGCAAAATGAAACAGCCCCCAAATTTCTGCTTATGATAGCACAAATGCTTTTAAAATCAACACCTGATAATCATTCATTTATTTTTTAGAACCCAGTAGTGGAATAATGGGGATGATAAAAGTAATATAGCACTACCTTCTAGTCAGGAAACCTGCTTTCAATCTTGATGGGGAGAAGCACATGAACCCCCTTCATGCAGCCCACTTTATAGTAATAGATGAGGATTAACTCAGAAACTTAGCAGCTTGTCCAAGATACCAAACCAAGCAGGAGCAGAGCGGGGTGTGAAGGGAGGCCTTGAACCCCCACTTTAATGCTCATTTCTCTACGTGGCAGAGCCACTGAAGTTTAGCAATGGGTATTCTAATTACTCTTTATCACTATTTTTCCCATTGGTACAACTGAGCTGTATTTTAATTGTGTGGTGAGTGTGGACAGATGAGTGTAGACAGACAGGTTTGCTCTTCACTTGGCTTGCTGAGGATCTTATCTGGAAAGGATGCTGGTTCAACACACACACACTTTTTAGAGGCCTTAAAGTGTAGGTGTGGGTAATATGTACGGGCTATTTTTTTCTTTTCACAAGAACCTGAATTGCTATACAGCAACTGATTAATAACCTTGAGAATGAAAATGTCAGGTCGAGTGCATACACATTAGCCAGCAGACCTCCAATTTGTTTTGGATAAGGATCAACAGTCACGCATAAGGCAGAAGAAAGACACCCCTGACACTGAGAATCCTCTCTAAATATCAAGATCTATTAAAACAAGACATTCAGGAACACAGGCAAACTAATTAATAATCCATTACATAAGTAACACTTGCTCATTTTAACTACTGGGAACTTCAATTAGGTCTCTTCATAGTAAAGAACACAAACCTGTTTGTCAGGTAATGGTTTGTGGTTGACGTTCTTAGAAATCCTCGGGCCTGGTGATGACTCAGGTGTCAGGTACAGGCAGCAGGGGAACAGAGCCTGGCACAATATCCACCAGGAGAGGAGGGGCAGACGTTGTCTCCACAAGACCTAGCGCTAAAACGAAACCCTGAAATCCGAAGTCCTTTCTCTTCGGCTTCAAACCTCCCACTTTTTTGCTTTGGCTTTCGGAGAAGTGTTCCGACTTATTATTATGAGTCACTAGGTTATTCATGATGGGGGCTTTTCTTACCTCTTCAGACACACCTGTTGCCACAGCTTTCTTGAAACCTGATGCTTTGGCGAAATGAAATTCCCTGGGTTCTCGGGATATTTCATGCTCTCACCTGCTTTGAGGATTTTTTTGCCCAAATGATTCTGAAATCCTTTCTTTCTTGCCTAGAAACGCCACTCACTATTTAGGGCTGGCCCAGTATCACCTGCCTGGGAAACCTTCTCTAACCTCTTACGCCCATTTCCGCCACACCCAGCAGTCACTCCTGGGCTGTCAGTGGCCTCTGCAGGCAGCCAACACACTCTGTTTATCACTGTCATCTGTACCTGGAAAACAACTCCTTCCTGGGAAAACCTCCCTCCTCCCTAGCTTAGAGGAATTCTCACCCAGCCCTTTTGTGTCTGGAAATAACAGGAAGACAATCTACTAAAAAAGTGACCTGGGACAAAGAGCAAACAGAAGAAAAAAAAGCAAACACTAAAATGGTTTCAAACTGTTTCAAATCCATTTCCACTGCTCTATCCCTGGCTAAGGCGTGGTCAGTGAGAGCAGGTGGTTCTGTGCTGAGCCTTGTTTCTGATACATCACCGAGGACCCAGGACATAATGTGAAGGCCTTTGCTCTCCATAATATTGTAAGATGCTATAACCAGGGGGCAATAACAACTGTGCAAATGTCATCGCTGTTAGGAAAACGCCTTCCTTATTTAGGATAGATTTAGATGGCATTGTGTTTGAGAATTGATGCTTATCCCTGGAAAATGTGTGTGTTTGCTTCTCTCCTTGATCTGATACTTTTCATGTGATCATTAAGAGGAGGGGGGCGGGGCATTTCTACACCTTCCTCAGGAGAAGCGCATTTGAAGGGGCTGAACAGTTATGATGGATGCTGAAGGCCAGAGCTGATCTTGAATTAACTTGCTGAAACTTTGGACTGCAAGATTTGGACTCTGAAACATGTGCTGCTGGGAGATGGTTGGGTGTCCTATAGTGCCCTGGGGTAGAGCAAAGGGGTTAGACACTGGTGGACATAGGTTCTATGTGCAGGCCAGTCCCTGTGGGTAAGGGTTGGGGATTCCCACAAAAGGCTCGAAGAGGGTGGTATTCTGAACTGTAGACTGGTGAGCAGTCTCAGAAATATGAACAGTTCAACATTTCTCATAGTTTTCCTTTGTATTATGAGTCTATTCATTCATTTACCAAATCACTGCCTTTTGGCAAGTAATAGGTGCTAGAGATACAGAGTATGTATGAATACGCCACAAGACGCTTTCCCTAATGGGCTTACAAAGTTGGTGGGGCAAGATGTAATCAATACAAGAGCAAAGAAATGTAAACAATGTGTTCAGGTTGCAATAATAGCTATAGACAAGAAATAAATTGGGTATTTTGTTAGAGAGCACCTCAAGGGATGGGGGATATACTAAACAGTCCATGAGGAGGCGAGACTCGAGCAGAGACATGATCTAAAGGCTCCAGCCCAGTGCAGACCTGGAGGCAGTGGATTCCAGGCAGAATGAAACAGCTAATGCATGGACCCAAAGTGGAATCAAGCTGAGCATGTCCAAGACACAGAAAGGGCTTGAGGTTTGGATGGAGACAGTAAGGGGGTGAGAAGTCAGCGATTGGAAGAGGTCAGCGGGGGCCAGATCTTGAATTCCATGGGGAAGGTTCTGGGGATTAAGTGTTATGGGCAAATTAATGTAATACACCACATGATATATTTTTTTATTTTTAAAAGGTATTCTGGGTGTTGACGGAGAATAGATTTTTGGGGGAGGAGGACACACAGTCGAATCCGAAATATCACGTGGGAGCCCATTACATTAGTCAAATTACACATAACTGAGTTGCTGGGATTAAGGCCGTCTTATTGGCAGCGAGGAAAAGTGTAGGTCTGGGGATGTTTTAGAGCTGGAGGTGGAAGGATTTGCTCCTTTTCGTGTATGGCTTAATATTCCTACCTCCCATCTGAAGGGGCTTGAGCTGTTACAATGAAGGTTCTGGGCTAGGGCTGATCTTGGAATAACTTGCTGAAACTTTGGACTGCAAGATTTGGCCTTTGCAAATGTGCTGCTGGGAGGTGACTGGGTGTCCTAATGTGACCCCTCCGTGACGTTAACGATGTGCGTATAACTTTGTGCAGTGGTGACGTGGCGATGCAGTGCTGGAGGAAGGCCTTGCCCCTCATTCGCCCACTGCCCAGGCCGATCAACAGCTCAGGAAAAGGGTCCCTGACAGCCATGGGCCTAGAGCTTGTGATGCGACCAGCCACAGAGTGAGAGCAGTGGAGCAGACACCAAGTGCAGAGACAGTTGCCGAGGAAGATGTAAGACAAACCACCTCTTTCTCAGGTATTGTAGAACAAGAACAAGGTAGGGGTCATGTGGGCGGAGGGATGGATGAGAACCTGCACATGCGTCCTGATCCCTGTGTCGTTCATTTGTCAAGTCCTTCACTAGAATACGGCCACCGTGAAAGCTGGAGCTCAGTCGTAGTCACGTTTATATCCTAGCGTGTGGCACAGTGTCTGGTACCTGATGCCCAGCAAATTTTGTCAGATGAATGAATAGCGACATTGTTTATTGAGAAGGTATTGGTTTGAAGAGTTAGACTTTTTCTGACTTTTTAAGCAAGTGTGGTGGGAACACACCATGGCGTCAGGCAGCCTTCCTTTGTTCTAACTTTATGTCTCGGCAGTCATGGTGCTGCTCCATATTTATCACTATGAAATAGATGAACCTTCTCCCATAGAGGCCACGTTGTGCCGCTGGCCTTGCGTGACGCAGTCTGTATCGGCCAGAGGGAAGGCATATACATTGGCACGGAATAGGAATATACCTGTTACCATTTATCCCAGAGAAGGCAGTGAGCCTTAGCAATCAGCTCAGGGCTTCAGCTGGGGCCCCAGGTCAGCACATTCTCCCAGCTCATGGAAAAGGGCAAGCGCAGAATATTTACAGCCACAGAGAAATGGCCTCATAAACATGCATAAGGGTGTGTGCACAGAGTGATGACTTGGATGAAAAAAAAGCAGTGTTTACATACTGTTACACTAAAAATATTCACACCTCATCAAATTGTCAGTCTTGTTTGCTGGCAACAATGGGATTTTTCCCTCTGTAAGGCGGTAATAGCTCTCGGCAGAGCATTGAACGTTATGTCTCATTAATCCTTCCCAGATCCCGGCGAGGTGGGTGGTGAGGGTTAGGTTTCCAGTTGTATCAGGAGAAAATAGATTAAGATTCTTTTCTCCCCTCTCTCTGCCCTCATATGATGGAGGATATTTGCTACCTCATGCTTGAAGCTGTATTAGTCCACTGTGGCTCCTGGCGCTTGGTCCTTCCTAGCGTCACCTTGTCTACCACCCTTGTGCGAATGAGGAAGTGGGGCCCAGAGGAGGGGAATCAATTCACCAAGTTCCCTCTGCTGCTCACTAGTTTCCTACCTAGAGAAAGGCAAGATGGTAACAGCACGAACCTGTATAAAAGCCTACTGGATGTCAAGCATTTTACATGTGATAGCTTTTGTAATCACTATGACAATCTTGTAAAGTTGGTTTTATTTTCATTTCATTAGTATTATTGTTAATTGTTACAATTTTCTGGATGAGAATTATAAAGATCAAGGTACATGGAAATTCTGTATTCAAACCCGAATATGTCATTTGATACCAAAGCTGGTTGTTACATGAGATGTCACTGCGCCTTTGTACCCATTGGACAGACTGACACCTAACAGAGGCTCAGCAGTGTTTGCTTCTTGATTTAGTCTTGCAGAGGAAAGATGGATTTGGGTGGATGAAATCTGGAATTCAGACAGTCCTGAATTCAAATGCAGATCTCTTCCTTGTCAGATGGCTTGGGGGGTGGGGTTCAATATAATGATTTTTAAAAATACCACCTTTTTGTGCATTGTTTTGAATTCACCCCCTTGAGTTGACTTATCTCTAGTGCCCAAAATGGTTAACATTTTTCTTGTTGCTTTTCACTAGTTATTAGCTTCTACTTGCAGGGGCCATATTCTCAAGCCTCATCTCAGAATATCACTGAGTCAGATTATTCAAGCTTCTTGGCAATAGAAACCACATTGCTAGTCCACTGGCCAATGAATATGTATTGAACATCTAGAGATGTTGCCCTGAATACTGCAAGCTAAGACTTAGCAAGTGAGCTCAAGGGCTCCAGCAGGTGCCGCATCCACACCTATGCAACCTTGGAAATATATATGCTTACCTTCCTGAGCTTTAGTCCCCTCATCTGTATGATGGATATAAAGGTGAAAAGGTTTGAGAAGATTAAGTGAGATAACACATGTAAAGTACTTACTCAGCACCTGGCACATAAGAAAGGTGTAATAAGTATTAGTTATTAGTATCATTAGTTCAAATATTTAGTAAAAGGAAACTCATAAATGAGCGATTTCCAGTGCAAGATGGTATATTTTAAAATATGTATATGTATGTATTATATAAGATAATAAAATGAACACCTGCATAGCCTTACCCATTACTTTTGAAGCTCCCCATATGCACCCCCATCACCCTCGTCACATGCCTGTCCTTCATTCACAAGCAACCACAACCCTGAATTTTGCATTGAAACTTCCCCTGCTTTTCTTTATAGTTATACTACTTATGCTTGCATTTCTTAACAATAGAATATTTTAATTTTGCATGACTTTGACATCTATATAAATGGAATCACATTGCTATCAATTGTCTGCTATTTGTTTGCTTGACATCGTAGTCTGAGATGTATCCAGGTTGTTTATGTAGCTATCATTTACACTTTTCAGGACTGGAGAGTACACTGGGGTATGGACAGGGCAAAATTCACTTACTCATTTTACTCCTAATGGACAGTGTAGTTGCCTCCTTTTTTCCTCTGTTATTATCAGTGCTTGTATCAACATTATTATATAAATTTATGGTGTGCATGAGGAAGATTCTCTGTGGCATAGCTATTGGGGAGTCACATGATGGGTCACAGGATCTGAGCATGTTAGATGTTACTACGTGATGCTATTGTCTTGTTTTACAAAAGGACTGTAACCAGGTACAATCGTACCAGCAGCACATGAGGGATATGGTTGCCTCCCATCCTTCCCAATGCTTGATAGTATCAATTTTTGTTTTTGCCAGTCTGTTGAATGAAAAATGGTACCTCCTTGTGGTTTTAGTTTTCTTTGATTATTAGTGAAGTGAATAATATTTTTAAATGTTGATTGGTCACTAAATTTCTGCTTTTGCAAAGTGCTTATTAAAGGTTTTGCCCATTTTTAAAAATTAAATTGTCTTTAACTTTTGATTAATGTAAATTCTGTTTACTGTCTGGATACTAATTTTGTCATTACATTATTCCCAAACATCTTCTCTGACTTGGTGGGTTGTCATTTAAATTTTTGTGCAATGATTTTGGATGAACAGATGTTCTTAATATTGGTGAGTGCATCATTCATTTCCTCATGAATTGTACTTTATAGTTCTTGTTTAGAAACCCTCCCCTCTCGAAAACTCATAAAGATGTTCTGGTGTTCTCCTTTATTATTTTCTAAAAGTTTTATAGTTTTACTTTTCACATCTAAATATTTAATCCACCTGGAGTTGATTTTGCATATGGTGTGAAATGGGGGTCAAATTTCATTTTTGTCCATATGCATAACCAGTTGCTCCAGGATCATTTATTGAACAGTTTATTTTGTGCCACTTATGTGCAATGTTGGAACTGTAATAAATCAAATTTCCATACATGTGTGGGCCTGTTTCTGGGCTCTTGTATCTTCTCATGCACTTACATGTCCACGTGTACACCAACACAAGCCTGCTTTGATTACCATCACCTAATAATAATGCTTGGTATTTTGAAAGCCAAATCCCACCATTTTTCCTCCTCAGGAGTGACTTGGCTCTTGTTGGCCCTTTGCTCTTCCATATAAAATGGTTGAGTCAGCTTGTCAAGTTCCTTAAAACCTGTTGGATCATTCTTAGAATTACATTGACTTTATAAGGGCTGGCCGAGTGGCTGAGTTAGTTAAGAGCTGTGCAAGAGGGCGAGCTCTGAGGTAGCGGTTCAATGCCTGGCCTGAGCTGAGTTGCCACTGAGCTGCCAACAGGTGGCAGGATGGCTCAGCTAAAAACAAAAAAAACAAAAGAAAACATTGATTTTATAGACTTATAGATTAATTTGGAAATAAATAAAATCAATACTGAGTCTTACTATCTATTAACATGATATAGCACTTCTTTAATTTTGTTCTTCTTTAATGTTTTAATCAATACAGTTTTATAAGATTCCATAAATCTTCTTTCTATCTCTGTTAGATTTACGGCTAGGTAGTTGATATTTTATGCCATTATAAATTGTTTCTTTTTGAAAATATATTATCTGCTTATTCATTTTTTTTGTATTAACTTATACCAAGAACCCCTGATAACATATCTATTGAGTTAAATGATCAACCTGTAAATTTGAGTTTTTCTGTGTAGGTAATCATATCATCCATGAATAATGTGAGTTCTGTTAATTTATTTTTATAAACTTATACCATCTGTTACTTTTTCTTGACTTCCTGTTCTGCTAGGACTTCCAACAAACACTGGATGAAAGAGATAATAGTAGCTCTGTCTTCTTATTTCTGATCTGAAACATTACTTGAAGCCTGATTTGAAGGTGGATTCTACAGACGAGATTTATTCTGCCCAATCTGGGAATACTTGAAACCAAATTTTCTGTTAGAGTTTTTCCGGACACTGGTTACTGAGGTTTGTGTCTCCAAGTATGATTGTGGTAAAAAAAATTTCAGGGAACTTCTTCCCCTTCTCCTCGTGTAGGGGTTTGAGAGAGATGGCATGAGATTTTGTTTTCACTCTTAAATTAAGGCTGTAGCCCTTTGGGATCCCAACCTTATACATGTGGGGAATCTCTCATCAGATTCTCTACTTTGGGTGGGCCTTGGGGGCTTGTGGCCTTGCTACCCAGGGCTCAAGGCCACAGGTGTTCAGCAGCCTCCTCTGAATGACACTGATTTCAATTCTCTGCTTGATTTTCTGGAGTCCCATTTTGTATTTAAGTTTTGATCTTTACATATTCTTTTTTGTTAACCTATTAATGCATTTAAAAAAGAAGTTTGTATGTATAGTATCTAGCATTTTCTGTGTTTTCAGTGTTAGAGTGTTTTATCATATTTCTAGAATCACAAGTCCCCAGTGTACATTTTCAATACACCGTCTATATGTTTTGCAATGATGCAATGACATGACATCATCCTTGCTATCATGACATTGACAATAGAATTGGGAGACAGGCACGGAAGCAAGGCATTAAAATACAGAATCACACATGTTACCATGGAGTTAGTCGAGTGAAGGGCGATTGGCTG
This sequence comes from Hipposideros larvatus, assembly GCA_031876335.1. Taxonomy (NCBI): domain Eukaryota; kingdom Metazoa; phylum Chordata; class Mammalia; order Chiroptera; family Hipposideridae; genus Hipposideros; species Hipposideros larvatus. The sequence goes on along the minus strand of CM063088.1, from coordinate 8,860,709 downwards.
GGGCCAGACATTCAGGAAAGAGGGAGATATACTTGCAGAGGCCCTGAGGTGAAAGGGTGAATCTGGGGTATTAGAACTCTGTGTTTCCTACAGGTACTCTTTATTGATGTTTATCCCTACTCTAGGAGGTAAGAGAGACAGGCTTCACCATTAAGAGATAAAGAAATGCATCTCACAGAGATCAGTGACTGATTTGCTCACAGGGCCATGGGTAGCAAACTGAAAATCTGATCTATCTACTCTTGAGTCCAGTGCTCTTCCCACCACTGATACAGCTGGTTCTGAAAGATGGGACCCTGAATCCCTTTTGATAGGTGCTTAGGGTTCTTAATCCAATGATTAGCTATAGAGAGTGCATGACCAGTGTTCATCTATCACCCTAAAAAGATTTGTAAAGTAAGTTTACTTTGTTGTTTTTCTCTGTACAAAAACTGGTCAGTGAATGAGGGTGCTTTGGGAAGACAGGCGCTATCACAGCTGACAGTGAGCCTCCAGCCAGGCTGCTGATAATAAGTGAGGAGGAGAAAGCTGCTGGGATTGCATCATAGAGTTCCTAATCCTCTTGCCAGGAGATGAGCTCTCCCACTGCGCTGTTCCAAAAAGGTTCCACCAATACTTGTTGTTTTTGTTGTTGTTCTTTCTTTCACTGAGTTATCTTAGGAACTAGTTTGTGTAACTTGAGTGTCTGGTGTTTAACCAAAGCTTTGGCACATGTCTGTCTTGACATGGCCAGTTGCCTTCCCTGATTTATTGAGACTTGGTGTGTTGAGTTGTCCATGTTTAATCCCTTCCCAGAGATGCCTATTTATGGAAGCAGCTCTAGAGTTTATATACATAAGAAGCCTATATAAGAGCAATCTGGTAAAAAGTCAAAGGTAGGACATTTTTCTTCAATTGAATTTGCACAGGAAACAAGCAGTTTGAACGTAGAGTGTTTGACTCTTCTTTGCATCCCTTTTCTCACATGAAAATGAGACCATTAGTAGTACTTAATTCATTGAGCTCTTATAATGATGAAATAAATGAACGAGTTAAAATCTTAGAGGAGCATTTGCTTTAGAACAATGGCTCAACAAATGCAGGCTATAATAATGTTTATTCAGGGTGATGTGTTGAGCTGATTACAATAGCATTGCTGGGGAACAGGGCTATGCTTCTCCTTTTATACTCTTCTAGAGGCATCTAAGGTTTCCCACTTATTTGGCTGATACTAGGGTATAATGTAAGGTGGGAAGAAGATTTTTCACTTGCCCTAAGTCTCTTCTAAGCATTCATGATCTTCCAAATTTTGTCAATATTCAAGAATCTTTCTTTTATTCATTTAAATTTTCCCATTTAAATACAGATACTTTTTGAAGTGGTTGACAAAGCAATAAAATAGGAATTTAAAATCAAAAGACTTAGGATGGGGTCTTTGCTGCTGTCTTCTCCTTGTGTGTCCTTAGGTAAGTCTTCCTTAGGTTTCAGCAATGTCTAGTTCTTCTCACCTTGTGGTAATCTTAGTTTAGTGGGGATTGTTCTTGCCTGTGGGCTGCACATGGAAGCAACACATGCTACTTCTGGGCTGAAGCATTTTTCAGTGTGAAATCTTTCACTTCTCTTCTCCTGACACAATAGTTATCAAGAAGGCCTCACATTAAGATGACAGACTCAAAAGGGTGGGTGTTCAGCTCTGAGTGTCAATTCAACATAAGAAACAAAGCATTCTTAGAGAGTACCCTGGACTCAGGACAGAATGGACTTTGTGTGAAAAATAAATCTTTGTTACTTTGAACAACTGAGATTTGGGAGTTGTTTTTCAATTCAGCATACCTCAGCTTATCTTTGATTCATAAAAATTCTTTACCTTTCTGAGCCTTAGTTTTCTTATCCTAAAAGTGGGACTAATAATATCTACATAATTATGGGATTTTTAAAAAAGAATATTAAACATGGTTATATGTGCAAAAGATCCAAGTTTACATCTGCATAAAGTAATTGCTCCTAAGTGATAGTTATTAGTACTGTGTTCAAGATCCAGTGCACAGCCTCAGGTGTTCTAACAGAGGTAACCATGAAAAGGTTCCTGCCTTCAAGGAGCATGGAAAATGTTGAGAAATTAAGACTGCCATTTCAAATTTTGCTCTTCTGACCTCCTCCTTGGTTGCTTAATTACCAGTTGGAAAACAGCAATATGCTTATTTCCTGTATTCCTCAGCCATTAAATTGTAGATAAGCTGGACTTCAGCACAGGGCAGAAATTTGCTAGGTTACCCACTTGCCCTGTCACTCTTTTTTCCAATGACCTCTTTTTGTTTATTTTAAGATCGTATCCCATTCCTTCACTTGCGCCTATTCTTTTATTTTGTAATTAGAAATAAACTGTCAAATGAACTCCCAAATATTGGTTGTTTTTCCTGAGACTCAGAGAGATACACTTTGTTCTCATTTATGCTGCCTGCCATTGAACTTCCTTTGACTTTTCTGGGCTTTCATCTCCTCAGCCTATTTTGCAGCATTATTGTAAGGATTGGGGTTATGCTAATTTAGTAGGAATTCACTGAATCTTAATGTCTTTTTTTGTTCTAATGAACTTTTTTTTCTTAAAGAATTCTTAAAGAATTTCTTAAAGAATTAAAGTTCTAATGAACTTTTTTTTTCTTAAAGAATTCTTAAATTAAATAGAACATTTTAGAAATTCTGGACTTACATATCTCCTTACACTTGTGCAATTTTAGCTACGTAGATTCCTTGATTCTAGGGCTAGAGAAGAACTTTTTCTTCATGTGTGAAGGAAAGAAGGAGATAACATTTATTGAGCACATGTTAGGCTATTTATGTGTGCTGTTTTGTGCCATGGCCATTTTTAAGGTAGTAGAATGTGGTTTAAGAAAGTTAACTTGAGAAATGTCACCACCAAAAAATTCCTTCACATCGTTTTTCTTCCACTGTCTTTCTTGTTTTGCTCATTCAAAAAAACTGTACTTTTTGCCATACTAATGCCATTATCATTTTTACTAAACAAGATACATACATAATTCATGAAAATAGTAAAAAAAACAATAGTAAATAGCAATTTTAAGCTGCATTAAATTCTCCTTTTTAATGATATGGTAGATGTGTTAGCCTTAGGGGTGTGGTGATGGTTAAAATGTGTTATCTCCATTACGCGTTTAGTAATATTCAATTCGCCTCAGGCCTTTCTAACACTATCTTCATGAACTCACAGGGTTCGTAGGCTCTCAAGGGGTAACCACTGATATGGCCTACTAACTCATGTAATACATTTAATAACCACCATCACAAGTATGAATTGAGTTCTTATGTATTGAAACCCAGCTGCATCTGTATGGAGCTTACATTTTAGCAGGGAAGACAATTAACAAAATGAATAAGTAAATTATTTAGTGTAGTAGAACTGAAAAGTACTATGGGGAAAATCAAGTGAGGAAGGATCAGGAGTGCTGGAGTGTGTGTGTGTGTGTGTGTGTGTGTGTGTGTGTGTGTGTGTGTGTGTGTTTGTGTTTGCAATTTTAAACAGGGTGAGTAATATGAGCAAGAAAAGTGGGATAACTTGCTAATAGTCATGCAGTTCATAAGTGGCAGACAGGAAGCTATTCTCAGTGTTCTAACTCATGATCTTACAGTCTCAATTTCATTGGCACAGTTCTCTGAATTTTTTATCAAAGCCAAATCACCAGCATGAAATTGTCACTGGTGCATTCTTCAGGGTTCAAGTGACAGGTATTTGCCTCAAATTGGCTTAAGCACAACTAGGTGAGCTTAATGGAAGGACAGGGAAGTGTTTTATGTAATGCAGAAGGACAGGAGGACGGTCAGGCCTCTGGGGATGTGAATGCTGCCAAGATGATCTTTCCATCACTTTTCTGTACTCTGAGATCAACCCCCTCCATAGGGCTAGGCATCTGACTGATAACAGGATTGTCCTCAGATCCTGGCAGGAGTGGTCTTTGTTCTGCCCTGAGCATCAGGGTTGCTGAAATTTGGACCCCTTGCTTCCAGAACTGGTCATGGTGTTGGGTTATGATGCCCACTGGGGGCCCTCCTCGGCCCTTTGAGCTTCATGTGAGATTAACAAGATGGCTGAGGAGGTCTAGCACTTCTGCCTCCTGTGCTGGGCTGTGCTGGGACACTTAGCCTGGCCTGTTTCTAAGACTGGCAAGAAGATTGCTCCTCGTGGCTGGTACTGTTTATTATGCAGGATTGTCTGAATTTGGACCACTGAAAAGTTACTAATATGCTGGTTTGCGATGATTCTCAAGTCTGAAAGAGGACTAGTTTAGGGGGCTAGACCATAATGGGTCACTGATGACACTGAGCTTTAAGTCAGGTGTATGGTCCCTGCATCAGCTCTCCCAGTCCAGGTCCTGACCAAGGGGCACTTCCAATTTACAGCAGCCAATGAGTTCAGAGCAGTGGGACTGGAACTTTGTTGAATGAATTGGGATCAAGATTTAAGTCTCTACTTAACTATATGGTCCTCAGCATGTTGTTAGACTTCCAAGAGGCTCATTTTCCTTATTTTCAAGATGGGAAGATTAGTTTTTTAAAATAATTATTAAGTGAGATAATGTTTGGAGTGTACTTAGAGCCTGATACATAATTAACATTAGATAAGTATTATTATTATTATTATTAATTTTGGAGGGACTAAAAGATGTTAAAATACTTTATCCAGTGTTCCACAAAGAGCGGGTTCCAAATCATGTGTTCTCTAGACCCCCTATTCTCTTGATTATGCCGCCATGCCTTCTCAGGTTAAAAAGCAGGAGGAATCCAAAAGAAAAACCAATATTATGATGGATCCATTTGATAAAGAAGCCACTTGGTTTAGAAACACTCTGGGTTTGCTCACACACACACACACACACACACAGAGTCACACACATATACACATACACACACATACACAGTCACACACACACAGTCACACACACACACTTATAAAATAATACTCAAGTCAAAAATTCTTGACAGACATCAAGGGGTAAAAAGTATAACTATTGCATTGTGTTGTACAGCTGAAACTAATTCTAAAAAATGTGTATTTCACAATAAAAAAAAATTTAAAAAAAGAACATTAAAAGTCAGGAAAAGTAAAAAAAAAATGCTTGACAGAAGCAAAACAGAAGAACACTCATAATTTTGTTGAATGTTGCTTTTATTGGGAAAAAAACACATAAAGTTAATTTGTACTTTGAGTTGCAAAATATTGACACTTAAGTAAATTTAACTCACAAAAGGAAATTATATCAAAGTCCAAACTGCTAGGGAAAAAGTACTCAGCCCTTGTACTCAGACACAGAATAAATTAAATTCAAAGAGTTATTCCTGCAGCATTCAAGCTGTGATTTTAATTATCCTCAAATCTGGGGATTCTAAGTTAAAGTTTTCTTGGTGACTGTAATTTTTGTCCCATTATCCATCTAACGAAATCAGCTTTATGTTATAGTTTTCCAGATTATAGCTGATGTGAGGCTGTTGAGTGGGGATTGCAGTGACAACTAGAGTTACAAAGATGCTCTTGCATGTTTAAACGTTCAGCTGTGAGGTTTTTTTAAGGGATTTAGAATAATTTTGCTCCATATTGAAATTTGCCGAATACATCAATTAGCCAAAAAGTATTTATTGGGTATTTAATATGTGTCAATATCAGTGGTAAGTGCTAAAAAGGGGAAAAGGGAAAAAATAGAGGAGGAGAAAAGAATTCCTATAAAATTCATACTTCAATAATGTAAGAGCTCACAAACGGACATAAGAATTAATAGCAGAATGTGTGTGTGTGTGTGTGTGTGTGTGTGTGTGTGTGTGTGTGTGTGTATACACACACACACATAGGTGGACAGGACTACGTAGGAACTTGCTTTGATGAGGAAAAGACAATGAATGGGAATTGGATTTACCACTAATCAAATATGGCAGTTGTGGAGAAAGTCTGCCATTTCCAGTGGCAGATGTCAGTGAATGGCCTTTGATGTAAACAAATTGTCAGGTAAAGCCATGAGGGAGATCCAAACTTTAATCAGATGTAATTTCAACAAAATATAGGCTGCACACAAAAAGAATGCAGGAGCCTATCAAGTTTCAAAAGTCTAGACAATTAGCAGGGAAATGTATTTTATTATCTTAAGGCTCCCCAGATGCAAAATACAATCATAAGATTAGTCTGATGCCTCAGGTGAGTAGACCAGGAAGTAGCATTATGTTAAAAACAAGGGCCTTGAGACTAGCCCTCTTCAAGTTAGGAAGTCCCCATTGTACACCACATACAAGACTGAGAATGTCTCACATTAAAATTATAGGAGATGTGGTATATATACACAATGGAATTCTATTCTGCCATAAGAAAAGATGAAATAGTGCCATTTGTGACAACATGGATGGATATTGAGATTATTATGCTAAGTGAAATAAGTCAGACAGAAAAAGTCAAGAACCATACGATTTCACTGATATGTGGGATATAAAACTGAAAGCAACAAAGGAATAAGACAAACAAACAACAAAGCAAGAACTGATAGACACAGACAATAGTTTAGTGGTTACCAGAGGCTAAGGGGGGAGGGGGGTGGTAGATGAGGGTAAAGGGGATCAAATATATGGTGATGGAAAGAGAACTGACTCCGGGTGGTGAACACAAAATGTGATATATAGATGATGGATTACAGAATTGTATACTTGAAACCTATGTAACTTTACTAACCATTGTCACCCCAATAAACTTTAAAAAAGAAATATATATATATATATATATATATATATATATATATATATATATATATTATAGAAGTTTTTGGGAGAATTCAGTTTCTAAATTTATATTCTAAATTAATATCTTTTGTGTTAAGACGTCTATACATATTTGGTATTTTAGTATATGTGCTGCCGAAGCGAGCACTATTTGGTATTTTAAATACATGTCATGTTGAAGAGAATTTAGTATTGTGACTTCATTTTGAAATATATAGTTAAGAACATGCCCCTCACTAAGAAATGTTTTAGGAAAGAGATCTTTGAGAAGGTTAGCAGTGTCTGTCCTCTGTAGGCCACTGTTGACCATGGCCTTGGACCTGGGTTCTCCAGTATCAAATGGAATGATGGGTTTCTGGAATAGCAAAAGCCAGCTGGTAGCACTTAACCATTGAAGCTAGGTGGATGTAATTATTGCATGTGCAGCAGAGTCAGAGTGGTAGTCAGAATGCCTTGGTGTCCAGGGTAGTGTGTAGTGGATTCAATGGCTAATAGATTGTGTTGTTGCAAAGGGCCAAATGGATGGATTATTAGAATCCTCCCTCCCTCCCTCCTTCCCTCCTTCCCTCTCTCCCTTCTTTCCTTTCTTCTAAATACAACAACAACAACAAAATTGTGGCTTCTCATTCAGTTAAAATTATGAGTTAATTCGAAGACTGAGAGTCCGTTAACTGAACTGAATTACAATATACCAGGAAATTAGGGTGGGTTACAGATGAAGGTGACAATGAGTTTTAGTTATTGCCTTGAAACTTCAATAGTGGGAACTGTAGCATGTTCTTGGTTGCATTTAAGTTTTTGCAGAGTTGTCAGCTACCACTTGGAAGGGGCCCTGTGACAGCCTGCTCTCAGGAGGGAGCTTCAGCACAGTAGGCAGTTGCCACATGTGGCTACTAAGCACTCGAAATATGGTTCATCCTGTTGAGATATGCCATAAGCAAAGCGTAAAGACTCAATATGAGTAGAGGAATATAAAATATTTATTTACATTGATTTTGCCTCTTTCTTTTTATCATTTTTAACGTGGTTACTAGGAAATTTTTGATCACATATGTGGCTTGCATTATATGTCTGTCGAATTATAACAAAGGGAAAGGCAGCTTAGCGTGGGCATGTCAAAACTCTGCCCTGTGTGGGATAACCTATCATTTCTTATTCAAATCAGGATATTTGGAGAGTGGAAGTGGGCACTGCAGATCATGATGCCAGGGAAAAGGGGCGTGAACTGGGGCTGTCCTAAGCCACTGATGGTGGGAGGTCACCCTGCCAGTGAGTAAGGTGAGTGTGAAAGCCACAGGGAAAGGGCAGATGAGGACTTAAAAGAAGGGTTTATTTTTGGGATTTTTTGTTTCTTGCTTTAAACAAACAACTGAAGTTTTATCCTGTGTGGTTCATACTCTTTCTGCTCTTGGAAAAAAACCTTCAGCTTCCAATTTCTAAGGGAAGAACTTAAGACTAAATCCAGGCTTTAAGAATTTGGATGGCAGAAGTTACTACGGAGCACCTGGATATGTGCAACCTAAGTACATCGGATATATGTGGATTGCATTTCCTTTCAAACACACACAAGCTTAAAACTTCATGGGAAAAGCACCTGGCAGGGGGCTGCTTTGGTTTTCCCAAACCCCATGGTTTTTATACACATCCACACTTTAGAGAGTGTTCTTTCAGCAGTAAAGCAACGCAGCTTCCTCTGCCCAGAGAGCTAGGCCATCTCTCTTGATGTCTACCTGGATTCCTCACTTAGGGACAGGGTCCCAAAAATCGCAATAAAGTAGGCACTTCTCTTAATCTGAAATTTGGGGAGAGATGTCAGAAGAAGTTTAAAGAATCTGAAGCATAAAGGAAAGTAAGTTACAAACATGACAAGGAAATGGTGGTCGCATTTCCCCTCACTAGAGACACGGAAGCTGAGGTGTTGGTCCAGGGAGACGTGACGGCAGAGAGAAGGACATTCCCAGCAGCCACCTTCTGCCTTCCTGTAGGGCAGTGAGGGCCTCACTGAGAAGGGACTTGCTCAAAAATCTCTCCCTGCCCAGCCCCACTCCCCTAGCCATGAACTGTCCTTTAAGTATTTCTGTTTTCAGCCAAGACTCTGAGCAACACGATAAGTACCTGTGCCCACGTGATCCGAGATACTCAGCAATTCCCATCATACCTTTCCCCTTTGATTTTGAACTTGGGGATTCCTTTGGCTGAAATGTGCTATCCTTCTTTTTACTCTTACTGCGCTTCCCTTGGAAATTCAGCTCAGATATTTCTCTCCCTTAGGAAGCCTTTTTTGAACCTCTCAGAAGGGATGAAGTCTTCTCCTGTGAGGTTTCACACAGTCTTTATTGGGAGACTTTATTGCAGTGGGCTGTGATTATTGATTTCTGGGTCGTTTCTCTCACCTCACGTAAGCTCTTTTGGGAAAGGAAGGACTGATGTCCCCTTACCTCAGCATCTCCACTGTCTGCCATGTCACAGCTGCTGACTAGCCCTTCATATTTATATAGCTCTTTTTATCTCTGGAAAATCACTTGGACATACAGGAAATGTCACCAGAGAAAGCCCTGAAGAGGTTGCCAAGACACTAATAAATCCCCAGTTATTCATTAAGATGGCGAAACTCTGAAAGGCTAAGTGACTTTCCCAGCATCGCCCAGGCTGGGGCTACTGGAACTGAGAGCAGAACCCAGTATTTATTCCAAGGTTTTCCCGCCCCCCACCCCCAAACTTGCCTGATTTGTTGAATTAAATACAGAAACATCAGGCCACAGACAAGCACGTTTTGAATTTTGGATCTGATCATAGTTGAAATATAAAAAAAGTGTTTTGACTCCAGGGAAGCCTGCCAGGAAGAAGCATGTGAAAAACAGTAAGACTTTTAGTAAAAAAGCTCTGGAAGTTTAAACTCAGGGGTTCAAGTTCTGTGGGTGAGATACATGAAGTTCTTGAGTCCCCTCGGGTTTTTGGTGAAATCTTGTATATGTGTGTATTTTTCTGGAGGAAGAAACAAAGTTTTATCACACTCTCCAAAGGTGACTATACCTGAGGCCTCATTCCACCCCTGGGCAGAGGCACCACTTTGTTGGGGATCTCACTATGGCTTTGTGAGCTGATTTCCTCCTGGAGCCCCCACCCCACCCCACCCCAGGGTCAGAGGATGCCAAGGCCTGCCAGGAGGGTTCTGTGCAGCCTGATGGCATCCTGTGTATTAACACTTCTGCATTGCAGGAGAGCTAATCCATCTCTTAAGCTGCTTGCCTGAGCTCCTTTGCCAGATCTGATAGAAGGATTTAACCTTTCCTTTTTCCCCCTTGGCACACACTCAATGGAATCCAAATAAAGAATTAAAGGGACTTGAAAGGGACTTTCCATTACCAAACAATTCAGTTTAAATTTCCGACCTTTCCTCTACCTATTTTTTTTTTCCATTCCCTCTTTTCTTCCTCTTCCACATTTGGGATTCAAGGCTGGCATAAAAGCCTCTGGGGACATGTGGAGAGCCAGAGGCCAGGAACGTGAGTGGAATTTTCCAAATTAAGGAGGCTTATTGGCCTTGGTTGCCAAGTGAAGTGGGGGTGGCTGGCTTTCAGGTTCCGCCCAGGAGCAGGAGTGCTCTGACATCTGGAAGCAAGTCTCAGCTTTCACTGCTGGAGCAGCTCACGGAACTCCGTGTTTTTCAGTCTCCCCTGCACGTTCCTTGTTCTGCGTCTTTGCTTCTGCTGCTCAAAGAACATAACATTCAAGAAGTCATAACGGAAACAGCTACGGGATCAGAGATTGTCCTGACATCTCAGAGTAATAACAGTAGCTAGAAATTATTGCGAGTTTATACGGGCAAAGTGTTATGTTGGCCCAACAACGCTAAGGGGTGGGCCCAACCTTTCTCCCCATTTGACAGATGAAAATGCTGAGACACAGAGTTCAGTACATTCTGTAAGTTCTCATAGGCAGGATGTGGAAGAACCGGGCCACAAACCCAGGTAATGTGGCTTGAGAGCCAGAAAAGAGTAACCAGGGTGAAAAGGGAGCTTAGCATGGTGCCCGGAACTTATAAAAGTATTGACAAGTTTTAAGTATGATGAGAGAACAGGAGTCAGAATAAAAAAAAAGTGCATGTTTTAAATCTTAGTTTTAAAAATAACATTTGTTTTTTTCTTATCCTGCTAATAAAATAGTAATCCATGTTTATAATAATGACCTGGAATTAATTGCCCAAAAGGTACCAGGTATGGAAGGTATTATGATAGTTCTTTCACATAGGAAAAATTAATTCATATGCTATACAAAGAGCTCTAGAGTTTAGATAGAAATATTTAATATGTTTATTAAAAACAATAGCTAACACTAATGGAGTGCTTACCAAACGTCAGTTACCATTCTACACTTTTTCACTTTGGTTAGCTCTTGTTACTCTCCCAATAGCCCTATGTTAATTACCATGATATTATTCTCCTTTTGCAGATAAGGTTAGGGAGCTGAGAGGTGAAGTCGCTTGTCTGGGGTCACACACTGCTCTTGAGTGGCAGAGCCAGATTTTATATCCACATAGTGTGGCTGCAGAGCCCATCCCCTTCGTCACTCATCTACATGGCAGCTTTCCTCGTCAGTGATTCAAGAGTTGCTACTCATGTGCCTGTTCTCCTTCATGTCTGTTCAGCCCGTCAATGTAGCCATAAATGTCAATCTCTGTCCAAGACCTAGAAAGCAGCAGAATGCTTTCACTAGAAGGCTACAATAGAAATTAAAAAGCAGCTTATAGCAAAGACTGAGAGATGGCAGATGCATACAACAGAAGGGGAAGTGATTGAGAGGTATTCTTGTCTAGTGGAAATCAATTCCATCCTGTCTGTGCCCTCAAATAGGACATTATCTATCAACATTTCTGGAATCAATGAAAGAATAGCCAGCTGGCTAAGTACTGACAGTAGAATATGGTAAAGACCTTGAAATAAGTGGTGTGTGATTTTTATTGTTGTTCTCTCCCACCAGCCTTCTAAGGAAATATATTTGGAGAGCACACTTCAAAGCCGGGGTCCATGGTAGATTGATACAGTTACAAACAAAAATCTCAGCACGAGCAACTAATCAGTCTGAATATTGTTGGACATTAAATGGTCAGTTGCCTCCCTGTGATACTGTCTTGGGCGATCCAGTATTGAGTATTGGGGTTGGAGCATATCTTTGTACACCCCCAAAGATGATTACAGTCCTAGGCAAAATCCTCAACCACAAGGCATCATTGGTCTCTCGGAGCTAATTCTTACTGAACCTCGCTTTCCCTTGAAGTTGCATCTTACATCATTAAGGCAGAAGCCAGTAAGTGCTTTAGCGGCCAGAGGGCGTGTCTGGAGAGCCCAGCAGACCTGAGACATGAGTGAGAAAACTCACGTGTGTGACAGTGATCAAGTCACCACACTTCTTTAGATTTGTCTGTGCTTAGTTTTTCTGGCTTATTGTAGGTACCCAGCAACTTATTTGTCAGAAGAATGGACGGGTTCATAGAAAATAAAAGTTATTTTCTTCTTTTAGGGTCGATAGAATTAAAACAATGCAAGGGTGGGTGTGGAAAGGCTGTGTAAATAGAGCCCTCATTCAGTGTTGTAGCCAAGGAGAACTCTGATCATGGCAAGACAGAAACTTCCTTTTGGTTTGTCATTCAGGACTTCTGTCATTGTGTTCATTGTCAAGTCTTCAGCTTCTCTGAGGATGTCTGGGGCCTAGGGAAGAAGCTCCCAACCCTCAACAGACTCAGAAAGGGAGCAGTCTTCATTCTGAAGTATTCTGTTTTCACTCATTGAGTAATTGCGAGATAAATCCAGCCTCATTCTTTAATAACCCTCTAAGCAGGTTATAAAATACATGTTTATGAATTCGTCTCAGGCTGAATTCCAACTGGCTTAGAGAGATTTTTTAAAAGCATGTGCATATTGTATCATGGCTGTTAAACTAAATGTTTGCTACTATTATTCAATCTGGCAAACATTGTCACTTAATTTAATAATATGATGAAAAGAAATTACATGGCTTATTATATAAAGTCTGCTCCTGCCCACCCACGCCACAGAGTCCCTCCTCCATTTAAAGGCCCTTAACATTTTAGGCATAGCTGGATCTTATGCACCCACAGCCTGTATCAAAATGTATCACCTCATTTAAGTCTCACAATAGCTCTGCAAGACATATTCTGTTACTGTTATTAGCATCTCCAGACAAGGAAAGGAGAATGTTCAGAACCAAGATAACCCACACATATGAAGATGTCAGAGCAATGGTTTAAACCCTTGTATTTGGCTGCAAAACCTGGGACTTGAACCACCTGCATTCAAACCCTGTTTTTTTCTCTGTTTTAAATAACAGAGTCAGGCCCTTTATTTGTTGTATGCTGGACTCTGTTCCACGTTTTCTCCTTTCATCCTGACATCAACCCCAGTAGGGGGCTATTATAATCCCCATTTGACAGAAGAGAAAGCACTTAGAAAGTCATTCCTGTGTGACTTTGGGCAAGTTTCTTACCTCTCTGAACGTTGTTCTGCTCATCTGTAAAAGGGGGAAATGAGAGGAACTGTTTCACAGGATTGTTGTGAGGATTAAATGAGGCAAACAGGCAGACCATTCAGCGGAGTGTCAGACCTAGATTATTAACTCAATAAATGCTGGTTAGTGTTGTTTTTAAGACTGCTAAATTTGCCTGTCTCTATCTTTCAGGATGTAAAATTGAACTGTGTGAGAGTAGAAGTTATTTTTAAGAACCTGTGTTTCTTCTGCCTCTAGTTGGTGCTTTTGCTGATTCCAAGGAAATTCTGCACCAGCCATTCTGCCCCTGGTGACACTTAATTTAGGCCTATTCTTTTCATCCTAGTGCCACAAACGCCTCTCTGCTGTCAACCAAAACGTGTGCATGTTTTGTGGTCATCGTATGTCATGAATCCTCGCCTTTCTTCCTTTCCCATTCTCCTCTCCTTCCCCACTGAGGCTCAGGGACTAGACTATAGGTCTTCATCGCAGTTTCCTGCTTCCCTTTCCAGTGAGTTAATTAGAGAACCTGATCACTCAGTCTGAGGTGTCTGATGGACGGATGCCCAGTTGCCAGACCTTCACTAGGCTCTGTGGGTGTAGAGAGTCATGAGAACGAGCCTCCATCTTTCAAGTCTACAGGGGATCAAGCTAAGAAGACTTTTCCATGACATAGTCCCAGGAGGTATCCTGAGGTTAACAAGGAGATGGAGGGCAGGGAATGGTGACAATAAGGATTTCTAGAAAAGCCATTAGTTTTGGCAGCAGTCCAGCTTGAGCTTCCGTCCCAGCTCTGCTTCTTGCTAGCTGGGCGATCTTGATCGAGAAATTGCTTCATCTCTGGGCCTCAGGTTCCTCAAGTGTAAGAGAAATAATAGTAATTTCTTCCTCACATATTGTTGTGATGCCCCAATAATGAAATCATACAATAAGAGTGCATCGTGAACTGAAAAACTGTCTGCAAATGGGAACTGAGACACAGGGCTGAGATAGCTTGCAGAAAAACAAACAATTGAAGAAATCCTAAACTTGGAAAAATCCACGGCATTTACATTTGATCCCAAAGCAATTATCACCTCATCATCTTTTCTTTTCTTTTCCAATGCAAATCTTTAAAAAATTATGATCATACCATGTGCATATGATTTCCAAGCATGAAAAAAAACTTGCTCTGAACCACAAACCATCTTCTTCTTATTATTTTTTTAGATTAGGAGGCAGGAGAATGTTGTTGTGTGATGGGAAACACACCCCACATCTGGAGACATAATTTACACTTCCCATTTATAGCTTCAGCTGTGGTTATTCAAATCTGAGTCTATGTTAGAAGCGTCATTAGAATTCTAAGAAAACAGAAAACATTTTAAGCACCTCCCATTAAACCAATTGCAACAGCCCATGATAGAATGTTTACACTCAGAAGGCGGACCCTTGTGGGTAATTACTTAAAATAAGGGAAAATAGTAATGCAATTTGTGGGAATATCCAACATGGCAAATGCTTGCTTGAATTTGGAGACAAAGTTAAATTAGTTTTGCTCATTTTGTCATTGTGTCAACAAATTGAATTTGAGTAAACCCTACACTATGTTCTATGGACCAATGACAGATGGGCCAAAGGCATGTTTTATTTTGTTTGGCTTCAGTACTACTCAAAAAATATATATATATATATATGTATATATATATATATATATATATACATATATATATATATTTTCTGATCAGATTCTATAGTAGGTTTTGGTTTCACAGAGCTTTTTATTATATACTTTTATTTTTTATTTTACCAAAGAATGTTATTTTTCTTCTATCATTGATACAAATGCCAAACAACGAAAATTGTCCACATATTTTATTTCCCCTACCTTCAAACCCCTTATGAAAATAATAGAGTAATTCTAATTCAGCTAAAGAAAATGAAGATTCATAATGCTAATCAGTGGAGAAAACATAGCATCTTTCTAAACTGAAGATCAGCTTGGGTTAATGAAGGAGAATGCTATTTTGTTTCGCTCTAATCTATGTTTAACTCATGTGTTATTTGATGAATTAATGTGATTTAATATGAACTCAATTTGGGGGCAGGAAGAAGCCACGCAGGGAGAGCAGGGCATGACTGAACATTTTGGACCAGCGTGGGGCAGGGATGGGGATTCCATGGGCCTGGGATGTGAAAGACGGTTCAAAGAGGAATTTGGAGTAATCCTGTCTAGTAACAGAGGTTGGGGGAGAGTTGGGGCTCTTCCATATATAGGGAGAGAATAAGAATGAACTTAATAACCTCCTTAGTTCTAGAAATTTCCTCAACATGGTCTCTTCCACAAAGGAGTCCTAAACTATCATGTTTTTAGTTTTTGAAGAAAAGACAGCAAGGGCCTACACAAGGTCGCAGGGGATGAGGCAGACGCACTGACAATGGCTGCCATGCTTTACACACATACTATGTGCCAAGTGTGTTTATAGATCATTTTCAGAACATATTTCATTTACTTCTCAAAAGTATCCTATTTGATTTGCAGAAGGAAGAAGGTAGTCTTGGGTCTCAATTTTAGTAATTAGGAAGCACAGACCAGGGAGGTAAGTGTGTAAATCACAGAGGTAGCAAGCAACAGTGTTTAACTCTTGGTTTTCCAGGCTCCAGAGACCCGGCTCTTAACCAATGTTCTCTCTGTTGTCCTAGTCATTTAAGACCGCTTTGCCACACTGGGGAAAGAACCACAGTCTGCTCTACTCTCTTCTGTGTAGATTGCTTTTTTATGTATACAGATAGTGTAGGTCATATGAGCATTTTAATTTTCCAAAGTCTGGTATCTTCCACTTGGGTCTCTTTCTGCTGGCTACCAAAGCCATTCCAAGGATATAAAATTAATTTTTCTTTCCATGTGTCCCACTTGCGTTTTGCTTATTCAGCTGCTCTTCTGCAGGATCTCACTGTTATTAAAGAATATTTTGTTCTGAGATTTTAGGGAACAGGATTACTACATTTACCTCATATTAAGCTGTCATCTCACAACATCTCAATGCCCAATCCATCCTTCTGTACTCTTCCTTTTAATGTGGAAACTGGGAACCTGTAAACTATATTTCTGCTTTGCCAGCTCCTAGGATCCACCAGTAAATGGTTCTACAGAAAGACTTGAAGGCAGAACAGGGGACTGGGGCTGGCTTTGTCATTCTTTTTGTGTGGCCCCAGCAATGGGTCTCAACTGCCCTAGCAGCAATGGACAGTGTCCCCAACCCCTGACGACAGTAGCTGCCAGCAGTTGCTGTCTGTTTAACCTCCATGTTACCTGTTTGCTGTTTCACCTCTAGCATCAATTTAACTAATTATCCTAGTACTAAATTTGTTCTGTTGAAATACCTCGGGTGACCTCAGTTTTCCGGATTGGACTCTGACCAACTCCTTTCTGAGACTCGTTTCTCCCATTGTGCTTTTCAGGGTCTGTAATAAATTACAGAATCTTCCATTTGGAATTAATTTAGGAGGTTGTCAAGTCCAAATTCTGGCACAGTAGAGAGGTGATCTGTAAGGACTAGATGTCCACTCATGGGCAATTCCCCCTAGAGAAAGTTTCCAGAGTACTGTGTTTTGGAGGAATCTGAGGCTATATGAGGTTTTACAGGAGAGAAGTTCTTATGTACTCAGTGGTACCCACTGCTGATGTTGCCTCGCGGAAGCTGTACATCTCAACCTGGAACACAGATTCCTTGTGTGGACTTAGAAGAATGACTTCTTCTTCCCATTGTAATTCTTGTTGCTGGGTCACTTGTACATGTAGTAACACCTTTGAGATTTAGTTTACTGACCAGTGAAATGAGGCCAGGCATGGGAGTATGTGTCCCAACGTAATTCAGAGGGATTTCGAAGGAATAAGTTCAGTTCATTCATTCATTCATTCATTCATTTCATTCATTCATTCATTTGTTTCATTCATCCATTATTTCACCAGCCCGTCTATCTTTCCATGCATTTATTCATTCTTTCTTTTTTTTTACTTTATTCATTTTTTCTGAGAATCTCCCCAGACCTGAACACTGTGCTACACTGTGAGGTGTAAAATAAGGGGGGAAAAAAAGAAAGGCCTTCCATTTCTATGAGCTCTATAGAGAAATGGGGAAGTTTTAGTTGTATTAAGTCTGGAAGCTAAAAAAACAAATCTGATACAAATTTAGTAGTGGGAAGTTCTTTTAGGAAGAAGCTGATGGAAAGATGCAAAGTTGCTGATAGATGAAAGGATATGAAATGGTCAGGAAATTAAGTACTTTGTTCAACACTAGGAAGTCCTGGGAAATGAGAGTGTAAAGGTAAAGGAGACAGATTGTCATGAGCCCTTTTGAAGAAAAGAGAGGAATATATTGGGTTGTCAGACATGTCATGATGCATTTTTGTGAAGGAAAATAGAAAAAATATGTCATGGCTTTTCTGACGACCCAGTATCAATATAAGAGTGTGTGTGTGTGTGTGTGTGTGTGTGTGTGTGTGTGTGTGTGTGTGTATGTGTGTGTGTGTGTGTGTGTGTGTGTGTGTGTGTGTGTGCGTGTCTGTGTAATTCTTAATTTTTTATGCCTATTGTAAATTCCATGGTGAAAATGGGAATTATTAATATTCAACAATATCTAGCAAAGATGTTAGAGAATATGGCTATGTTCAAAACTATTGGGTCTTCGAAAAAGTCATGATATAGTTTGTCTATGTTTTTCAAAAGTCATTTATTAATATAAAGAACAAAGATCAATCAAAGATACATTGCCCTTTTTGTTCAATAACCTTTTGCCATCTTTCAGTGAGCGTCATAATTCCTCATTCATCGAAGGACCTGTCTTTGCAAAAAAATGAACAAGGTGCTGATTTACAGCCTCATCTGAATTGAACGTTATACCATGCAAAGAGTTTTGAAGACAGCAAAACAAGTGGAAATCTGATGGCGCAAGGTCAGGCGAGTATGGTGGGTGTGGCAACACATCCCATCAAAGCTCCAATCATTTTTGACAGGTGACCAAACTTGTGTGTGGCCTCGCATTGTCACGATGGAACACAACTCTTTTACAATTAACAAGCTCTGGACGTTTCTGGATGATGGATTCATTCAAACTGTCCAATTGCTGACAGTACACATTCGAATTGATTGCTCGGTCCCTTGGTAGGCGCTCGAAAAGCACGATACCTTTAAAATCCCACCACACTGAGAGCATAACCTTCCTCTGATGAATGTCTGCTTTCAATGTCATTTGAGGCGACTCATCACGTCGGACCAAGATGGTTTGCACACCACATTGTTGTAAACAATCCACTTCTCATCGCCAGTTATCAGTCTCTTCAAAATGTTTATATACACCATCAAATGAACTTCTTTGAGTTCAGCGGAACCCAAATATCAAGCTTGCTTATGTATCCCAGCTTCTTCAGGTGGTCCTGAACACTGGAATGATGGATGTTCAATGTTTCTGCAATCTCTCGTGTCATGTAACATGGGTTTGGCTCGATCAATGCCTTTATTTTGTCATTGTCAACCTCAGTGGGCCTCCCTGATGGAGGAGCGTCGTTGAGATCAAAATCACCAGCACGGAATTTTGTGAACCATCGTCGGCACTGACGTTCTTATAGAGCATTGTCACTGTAAGCTATATGCAACTTTTCACAAGCTTGACATGCGTTCTTCCCTTTATGGAAGTAAAACAGTAAAATGTGCCAAAAATGCAGTTTGGTTTTCCATCTTCAACTTGTTGTAAAATCTCCAAAACTCAACAAAATGGCTCAATTTTTTTTTTTAGAATGAATCTAGTACTGTCATCTGTCAAATGATATAGCAATAACATAGATGTGAATGATTCTAGTACTTCCAAAAATGAACTGGTGCCATCTGTTGCAAACATGCGTCATGACTTTTCTGAAGACCCAATAAATGGAACTCTAATTAAAATTGCTACCATCCTGGCCAAGAGCCCCTGACCTCCACTCATTCCCACTAACAATCTAAGCAGTTGATGGGATTCAGTTTTCATTCATTCATTTTACATTTTTCTCCTATCTACAATTTTTGGTTCCTCCAATAGATATCAGAGTTAAAACAGTAAACAAAACCATTTTCTCTTTGTGCTTACAGCCTAGCTGCAGAAACAAATGATTAAACATAGAATTTCAGGAAAGTGTGATAAGTAGTATTTTAGAGTAAGAATGGTGTGCTTTGGAAGCATATAATAAACAGCACTTAAAATAGCCTAGAGACTCAGGGAAGATTCCTGAAAAAAGGTGACATCAACTTATACTTAAAGATTAATAAGAATCTGTCCAAGAGAGATGATGGGAGATAGTGTTTCAGGCAAAAGTAGCAGCGTGTGTGAGATTTAGAGATTGATGAGAGTTTAGTGTTTTGAGGACCTGAAAGAAGCGTATTATGGCTGAAATATGGATGCTGGGAGAAGGCTGCAGAGATATGCTGAGGACAAAGCTTATAGGCCTTTTAAGCCAAATGAGGCATAGACTCACTGAATGTATTACTTGATTACTCCAATGAGTAATTGAAAGTCTTTGGATGATGCAAGTGGTGGAGATATTACAAATTTGTAATCTGGTTTGCATTATGGACAGTTAGTAAGAGGAAGAACCATGAGAGCACATGGACTTCTGAAGGACTGTTATTGCTGTGACCTAGACGGAGGCCACTTCGTAGGAGAGGCAGAGAGTGAAACCATTTTAGAGGTGTGTCCCCCTGGGGAGACTGGAGATATAGATGTACATAGATAGGTACATAAATTTCTGTACATAAACTGCTGAATGGTCAGTAAAATAAGGCAGAAAATGTCTTAGAGGTAGGACAGTTATGTTTGCGAACTCATCCCAGAAAAAGTGCTACATGCTTCATTGCTGAATATCACTATGGTTACCTTCGAAGTACTCCCCTTGAGAAGCTATGCACCAACGCCAGCACCTAGTCCATCCTTCAAAGCTGGAATGGCCATTAGAGCTCTCGTCATTACCCTTGATGTCCTGTATGTCATCCAAATGTCTTCCTTTCAATATTTCCTTTATCTTCGGGTAAAGAAGGAAGTCATTGGGGGCCAGATCAGGTGAGTAGGGACGGTGTTCCAATACAATTATTTGTTTACTGGCTAAACCCTCACAGACAGTGCCGTGTGAACTAGTGCATTGTTGTGATGCAAGAGCCATGCATTATTGGTGAAAAGTTCAGGTCATCTAACTTTTTCACACAGCCTTTTCAGCGCTTCCAAATAGTAAACTTGGTTAACTCTTTGTCCAGTTGGTACAAATTCTTAATGAATAATCCCTCTGTTATCAAAAAAGGTTAGCAACATCATTGAAACAAATTCGCAAACTTAATTGTCATACCTCATATTAATTTCAAAATGCATTCATATGATGCCATATATGACATGTTGGGACAGGGTAATGAATAGGAGATATTGAAGGTAGAGAACTATTTTAAGATTTTGGATATGAAGAGATAGGGTATGTTTAGAAAGAGTGGTAGCTAGAACGGGAGGTGGAAAAATGGGCACCTTTTGTTTCAGTTGGGGAACTTGAGAATGCTTACCTCCTGATGGGGAGGAATATGTAGAAGAGGAGATTGGAAAATATATTAGAGAAAGGGAGGGGTAATTGATGAGCAAAGCCCCTAAGAAAGTGAAAGGTAATGAGATTAAACTTTAGATCGAGAAGAGGCACCAATACCACTGTAACAGAAAGGAAGAAGAATATGTAGGCGGCCAGGGTTTGTTTCCAGGTTGTTGATTGTTGGCTTGTTTTTGTTGCTGATATTGTCTTCATGAAATAGGAGGTGAGGTCATCTGACTAGAAAAGGGAAGGCGTGGGAGGACTCATTAGTTGAAAATGGTGGATTGAAAATAAGTTAGGTTGAACCTAATGAAATGCATGTATATATGCATAAGAGAAAAGATAGATTCTAAAGTGAGCCTCCATCCATAAATACTTCTGAAATCATCAACTTTTCCTTCCCAAGAACTTACTAAGCTTTCCTTCTTTCTTTGTCCTCTGTCTTCCTTCATATTAAAGCTCTCGTCACTTAAAAAAAAATAGTTAAACCAGTTTTAGAATTTTAAATAGACTCCATTCTCCTCTAGTGAACATAATATTAACTGATGTGTTATATCAGATTATTGGGAAATTAATTCTATACCTTTTTGTTACTATTGGTAACTGCTCAGAGAAAGCTAAGTCTGCCCCATTTATAGAAGTGGGAAGGTATTAATGTGACTAATTTTACTCTATGCTGTGACTTGCTTTTCATGTTACATAAAATAAATAAATAAATAAATAAAATAAGGGCCAGAGAGTGGTGCATTGGTTAAGAGCTGGCTTGGACGCCAGAGGGCCCCGGTTCGGATCCCACATACAAGGGCCAGTGACACTGCCCTCTACAGCTAAGATGTTGAACAACAGCTCAACCTGGAGCTGGGTTGCCATGAGTCGCCGGTGACTGCGTAGGCTGTAGCCCCTGCTGCAGTGGGTTGCCATGCACTACCATGTGTAGCCAGCAGCCAGCGTGAGCGGCCAGCAGCCACAGTGAGCAACCGTCTAGAGGTTGGCGACTGATCTGCCTCGCTCGGGAAGAGCGCAATGATGGTGCCAACTTGGGCCAGTGAAGCGACGTCCTGTACAACTAGACTGAAGAACAAAAGGACAGCAACTTGTCTGTTCCCCATCCCCCAATTCCCCAATTTAAAAAAATAAATAAATAAATAAAAAATAAATAAATAAGCCAGAATATATATACCTGAGAAAGTTTGATCTTATATATTTTTAATTATAAATCCATTTACCCATTTATCCATCATTTAATAAATATCTCTCTGTAAGAAGCACTGTCCCAGGTACTAAGGAGACAACCATAGTCCCTGTTTCAAACACTTTCAGTCTATTTGGGAAAACAGACTAAATGGGTAGACACGACAACCATTCGTAATGCAACGTGCTATATGCTGCATGTATAGCAGTCCCATATACAAAGTTCTTTGTGCAAGGGTGCTGCAGAGCCTCACTGGGGGTGTTGCAGAATGCTTCATGAGTGTTGAATAAATAGGCATTTCCTGGATCCATCCCTGTTTTATCCCCTTAGAACACACCAATCACATGAGAAGCTGTGCTAACCACATAAGAAAGTCCCTTGCGGGGACCCCATATCTCAGTAGGCAGCAACAACCACCCAGGTTGGAGGCTGAAAGATTGACAAATGAGAATTCAAGATCATCAAGAGTAATCTGAATGGATAATAACAGTAACCATTTATTGGCAACTAACCCTATGGCAAACATCATGATTAGGTGACTTAGGTGCATTACATTTTTTCTTACAAAAACAGTCTCGTAAGGGAGAAATTTGTATCATCAGCACTGTTCAGGTAAAGAAACTGATACATGTATGTATTTAGCATACATTTCCCAGGGTCAAAAGGGTAATGACCAGCTGTGTCAGGATTAAAACCCAGGAGTCTGACCTCAGCACCTCTTGTCATCTCCCTAAGGCCACAGATGCCTTCCTGTTTGCTTTTTGTATAAATTATGGATGGCGACTTGGTCAAAAAAACTGAGAATCATTACAGTTTGGTCAAAATGAGGGTTTCA